>CM076571.1:138054848-138582190 GCA_034641835.2 Pinus albicaulis
CTACAACTAAAAGGATGCTCCAATACCCTGCAAGCTCCAACTTGTCCTAGCACCACCATGCCACCCTGAAGTATTTTCAGGCTCTTCACTCTCTTGCCTTGCACCACCCTAAGAATATAAAAATGATAAACAGTTGTGGGCTCTTGAACCGGGGACAATGACCCACTTACAAAGATATTCAATAAATCCCTTTAGTGTTGATGTATGCTTCAGATGTACCATCAACTGCCTAACTACAGAACTACCCCTTGTATACTGTCAAATTTTACTTCAGACTGCAATACTTGATAATACCTTTCAATCAAACCATACCTCAAGTATGTTGATGTAGAAAATGCCACTTTTGTGCCTGAAGATGCCCTTTGAGTGATCTCAAGCCATGCAAGGAATATGTCTGAAGATGTCTTCTTATACCACTAATCTGACCTATGTTAGTCTACTTCTTCTACCCTTATCTTGTTGTCAATGTTGTGCCTTAAATTTTGGTCCATTGATGTTGTTTTCTTATGGTCTTCCATGTGAAAATTCGGAAATTCTGAATCCTTCTGCAACAACTGATAATATTTCTTCTATTTGTTAATTTACTAAAACAAATTATTTGCAGTTATCTACGGCAAATATCGAAATACATACACTGCACTCTTCACAAATTAATTACTGCGGAAAATAAATGTAAGGAAAATACTAGCACAATAATAAACACAATGACAGTTATTTTTGGACAATTGTCCCCAGGAAAACCCAATGCGGGAAAACCTGTGTAGCAGATGAGAGTTTCTTTTCTTTAACAAAAATCTCATGTACAATATACAGATAGAAGAATAGAAGAAGAATCACTGAGAGAAATTTACAAACAAATTTCTAACACTCCATAGTAAATTTCTGACCCCTGAGAGGACCTGTTGCCCTCACGCTAGCGCCACTACGTCACCCACTACGGAGTGACTGCGTCACTGCCTCTACACTGGTGATCTGCGTCCCTCTTCTGCATTGCCTCTTCTTGTCGTTTCTTGCACGCTCGACTGTTGCCGATACCCTCTCTCTCTCACCTGCAACTCACCCTTTGATTTGATTTTCTCTTGCCGAACTTCAACCAGTGAGAAGATCGATCTGCTTGGGCAACTGAGTATCTGCCCGGTGTGTCTTCCAAGGGCCCATCAAGCTCCTTCTTATAATCTTCTCGTTGATCTTTCAACGGCCCAGATTAGATCCTAATCAATGGCTCAGATCATCTTGACTCGATCTTCGTCTTTCTTCTAGAAGATTCACACCCAGTTTAATTAATACCCTTTAATTATTTTAATTTCCTAAGTTTAGACTTAGGGATCCATTAAAAATAATTAATTATTTTAACTAAACTGTCTCCGGGTGGAATTTCCCAAAATGATTTATGGGTTTTGTGGAATGCATATGTCCAAGCCTCCCTGCAAAATCTTGAGGCTAGAGCACATCCAATGCTACCAGAAATCAACACTCCCTCTTAGCGAGGAATGTGCTCTAGTAATGCAACCTGCTGAAGCATCACCCTGACTCTGTATCATCTCCCTCTGCGCTGCTAATGTCTGACATCACTGCCCACCAACCACTGCACAAATGTTGCATCTGTGTTGCTGCTGACCCTACATACTGCTGCCAACTACTACATCTGCACTACAACTCCCTCTGATCTGTTGCCACTACAACTGAGAATCCATCTTTTTCTGCTACTAAAACGGGGTCTCTACCATGCCCATCTGCTCCCTGAACTGAATGAACTTAGCTCTACCTAGAGCCTTCATGAGTACGTCTGCTACCTAATCTCCTGTAGGGACATACTGTAGCTGTACTGCCCCGCGTTGAACAAAGTCTCTGATAAAGTGACATCTAATATCAATGTGTTTCGACTGATCATGAAATACTAGATTCTCATAGAGTTTGATACAACTCTAATTATCGCAGCAAACACTGGTCACTTCCATCCTCTTCCTGAACAAACTCACAAGAAGCTTTCTAAGCAATATAGTTTCACACGTTGTTGTGATGGCTGCCATATATTTTGCTTCTGCCGAGCTCAAAGCTACCGACTGCTGCTTCCTATTGCACCAACAGATCATTCCCGATCCAATGCTGAAGCAGTGCCCGGAGGTACTTTTTCGGTCTACCGAACTAACTGCCCAATTTGCATCTGTGAATCTGCTCAATCTGACGTCACGTCCTCGGGTGTATTTCAACCCATATCTGACTGTTCCAAGCACATATCTAAGAGTGTTCCTAGCTGTTGCCCAATGTACCCTTTTCAATTCCACCATGAAAGCGTAACAAATGTCTGGCCTAGTAATGACCAAATACATGAGTGACCCAATGCACTATCTGTCCAAGGTGGGATCCACTTCCTCGTCTCCTGATGCATCTATTTTCTTCCAATTGGTGATCATAGGCGTTGCCATGGGATGGCAATCCTGCATTTTGAATCTCTTCAAAATCTTTGTGGCATATCTTCCTTGCCCAAGGAATATCTCCCCATTCTTCTGCCAAACTTCCAACCCTAGAAAATAATGCATCAACCCCATATCCTTCATGTCGAATTTAGTTTCAAGATTCTTCTTGCAGTCCTTTATTAGCCCTGATGAGCATGTTAGAAACAAGTCATCTACATGTAATACCAGAATAAGTGGCTCATTCTCCACCATCAGATAGTAGAGATTAGGATCAGCATCACTCTCGATGAATCTCAACTGTTGCAAGTAACTACCAATTTGACCATACCATGCTTTGGGTGCCTGCTTGAGCCCATATAGGGCTCTCTTTAATCTGCACACATGAGTTTTCTTTTCACGAGTCTCGAAGCCTTCAGGCTGTTCTATATACACCTCTTCTACTATCACCTCGTTCAAGAATGTTGTCTTGGCATCCATCTGGTGAATTTCCCATACTATCTGAGTTGCTAGGGATATAACGGATCTGATAGAGATATATCTAGCTATTGGGGCAAAGGTCTCCTCATAATCTATTCCTTCCTTTTGTGCATACCCCTTTGCCACAAACCTAGCCTTATACCTCTCTACACTGCCAACTGCAGCATACTTGATCTTGTAGATCCACCTTGATCCTACAACTGATCTATCCTCTGGTCTAGATACCACTTCCCAGATATCATTTTCCATGATAGAACTGTATTCTTCTACCATGACATCCACCCATACTTGGTGTTGTACGGCTTCCTGAAAATCGAAGGGTTCTTCAACCTGTGCCACTAAGGCTTGGTATCTGTCAGGTTGTCTACGCTACCTCTTATCGGTTCTAGGAGCTCCGAAAAACTGCTCTGCATCCCTCAGCATCTGCCGAACTTCCCTACTGGTTCTACCACTAGTGGTGGGAGGCTCAATCAAATCTCCTCCTATTCTTGTTGTTCCTGCTGTTCCATTTGCTGAGAACTACCTGGATCTCCTACTCCTGAGGAAATATTGGTGCTAGTCACTGTACTCGATCCTGGTGTCTGTCCTCCTGCTTGTCCTCCCTTCTACCCCTGTTGTTGTTGGACTAATGAAACATCTGCTAGCATCTCTCGAGATTTCCTGAAATCTCTATCTTCTATGAATTTTGCATCTCGCCTTACTACAATTTTCCTACTGCTAGGAATGTAGATTATGTATGCTTTTGAGGTCTCGCTATACCCTACGAGATACCCCTTTTCTGTAGTCTGATCCAGCTTACTACACTTCTTATCTAGAATGTGGCAATATGCCACACTCCCAAATATCCTAAGATGACTCACCTTCGGCTTTTTCCCTGTGAAGACCCCTTCATGCGTTTTCTTCCCCAATGCTCTATGAAGAGTTCTGTTCTGAATATACACCGTTGTGCTGCATGCCTTTGCCCATAGGAATCTCACCAAATCCTAGTCATGTAACATATCCTTTGTTACCCCGACGATTGTTCTATTCTTTTGCTCCGCTACTCCATTCTAGTATGGATTATATGGAGTTGTCCACTATCTTTTGATTCCCTCCTTTGCGCATAAATCTATGAAGTCTTTATCCGTATATTCTCCACCATTATCTGAACGCAATACCTTTATCTTTTTCCCTATCATGTTTTCTACGAGAGCCTTGAGCTCTCTGAACTGATCAAAGACCTCATCCTTGGTCTTTAAGAAATAGATCCAGGTTTTTCTAGAGTGATCATCAATAAAGGTGACAAAGTACTCGCCACCCCTAAGAGCTCTCATGGACATTGGGCCACAAATATCTGAGTGTAAAATGTTGGACATTGGATAAAGTTATAAACCAACACTCCCCGTGTGTTTCGCGACATGGACTAACCGCCTCTCGTGGATCCTTATCTTTAGCGATGCGATTGTTGACTAACACCTGTGGGTTTTGATCTAACAACAATCGTGATTCCCAAAAAATGGTATCAGAGCATAGGTCACGAGTTCGATACACACCCGGCTCGCATTGGGGGGGAGATTGTTGGACATTGGATAAACCAACACTCCCTGTGTGTTTTGCGACATCGACTAACCGCCTCTCGTGGATCCTTATCTCTGGCAATGCGGTCGTTGACTAACACCTGCAAGTTTTGGTCTAACGGCAATATTGATTCCCAACATATCAATCCCAATATGCCTCTAGATTTGCTATCACGTCTGGGAAAAGTTGTCTTAGCATACTTCCCTAGTACACATCCTTTGCATACATTATTGTGCTCTATACTGAGGACTGGAACTCTTGTAACAGTCTCTTTGAGCATCCTCAGTGCTCCATGGTGTAAGTGTCCCATTCGCCCATGCCACAGTTCATTCAGTTCCTTTTCACCATTATTATAACTGCCTATTAGTGCCATTGGAGACTCGAGCTGCAATCTATACAATTTGTTGCTACGAGCTCCAATTTGTCTCATCTTCTTCCAACTGGGATGTTTGACATACACCTTCCTTCCAAAGAAGTATACATCGTACCCCTTGTCCTGTAACTGGGACACTGAAATCAGATTCATTCCTAATCTCGGCACATGGAGCACATTAGTGGATTTGATGTTGGTTTTTGCTTCCGTTTGAAACGCTATGGTGCCTCTCCCTACTAGAGTACACTTCGTTCTATTTCCCATAGTGATCTGGCAGTCCATTTGCTCTTCTTGATAGCTCGAGAAGTATTCTCGTACTCCAATCATGTGAGTTGAAGCCTTGCTGTCAATATACCAAACACCTGTTGATGTCGAACTTGACAAACATGTGAATTCTTCTTCCAATCTGGAAGATAATTCTTAAACATCTTGACTATCCATGTTGTTTTATGCTATCCTCCTTCCCAATGTTGATCGTGCGACTAAAAAGCACTGTGTTTTAGCTGGAGATTTGCTTTGCAAAAGAAATATTGTTGCTCCCTCTGCCTTTGAGAAACTTCGATCTGGAAATTTTAATTTCTCTGTCGACTCTCTCAGAGAAATGAATTTTTCCTCAAAAATTGTCCTTCTAGCCAAATGCACTGCGCAGCCTCTGGGGACTTCGAGCAGCTGCTCACATAGTTGTTGTGGTGCTCCCATTTCTGTTTGCACTAGATTTCTCCTGCCTCATGTCTAGCTCTAATACCATGTGAAAATACAGAAATTATGAATCCTTCTACAGCAACTAATAATATTTCTTTTATTTGTTAATTTACTGAAACAAATTATTTGCAGTTATTTATCGCAAATATCGAAATACATACATTGCAGTCTTCACAAATCAATTACTGCAGAAAATAAATGTAAGGAAAATACTAGCACAATAATAAACACAATGGCGCGGTTATTTTTGGACAATTGTCCCTGAAATAACCCAATGCGGGAAAACCGATGCAGCAGATGAGAGTTTCTTTTATTAATCTTCAGCAAAAGTCTCATGTACAATACATGGATAGCAGAATAGAAGAAGAATTACTGAGAGAAGTTTACAAACAAATTTATCACGCTCCACAATGAATTTCTGACCCCTGAGAGGACCTACTGCCCTCACGCCAGCCCCACTGCATCACCCTCTGCGTAGTGCCTGCGTCACTGCCTCTGCGCTAGTGATCTGCGTCCCTCTTCTGCGCTGCCTCTTCCTACTGTTTCTTGCACTCTCGACTATTGTCGATACCCTCTCTCTCTCAACTACAACTCACCCTTTGATTCGATTTTCTCTTGTCGAACTTCATCCAATGAGAAAATCGATTTGCTTGGGCAACTGAGTATCTGCCTGGTGTGTCTTCCAAGTGCCCATCAAGTTCCTTCTTATAATCTTGTCGTTGAACTTTCAACGGCCCACATTAGATCCTAATCAATGGCTCATATCATCTTGACTCGATCTCCATCTTTTTTCTAGAAGATTCACACCCAATTTAATTAATACCCTTTAATTTTTTTAATATCCTAACTTTAGACTTAGGCATCCATTAAAAATAATTAATTATTTTAATTAAACTGTCTCTGGATGGAAATTTCCAAAATGATTTCTAGGTCTTGTGGAATGCATATGTCCTAACCTCCCTGCAAAATCTTGAGGCTAGATCACATCCGATGCTACCAGAAATCAACATCCCATGCCCTTAATATAGAGTTTCCATTGCTGCGGATGAAACCCCCTTTTATCCTTCAATGATTGTTAAGATAAGGCTTTTATGCTTCCTATGTGGCTTGATACTCCAAACAGCCTTAGTCCAATATAGAAAGATGACACAGTGAAACCCTTACTTTTAAAGTGTTTTGGATTGTATTACAGTAATTCGGAAGAGTAGCCTCAAATGAATCACCTCCAGAGACCTGTCGTAGAAATTCCTCAAACTAATCTTTTGGGGCAACCACTAAATAAAGTTACTCAGCCATTGAGGTTTGCTAGTCATTGATTGCTCTCTAGCTGCGAGTCAAGAATAGGTCTTCAACAATCTTGAGGCACGACACAAATTTAACCTCAACACCAACCTTTCATTTACTTATAAAGTGCTCTGAAACAGTCCATGGATCATGCTCCAAATAGCATTCAATTTGTCCTCAAAACAATGTGAATTTATAATGGAGAAATAACCCTTAAACTGTGCGAATGAATCACTTTCTCAAGGCCGATATGTAAGTCATCGGTCTTAGCAAAAGGTGACCAAGAATATGCCCCAGAAGGAGGCCACAACTCGCTTCAAAAATGGCTAAGCCCTGAACCTTGAAATGACTTCAAACAGACCGGAATATGTCACAGTAGCACCAACAAATGAGGTCACAGGAAGTTGCAGAGAAGTGATCTTGGAGGGCCTAAAAACTCAGATAAATCTACCTCAGAAACCATGAAAGATCCTCAGAGGATACTACAAATCTACCTCAGAAACTCATTTCAGAAGGGCAGAAGGGCCTCAGGGGGGGGTCTGAACTAATCATAGAGCTATCTACTTGCCCCAGCAAGAAACCAGCGAAAAATCAAATACCAAGATACAAAAATAAGTCCAAAACCCACTTCAAACTTCAACCTCCTTTACTTGGGCGTGACTACACAGGACCGTTGAAGTTTCATGAAGAAAATAGGTGTTGATTTGATGTGCTTTGAGAGAAAACGAGTCCCCTTTTAATACTGGTTGTAAATACTTCTAGGAGGGGTCGACAAGCCTAGAAAACTATGAAGCTGACCCTCCAAAATCAAATTTAAATTTTAAAAAAAATTGAATTTTTGGAGCCAAAAATAAATAATTTTATCCAAGCATAGGGGACCAATTACCCTAACAACACTACTGGTATTATCCCCGGTACATTCTCCAGAGTGCTCCCATTAGAGACTCCTAGTGGTCCCAATAGAGAAGAAGAATTAAAGTACTACTCTCTAAGTTTGGTCGAGTAGGCTAGTGTTCCATTTGGATATTCTTCCCCTAGTTCTTAAATGCTAGGAGTGACGAAGCTCCTCAATTTAGCGCTCCTAGGATTACACAACAAGGCCGCCTCACTTGGAGGCCAACTTGGCTAATTAATTTTCCCTTGACCATATTTTCTATTGCAAGCAAAATTGATTATGATAGGCCCTTAATTAAATTGAACTAATTTTTGAAAGAAAAAAGCCACAAATAAACAAATCTATAGCTTGCTTTCCACATCTTCTTTGGGGCGTCTTGACCACAAAATGGGGCTCGAACTTTGATCGAACATATCTCCTCAACCATGAGGATTTAGGAGGCATGCCACCTATTGTCGCCTAAAGTGTACACCTAAGGCACAACGCTCAAAATAGGGATTGTCACTCTTGTGAAAATCCGGTAACCCCAAATCCTACTGCAGCAACTGATATTGTTTCTTCTATTTGTTAAATAAATTAAACAAATTATTTACTGTGTGACGACAAATATCGAAACAAACACACTGCAGCCTTCACAAAACAAATACTGGGGAAGAAAAATAAACGTTAGAAGAATCGATGCACACACACAATTTGACACCATTATTTTTGGACCAAGTCCCTGGAAAAACCCAACTCAGGAAAACCGGTGCAACAGCTGAGGGTTTGATTATTATGGAGTAGTAAATCAGAGTACAAAACTATGGATGCTTAATCCAGTAATCCAAACAGAGAAATTACTAACAGTAAAACTAGTGAAAAATGTTATCACTTCCACAGGCGATCCAACACTGACCTCAGCTCAATTTGAGCTACTCCTTGCTCTCTTTGCGCAGTGACTGCATCAGCATATGCAGTACAGTGTCCCACAAGCTCGGAACTGCGTCTCCTCTTGTTGTCTCTGCAGTTGTTGTCTGGAATACTGGTCTCCTTTTCCTCTAAACCCTCTACCCAGCTTCCGACTTAGAAAATCTCCTGCTCCCTAGCAAATACGAAATCTCCTCTCAAAGCTTTGCGCTGCGTCTCTGCAATGCACTCACCGGAACTGGAAAATCATCCTCCGACCTTACTATCTTTGCCCCTCTCTCACTACTTCGATCTCACTAGCTCTCTCTCCGGCAACTAAATGCTACTACTCTGGAAATCGATCTGCCAATAAATCGAACTGTTGGTTTGTTCTCCAATGCCCGTCGAGTTTCTTTTTATAATCTTCTGTTGAGACTTCAACGGCCACGATTAAAACTTAATCGATGGCTAAGATTAACTAGAAATCGATCCATGTCTATTTCTAGAAGATTCTCACCATGACTTAATTAATTCCTTTTAATTAATCATATTTCCTAAGTTTAGACTTTGGAAATATTAAAAATTGACTAATTAATTTAATTAAGTCATCTCTAGGTGGAATTTCCTAAAACAATTTCTGGGTATTGGAGAATACATGTATTCTAACCTATGTGCCAAATCTTGATGTTAAAACACATCTGATGCTACAAAAAAATAACATTTCCTCTTAGCAAGGAAAGTGTTCTACGATTGAAACTACAATTACTGCTACAATACACTCCCTCTGCATCATCCCCTGTCACGCTGCTGATGTCTCGCTGCTCTTCCCACCAACACTGCACAGATATGCGTTGCCTCTGTGTTGTTGTTGACCCTGTTGCACTGTTTCCAACTAAAGCATCTCCACTGCAACTTTGTTGCTGCAACATCTGCAACTCTCTCTCATATGTTGTTGCTACAATTGCAACATCTACAGTTGAGAACTATCGAACACATTGAACCAACTATGGTCAGTGAGATGCACCTATCACCTGGGTCCTGACTGTTGCTAGTCTCTGTGTTGTCATTGAAGCCTCTGCGTTGCTGCTAACTCTGCACTGTTGCCAACTGTTCACTGCGTTGTCCAGTATCTAACCACCACCAGCTACTGCATCTGTCACTCTCGCACCTAACTGTACCAACTGCCACTGGGCCATCCTGCTACTACGTATTGTCGCCTCCCATAGCAAGGTACTGATTCAAGAGGTGTGCCTCCTCAAGAATCCTGCCCATCTTGTAGCACTCTGGGGCTACAAAACCAAATCACTCCACCTCACTCCTCGAGGGATGTCTGTTATCATGGCAAAGTCTTCCTCCAATCTGGAGGACAGCCTATCAATCTCCGCGAATGCAGCCTGTTGGTCCTACTTCTCCTCTTTGTCCTTCTTTCTGAGAGGACACTGAGTGTTGTAGTGGCCTAACTCGCCATACCTTAAGCACTTGACCTTAGAAAGGTCCTTCTTCCTGCACTACTCTTGCTGACCCTTTGATGAGAGGGCCACATTCTCCTCTTCCTTCACCGCTTTCGTCCCAATGTTGCTGCTACTGTGGAAATTTCTGAATCTTTACACTTTATGCAGAAATTATTACTGTTAATCTGGTTATGCTCCTCCTACTTAGACAAGTTATTAACTGAATAAATTCAAGTTAAAATCGAAGCAAAACACATAACATATCTCCACCAATCCAGATCTAGAATAGGTTCATGCACATATAGACAAGTGACACAGTTATTTCTGGACAAATAGTCCCTGGATAAACCCAATACGGGAAAACTGGTCTTCTGGCTGCTGGAGGGTTTTATTATTAAGAATTTTCTGAATACAACAAGCCTGGGTTCTAGATCTGGAAAACCCGACAGAGAAATAATAGATCTACAGCTCACTGGCAGATCTAGGGCCAAAATAATGACCGATCCACACCCTCAAACGGGATTTACAGAACTCGGCCAAAATTAGGGCCTAGAAACCCCAACGTTGCCCCTGAAAGTCTCTGCTTCAGCCTCTGAAGCCCCTCTGACCCTCAGTGTTGCTCCGAAAAGGACTGTGTTACCCCAGACTGGGTGACGCAGTCCCTACGCTGCCCCTTAGGTTCTCTGCGTAACCTCTGAGGGTTTCCTGCAGCAAATCACGTTGTCCTTTAGGGACTGCGCAGCACCTGCGTAGCACAGTTGTTGCCCTTCCTGTTGTTGCTCTCCTGCTTCTCTACGTCGCCTCTCTAAGTTGATCTCTGCCTCTCGCTGATTCTAGACCCCGGGATCAGATCATCCCCTTGGCCTAAATTCCCCTCTCTGCAGCTGAAACACTTCTGAGAATTCTTAGCAAACCCGCCCTCGAATCTCAGTGTAGCTTCAGTGCTCTGCCTCTGTGTGTCTTTACAAATGACCACAAGCCTTCCCTTTATACTTTTCTCGTTGGGAAACCAACGACCATGATCAGATCTTGAATCAATGGCTAAGATTAAAAGAAAGCTTGATCCGTGTGACTTAAGACAATTTCATAACATGTTTAATTCAATTCAATTTAATTATTTAAGTTCCCTAAGTTTTAACTTAGGAAATACATTAAAATAATTAATCAATTTAATATCTCCTAAACCAGATGAAATTTCTAAATCCCTTTCTGGGCCTTGTAGATCAAGTGTACTCTAGTCCCTCCACAAAATTTGGGAGCTAGAGCACAACTGATGCTACCCCAAATACACAAAATCTCAACACTCCCTCTTAGCATCAAGAGTGTGCTCTAGCAATACATCACACTATGCATTACAAGATTTTGGGCACTGGTTCTGCATTGTTGATGCTTCGCCTACTGTCACTCAGCTCTGCACTGCTGGTGCCATTCTGTACTGCTGCCCATGACTCAGCCACTGCCACTGCAACATCTGTACTGCAGCTCCCTCTCAATATGTGCATCTGTGCTGCTCATAGCACTGCCACTGCTGATCTGCTGCACTGCAACTTCAGTTGTTGAGAGAAATAACTGAATCTCTTGCCCAATCTTTGTCAGACAAGTCAGATGGGCTGCATCCTCATCACTGAAGCTCCATAGGCTACAGATCTGTGCTGGCATTTGTAGGATGATGCACAGCTACAGCTCTGCACTACGTAAGTAGACTCCCTCTGCACTACTGAAGTCACATCAACCCCTTCTTCTACAATCTCTCACGTTGTTGTTGCACTACGTTGTCCCTCTGAAGCCTTCTGCGCTGCTGCAGCTCTGCACTGCGTAAGCAGCTCTGCTCTGCGTTGCTTAAGTCACATCAGCCTCTGCGTTGCACTACTCCTCCCAGTCTTCAGATTTGCCTCTACTTCATCTATGACCTATGCACCCACAGCTCCACTTGTCCCGCAATTGTCTTAAGGTTGTCGTAGCTTGCATGTGATCCAAGAGATGAGCTGCTCAAGGATCCCGCCCTTTTCTATGTAGCTTCTCTACATATCCATGTCACCCCACCTCTGTGGTTCATGAGCACTCATGGCTGCATCATCTTTCGACCCATCATCCGCCACAACAACCTTGGAAGAAGAAGCTTCCTTGTCCTTTTTCTTTTGAGGACAATTGCGGGCAAAATGTCTCATTTCACCAGACTGAAAACACTTGATCTTTGAGAGATCCTTCTTCTTTGGCTGCCTCTTTGATGCCAAGGTTGCATCTTCCTCATCTTCCTTCTTCACTTTGCTCAATCTAGAGTTCTGATGCTTCTTGGTGAATCTGTGGAGTTCTTCTTGACGCAGAATTGACCACAAGTTGTCCCAATCTGGGAGGTCCACTCTGCCCAAGATACTTTGGACAAAGGTTTCCCACTCATTTGTGACTACATTGAGGGCAGTCCTGACTATCACATCGTCTTCCACCTTAGCACCTGTTGCAGTCAGCTGATCTCTGATTGACTGCAATCTGAAGAGAAAATGCTCCATGTCTTCTCCCTTGGTCATCATGAATGACCTCATCTGTGTCTCCAACAACATCTTCCTTTGGACAGATTTTCCCTCATATAGGGAGATTAAGGCCTTCCACAGCTCATTAGTTATCTTCTTCTTAGCTAAGTGTGGTACAATATGGTCCTTAATTCCATCCATGATCAGTCGTTTGGCATGCCCAGCAGCTTCCTTATGCTTTTGAAGGAGATCAGGATCTATCAGTGTGGCCAGAGTTTGCTCTGCATGGTCTCTAAGATTGTATGCCTCAAGGACTATCAGGATCTTTGCCTTCCAAACTGAAAAGTTTGAGAGGCCATCCAGCCTGTCCTGATCACGCAGTCCATGAGGAGCCATCTGCTCAGAATGTGTCGGAACTTCCTTTTCTCTTTGCTATAAAAATGGATCTAAGGCCCTTGGTGAAACAAGCACCTTCTACTCCCTCTGATAACTGATTTCCCTCCTTGGAAATCTGCCAAATCAACTTATGATTCAGCTCTCTTTGATCCTCTCATCAAACTGCAAGTTTCTTTGGCTGGAAACTCTTAGAGAAGCTGATCTCCTCCTGCTCTTTGTCACTTGTGCTAAGGCTAAAAATCTGAAAACTTCAAAAATTTAACCCCACCAGCACCTTCTGAATTTCTACAGCTTTTCTTCAGTCTTTTATGGATCTAACAGATTCAGATCTGCATCACACTGGCAGGCTTCAGACTAATCCAGCACTGTTTCTGAGCTACCTCTACGCAGTAATTGCGTGGGCTTGCTAGGAGACAGCGTTAGACTGTGTCACCCTTCCCTCTGCATGAATCTCTGCCTCTGAAAATTGCGTTGTCCCTTCAGATATATGTTTTAGCTGCTTTTCTAGCTGCAGGAACTAGAACCTTCAGTCTCTTGCTCGTGACCCTCCTAGATCGGCAATTGCTTCGATACCATGTGGAAATTTCTGACTCTTTACACTTTATGCATAAATTATTACTGTTAATCTGGTTATGCTCCTAATACTTAGACAAGTTATTAACAAAATAAATTCAAGTTAAAATCGAAGCAAAACACATAACAGATCTCCACCAATCCTAATCTAGAACAAGTTCATGCACACATAGACAAAGTGACACAATTATTTCTGGACAAATAGTCTCCGAAAAAACCCAATACGAGAATACCAGTCTTCTGGCTGCTGGAGGGTTTTACTATTAAGAATTTGCTGAATACAACAAGCCTGGGTTTCAGATCTGGAAAACCCGACAGAGAAATAATAGATCTACAGCTCACTAGCTGATCTAGGGCCAAAATAATGACTGATCCACACCCTCAAACGGGATTTACAGTACTTAGCCAAAATTAGGGCCTAGAAACCCCAGAGATGCCCCTGAAAGCCTCTGCGTCAGCCTTTGAAGCCCCTCTGACCCTCAGCGTTGCTCCCGAAAGGGTTGCATTACCCCAGACTGGGTGATGCAGTCCCTACGTTGCCCCTTAGGATCTCTGCATAACCCCTGAGGGTTTCCTGCAGCAAATCACGCTATCATTGAGGGACTGCATAGCACAGTTGCTGCCCTTCCTGCTGCTGCTCTCCTGCTTCTCTGCGCTGCCTCTCTGAGTTGATCTCTGCCTCTTGTTGATTCTAGACCCCGAGATCAAATCATCCCCTTGGCCTAAATTCCCCTCTCTACAGCTGAAACACTTCTGAGAATTCTTAGCAAACCCACCCTAGAATCTCAGCTTAGCTTCAGTGCTCTGCCTCTGTGTCTTTACAAATGACCCCAAGCCTTTCCCTTATACTTTTCTCATTGGGAAACCAACAGCCATGATCAGATCTTAAATCAATGGCTAAGATTAAAAGAAAGTCTGATCCGTGTGACTTGAGACAATTTCATCACATGTTTAATTAAATTCACTTTAATTATTCAAGTTCCCTAAGTTTTAACTTAGGAAATACATATATCTCCTAAACCAGATGAAATTTCCCAAATCCCTTTCTGGGTCTTGTAGATCAAGTGTACTCTAGTCCCTCCACAAAATTTGGGAGCTACAGCACAATTGATGCTACCCCAAATACACAAAACCTCAACAGTTACTGCCACTAATGGTGCTCTTCACCAAATCTCGTTTCATCTCCTCATGCTGCAAATCAGCCCACATCCTGTCCCACTTTAGCAACTTGTCTCTACCTAAAATACTCTGGACAAAGACCTGCCAGTCCTCGAAAACACAGTTGAGAGCTAACCGCACCAATTCTGTAGGTTGGGGCGCTGACCCTACAGCTAACAGTTGGTCTCGGACCTCTTGAAGCCTGGTGAGGAAGGGGTCTATGCGCTCCCCCTTCTACATACGAAATCATCTCAGCTTCTCCTCCAAATATATCTTCCGCTGCTCAGAAGATCCTTGGTATAGCGTAGCGAGAGCATCCCACATCTGCTTCCAAGTGTCCATGCCAGCTATATGTGATATTACATGATCTCGAACACAATCGAGAATCAATCACTTCACCTTCGCCGTCTCCTTCTTGTAGGCCTTCAACTGATCTAGATTTGTGGGTACAGCCACCACGTTATCGATGTAAGCCCTAAGATCGTACTCATCCAGAAGGAAGAAAGCCCTTGCCTTCCAGATCACGTAGTTGGATGCTCCATCCAACCGATCTTGATCTCTCAGCCTTATTGATGCCATCTCATTAAAATATAAGTCGAAATCCTCCTCTTCTCCTCTGCGCAGCTGCTGCTAGGCTCTACGCAGTCCCTGCTAGAGTGAGTAAATCTGCTCACAACGACTATTGATCTACTATGAGAATTCGACCTTCTGAAGCTAGAAGTCCCCTGAGGAGAAATTTCCCTCGGTGTGTGCTCTTTCTTCCTCCTAACGTTATTTTGCACTAGCAACTGCTGCAAAATACTTCGTCTAGTTGAAGATTTGCTCTACAAGTTAATATATTGTTGCTCCCGCTGCCTCAATAATCCTCGATCTGGAAAAACTGATTTCTCTGTCGCTCTCAGAGAAAATCGATTTTTCCACAAAAATTGACCCTCCTGGCCAAAGGGACTGCGCTGCCTCTGGGGCTTCGAGCAGTTGCTTACGCAGTGCCACGAAGCTCCTCTTCCATTCTGCAACTGAGCTCTTTGGCTTTGTATTTGTGCTCTGATACCATGTGAAAATTCGGTAACCCCCAATCCTACTGCGGCAACTGATATTGTTTCTTCTATTTGTTAAATAATTTAATCAAATTATTTACTTTGTGCTACGGCAAATAATGAAACAAATACATTGTAGCCTTCACAAAACAAATATTGTGGAAGGAAAACAAATGTTGGAAGAATAGATGCACACACAATTTGACAGTGTTATTTTTGGACTAAGTCCCCGAAAAAACCAAACTTGGGAAAACCGATGCAGCAGCTAAGAGTTTGATTATTATGCAGTGGTAAATCTGAGTACAAAACTATGGATGCTTAATCTAGCAATCCAAACAGAGAAATGACTGGCAGTAAAACTAGTGAGAAATTTTCTCACTTCCACAGGGAGTCAGACACTGACCTCAGCTCGATTTGAGTTTCTCTTTGCTCCCTTTGCGCAGTCACTGCATCAGCCTACGCAATACTGTGTCCCACAAGCTCGAAACTACGTCTCCTCTTGCTGTCTCTGCCGCTGTTGTCTGGAAGACTGATCTCCTTTTCCTCTAGACCCTCTACCCAGCTTTCGACTGAGAAAATCTCTTACTCCCCAGCAAATACGAAATCTCCTCACAAAGCTTTGCGTTGCCTCTCTGTGGCACTCACTGCCTCTCTGCAATGCACTCACCAGAACTGGAAAAGCTTCCTCCGGCCTTACTATCTCTACCCCTCTCTCACTGCTTCGAGCTCACTAGCTCTCTCTCCGACAACTGAATGATGCTACTCTGAAAACAGTGAAATCGAACTGTTGGTTTGTTCTCCAAGCCCCATCGAGTTTCTTCTTATAATCTTCTGTTGAGACTTCAACGACCACGATTAAAACTTAATCGATGGCTAAGACTAACTAGAAATCGATCCATGTCTATTTCTAGAAGATTCTCATCGTGACTTAATTAATTCCTTTTAATTAATCATATTTCCTAAGTTTAGACTTAGGAAATATTAAAAAGAGACTAATTAATTTAATTAAGTCGTCTCTAGGTGGAATTTCCATAAATGATTTATGGGTATTGGAGAATACATGTATTCTAACCTCTCTGTCAAATCTCGAGGCTAGAACACACCCGATGCTACCAAAAACAAACAACTCTAATCCCTATTCACTTTGTTTAGGCTCTCTCCTAGCTAAGTCAAGGGGGATAGTCCCTAAGGATGAAAACTAAAGGATGAAACTTGTTGGAGCGACAAGTCTAGGATATCAATGGGCAAGGCGAGTATTAGTAGTGTAACTTGATTGTTAATTAGAGCAAGTATAAGAGTTTATGAGCAATTTAGACAAATACAATTAAGATCAATAAGGTAGATGCAAGATATAAATGTGTTATACTAGTGCCTTCAACAATGCTCAATATTAATGAAAGTACTTGCAAGGAAATAGATACTTCAAGTCACAAAAAACAACAATGTTGCAAGACAAGTTAGTACAATGAAGTGGCAAAGTATCAAAGTATGAGCAGATAATACAACTTGCAAAAGAGATAACTTGTACTTCAAGGAAATGCTCAAATAAAATATAACGATGTAGACACACAATGAGCAAATCAATCAGAGATAAGTTCAAGAATGACTATGGTACAATGTTGCAAGGAATATGTAAAGCTCACAATGATCAATATGCCACAAGAGAAAGATGAAATGCAAATCTAAACTAGGTGAATTGCAAAGTCTTGGTTGATTTTACTTATATGTCTGTTCTAGATGAAGACCTTTTCCTCAATTGTTTTGGAACAAGACTTAAACAAGGTTGTAGAAACAAGTCAAGGAGGAGGCTAAGGCCTCATTAACGATACGTCGATACCTACCCTGGAGTTCTAACTGTTGATTTATGTAGCATCTGGAAGTGTTCCAAGTCTCAAACTTTGCAAGGAGGCTTGAATAGCAGCATTCCAAAGAACCCAGAAACAATTTGTGGAAATTCCACTCGGTTCATGACTTATTAAAATAATTAATTGTTTTAATGAAGACCCTAAGTCTGAACTTATGGAAATGAAATAATTAAAGGGTATTAATAAGTCAGAGTGTGAATCTTCTGGAAAACATGGATCAAGTCAAGTTTTAATCTTAGCCATTGATTAATCTTCTAATCTGAGTCGTTGGTTCTCCAACGAGAAGGTTATAAAAGAAGGCTTGAGGGTCATTTGGAAAACAAGCCGGGAAAACACTCAGTACCTGAAGGAGATCGATTTTGAAGTAATAGAATTCGATTTCAGCTGGAGAGTTGCAGGGCGAAGAGGTTGCAAAAGCAGAAGGTGAAGGGAGTAAGTAGTGATCGAGATCAGGGATAGAGGGCAGCAGTGGGCCACGGAAGACAGCTTGAGGCTGTAGTGCAGAGAACCCACACAATCCCTACGCAGACTAACGCAGTCTAGCACTGGGACTGCGCAGTGAAACACGCAAACAAGCACGGGAGCCAGCATGGGTTGATTAGGGTGTCAAACAATTGTTCGAGGGAGCCGGAAATTCAGTCTCAGGTGTTTCAGATTTTATCTGTCGTTATATTTCCCTGTGAAGATATCATTTGCTGAAGAAATAATAAAACCCTCATCTGTTGCACCGGTTTTCCCGCATTGGGTTTTTCCGGGGACAATTGTCCAAAAATAACGGTGTACATGTGATTGATTTTGGTGCTTATATCCTTTACTGTTTATTTCTCTGCATATGTATTTGTGAATGTTGTAGTAGTATTTATTTCGATATTTGTCAGAAGATTTTTGAAAAATAACTTATTGAAATAATAAGTAGGAGGAATAAATCTATCACTGCAAATGCATAGTTTTCAGATTGAAAATTTCACATGGTATCAGAGCCAGAGATGAGTAACAAGAAGGGAGAATAGACTAGTGAACGGAAGGCTACTGCTGCAGCAGGAGCGCAGAAGGGTTCACACAGTTCTCCAAGGAGGGAAAGAAGCATGACAGAACAGATGGATCATGATGTCTTTGTATTGGCATCCAGACTTGAGGAAGATTTTGCTTGCGTATCAAGCATTGGTTCTTCTGATGTCTGGTATATTGACAGTGGAGCCTCTGCTCACATGACTAGAGTATGGGACTATTTTTCCGACTACCAAGAAGAGCAGATGAATTTCAAAATAACCATGGGTAATAAAGAAAAATGCACTCCTGTTGGGAGAGATACCGTAGTTTTTCAGACCGAGGCTGGAAATAGAATCTGGGCCACTAATGTTCTACATGTGTCAGGTTTGGAGATGAACTTGCTCTCAGTGTCTCAGCTTCAAAACCAAGGTTATGACATCTACTTTATTGGCAATAAAGTCTACATCAAACACCCCAAGTGGAAGAAGAAGGCACAGATCGAGGTAAGAAGCAACAAACTGTACAAATTGCAGCTTGAGTCTCCAATGGAATTGGTCGGCAGCGTAGATGAAATGGACCTGAATGAGCTATGGCACAGAAGAATGGGGTATTTGCATCATGGGGCATTGAGAACTCTCCAGAAGACTATCACAGGTGTTCCAGAGCTGAGCACTAAACGAGATGATGTCTACAAGGGATGCATTTTGGGAAACTATGCCAACGCAGCATATTAGAGAAGCAACAATAGGGCCAATGGTGTATTGGACCTGATACACTCATATATCTGTGGACCAATGTCCACTAGAGCTCTTAGCGGTGCCGAGTACTTCGTCACCTTCATTGATGACCATTCCAAGAAAACCTGGATCTACTTCTTGAAGACCAAGGATGAAGTCATCAGTCGGTTCAAAGACTTTAAGGCTTTGGTAGAAAATCTGACAGGGAAGCGGATCAAGGTATTGCGATCAGATAATGGTGGTGAACACACAGATAAAGAATTCACTGGATTCTACGCAAGAGAAGGCATCAAAAGAGAGTGGACAGCTCCATATAATCTGAAGCAGAATGGTGTGGCAGAAAGGAAAAACCGGACTATTGTTGAAGCAACAATAGCCATGTTGTATGACCAAGACTTGCCCAAGTTCCTGTGGGCTGAAGCGTGTAATACAGCTGTCTACATTCAAAACAGGACTCCTCACGCTGCACTGGGAAAGATCACACCAGAAAGTGTCTTCACTGGCAGTAAGCCTGAAGTGAGTCACTTTAGGATCTTCGGCAGTATAGCTTACTGTCATATGCCCAATGAGAAGAGGAAGAAGTTGGAGATGACTACCGAAAAAGGGTATCTGGTAGGATACAGCGAGAATGCAAAGGCATATCGCATCTACATTCCTGAGAGTAGGAAAGTCGTGGTGCGAAGGGATGTGAAGTTCATGGAGGAGAAGGCCTTCAAAAGATCCCGCAAGTTGCCTTTTGCTACACAATCTAAGGAAGAGCCTCTGGTACAGCCCCAACAACCGGCAACAGAAAATTCAGTTGCTTCTCCAAGGCATAGGGATCCAAGGGATGTGTCTCCCAAGGATTTGCAAGAGGGAGAGCCGATACTACCAGCGGGAGAACGAGCAGGGAACTTCGACAGATTCTGAAGGATGTAGAGGGCTTTGTCGGAATCCCCCGAAATGAGAAGAGACAGCATAAGCAGCCTGAGAGGTATCAAGCCTTGGTTGCTCAAGTCGGAGAACCTTCCAGTTTTCAGGAAGCAGCTCATCACCAAGTGTGGTTTGATGCAATGGTGGAAGAGTATAGTTCCATCATGATGAATGATGTCTGGGAAGTGGTCCCTCGACCTCAAGAGAGATCAGTTGTAGGATCCATGTGGATCTACAAGATCAAGTATGTTGCAGACGGTAGTATCGAGAAATTTAAAGCCAGGTTTGTGGCTAAGGGGTATGCTCAGAAGGAAGGAATTGACTATGAAGAAACCTTCGCCCCAGTAGCCAGGTACACCTCTATCAGGACCGTGATATCCCTTGCTACGCAAATGGGATGGGAAATTCACCAGATGGACGTCAAGACGACATTCTCGAACGGGATGATAGAGGAAGAGGTGTACATAGAACAACCGGAGGGCTTTGAGACACATGATCAGAAGTCTCATATGTGCAGATTGAAGAAAGCGTTTTATGGAATGAAGAAAACTCCTAGAGCCTGGTATGGTCGAATTGACAGCTACCTACACAAGATGGGATTCGTCAAGAGTGATGCAGATCCCAACCTCTACTATCTAAGAGTAGGGAGTGAGCCGTTGATACTAGTTTCTTATGTAGATGATCAATTCTTGATAGGATCATCAAGGCTCATCACACACTGCAAGAAGAATTTGGCTGAAGAATTTGACGTGAAGGATCTAGGACAGATGCACTATTTTCTGGGGTTAGAGGTTTGGCAGCAAAATGGGGAGATCTTCCTTGGTCAAGGAAGATACACAACAAAGATTCTTAAGAGATTTCAGATGAAGAATTGTAGACCCATGACAACTCCAATGATCACCAACTGGAAGAAAATCAACACGTCCAAAGATGATAAAGTTGATCCTACGCTATATAGACAGCTCATAGGGTCGTTGATGTATCTGGTAAATACAAGGCCAGACATCTGTTATGCTGTAAATACCCTCAGCCAATTCATGGTGGAACCGAAGAGGGCACATTGGGCAGCATCCAAGCATATTCTCGGGTACCTTCAAGGAACAGTCGAGCTTGGATTGAAGTACACCCGTAGCAATGATGTCAGGTTGAGTGGTTTCACTGACACAGATTGGGTTGGAAGTTTAGTAGATCGAAAGAGTACCAGTGGGTACTGTTTTAGTCTAGGATCAGGAATGACTTCCTGGTGCAGTAGGAAACAGAAGTCTGTACCACTGAGTTTAGCAGAAGCAGAGTATATGGTAGCCAGCACAGCTTCGTGCGAGGCCATATGGCTTCGAAAACAGTTAGTGAACCTACTCATGGAGAAAATGGAAGCGACTAGCATCTTATGCGATAATCAGAGTTGCATCAAGCTCTCTAAAAATCCTTTGTTTCATGATAGGTCGAAACATATTGACATTAGGTGTCACTTCATCAGGGACTGTGTACAACGTGGAGCTGTTCAGTTGCAGTACACTCCAACAGGACAACAGGCGGCAGACATCTTCACGAAGGCTCTAGGGAAGACAAAGTTTGTCTACTTCAGAGAGAAGATGGGGATGATGAAGAATCCCTTCCAGTAGCAGGAATGGATAGAATCAGAATTCAGAGGGAGTTATGGTACAGATGCAGCAATGACAGTGGCAGTGTCAAAAGCAGCAGTACAGAGGACAGCAACGCAGCGGATGACGGGCAGCGTCCAAGATCGGCAACGCAAAGGGTGCTTCAAAAGCAGAGCAGCGTGCAGCAGGCATATTGTTGGAACACCTTCCTTGCTAAGAGGGAGTGTTGATTGTTGTGTGGAAATTTTTGAATCTTTACACTTTATGCAGAAATTATTACTGTTAATCTGGTTATGCTCCTACTTAGACAAGTTATTAACTGAATAAACTCAAGTTAAAATCGAAGCAAAACACATAACAGATCTTCACCAATCCAGATCTAGAATAAATTCATGCACACATAGACAAAGTGACAGTTATTTCTGGACAAATAGTCTCCGGAAAAACCCAATGTGAGAAAACCGGTCTTCTGGCTGCTGAAGGGTTTTATTATTAAGAATTTTCTGAATACAACAAGCCTAGGTTTCAAATCTGGAAAACCTGACAAACAAATAATAGATCTACAGCTCATTGGCTGATCTAGGGCCAAAATAATGACTGATCCACACCCTCAAATGGGATTTACAAAACTCAACCAAAATTAGGGCCTAGAAACCCCAGCGCTGCCCCTGAAGCCTCTACATTAGCCTCTGAAGCCCCTCTGACCCTCAGCGCTGCTCCGGAAAGGGATGCGTTACCCCAAACTGGGTGACGCAGTCCCTACGCTGCCCCTTAGATTCTTTGCGTAACCCCTGAGGGTTTCCTGCAGTAAATCACGTTGTCCTTGAGGGACTGTGCAGCACCTGCGTAGCACAGTTGCTGCCCTTCCTGCTGCTGCTCTCCTGCTTCTATGCGCTGCCTCTCTGAGCTAATCTCTGCCTCTTGCCGATTCTAGACCCCGAGATCAAATCAGTCCCTTGGCTTAAATTCCCCTCTCTGCAGTTGAAACACTTCTGAGAATTCTTAGCAAACCCACCCTAGAATCTCAGCTTAGCTCCAATGCTCTGCCTCTGTGTGTTTTTACAATTAACCCCAAGCCTTTCCTTTATACTTTTCTCGTTGGGAAACCAACAGCCATGATCAGATCTTGAATCAATGGGTAAGATTAAAAGAAAGCTTGATCCGTGTGACTTAAGACAATTTCATCACATGTTTAATTAAATTCACTTTAAATATTTAAGTTCCCTAAGTTTTAACTTAGGAAATAAATTAAAATAATTAATTAATTTAATATCTCCTAAACCAAATGAAATTTCCCAAATCAATTTCTCGGTCTTGTAGATCAAGTGTACTCTAGTCCCTCCACAAAATTTGGGAGCTAGAGCACAACTGATGCTACCCCAAATACACAAAATCTCAACACTCCCTCTTAGCATCAAGGTTGTGCTCTACCAATACAACACACTATGCATTACAAGATTTTGGGTTCTATGTTGTTGATGCTTGGCCTGCTGCCACTCAACTCTACACTGTTGTTGCCATTCTATACTGTTGCCCATGACTCTGCCACTGCCACTGCAACCTCTGTACTACAGCACCCTCTCAATATGTTGCATTTGTGTTGCTCATAGCACTACCACTGCTGACCTGCTGCACTGCCACTGTAGTTGTTGAGAGAAACAACTGAATCTCCTACCCAATCTTTGACAAACAAGTCAGATGGGTTACATCCTCATTACTGAAGCTCCATAGGCTACAGATCTGTGCTGGCATCTAAAGGATGATGCACAACTACAAATCTGCACTGCGTAAGCAGACTCCCTCTGCACTACTGAAGTCACATCAGCCCCTTGTGCTGAAATCTCCCACGCTGTTGTTGCACTGTGTTGTCCCTCTAAAGCCTTCTGCGTTGTTGCAGCTCTGCACTACATAAGCAGCTCTGCACTACATAAGCAACTCTGCTCTGCGCTGTTGCTGCTTCTATGTTGTTGCTGCTCTGCTCTGCGCTGCTGCTACTTCTACGTTGTTGCTGCTCTGCTCTACGCTGCTCCTCCCAGTCTTCAGACCTGCCTCTGCTTCATCTGTGATCTATGCACCCACTGCTCCACTTGTCTCGCTACTGTCTTAAGGCTACCGTAGCTCGCATGTGATCCAAGAGATGAGTTGCTCAAAGATCCCGCCCTACTTCTATGTAGCTTCTCTAGATATCCATGTCACTCCACCTCCGTGGTTTATGAGCACTCATGGTTGCATCATCTTCCAACCCATCATCTACCACAATAGCCTTGGAAGAAGAAGCTTCCTTGTCCTTTTTCTTCTGAGGACAATTGCTGGCAAAATGTCTCATCTAGAAGCACTTGATCTTTGAGAGATCCTTCTTCTTCTTCTTTCCCTGTTGCCTCTTTGATGCCAAGGCTACATCTTCTTCATCTTCTTTCTTCACTTTGCTCAATCCAAAGCTGTGCTACTTTTTGGTGAATCTGCGGAGTTCTTCTTGACACAAAATTGACCACAAGCTATCCCAATCTGGGAGGTCCACTCTGCCCAAGATACTTTGGACAAAGGTTTCCCACTCATCTGTGACTGCATTGAGGGCAGTCCTGAAAATCACATCGTCTTCCACCTTAGCACCCATTGCAGTCAGTTGATCTCTGATTGACTGAAATTTGAAGAGAAAATGCTCAATGTCTTCTCCCTCGGTAATCATGAATGACCTCATCTGTGCCTCCAACAGCATTTTCCTTTGAACAGATTTTCCCTCATATAGGGAGATTAAGGCCTTCCACATCTCATTAGTTGTCTTTTTCTCAGCTAAGTGTGGTACAATATGGTCCTTAATTCCGTCCATGATCAGCCGCTTGGCATGCCCAACAGCTTCCTTATGCTTCTGAAGGAGATCCGGATCGGTCGGCGTGGCCAGAGTTTGCTCTGCATGGTCTCTAAGATTGTATGCCTCAAGGACTATCAGTATCCTTGCCTTCCAAACTGAAAAGTTTGAGAGGCCATCCAGCCTGTCCTGATCACGCAGTCCATGAGGAGCCATCTGCTCAGAATGTGTCAGAACTTCCTTTTCTCTTTGCTAGAGAAATGGATTTAAGGCCCTTGGTGAAACAGGCACCTTCTGCTCCCTCTAACAACTGATTTCCCTCCTTGGAAATCTGCCAAATCAACTATGATTCAGCTCTCTTTGATCCTCTCATCAAACTGCAAGTTTCTTTGGCTAGAAACTCTCTGAGAAGCTGATCTCCTCCCACCCTTTCTCGATTGTGCTAAGGCTAAAAATATGAAATCTTCAGAAATTTAACCCCACCAGCACCTTCTGAATTTCTGCAGCTTTTCTTCAGTCTTTTCTGGATCTGACAGATTCAGATCTGCATCACACTAGTAGGCCTCAGACTAATCCAACATTGTTTTTGAGTTAACTGCGTAGTAATTGCGTGGGCTTGCTAGGAGACAGTGTTAGACTGCGTCACCCTTCCCTCTGCATGAATCTGCTTCTGAAAATTGCGTTGTCCCTTCAGATCTGCGTTTCTGCTGCTTTTCCAACTGCTTCTTGCAGCGAGTAGCTTCAGACTTTTGCTAGTGACCCTCCTAGATCTGCAATTGCTCTAATACCATGTGGAAATTTCTGAATCTTTACACTTTATGCAGAAATTATTACTGTTAATCTAGTTATACTCCTTCTTAGACAAGTTATTAACTGAATAAATTCAAGTTAAAATCGAAGCAAACACATAACAGATCTCTACCAATCCAAATCTAGAATAAGTTCATGCACACATATACAAAGTGACACAGTTATTTCTGGACAAATAGTCCCTGGAAAAACCCAATGCAGGAAAACCGGTCTTCTGGTCGCTGGAGGGTTTTATTATTAAGAATTTTCTGAATACAACAAACCTGGGTTCCAGATCTAGAAAACCCGACAAAGAAATAATAGATCTACAGCTCACTGACTGATCTAGGGCCAAAATAATGATCCACACCCTCAAATGGGATTTACAGAACTCAGCCAAAATTAGGGCCTAGAAACCCCAGCGTTGCCCCTGAAGCCTCTGCGTTAGCCTCTGAAGCTCCTCTGACCCTCAGCGCTGCTCCGGAAAGTTTTGCATTACCCCAGACTGGGTGACGCAATCCCTACGCTGCCCCTTAGGGTCTCTGTGTAACCCCTGAGGGTTTCCTACAACAAATCACGTTGTCCTTGAGGGACTGTGCAGCACTTGTGTAGCACAGTTGTTGCCCTTCCTGTTGTTGCTCTCCTGCTTCTCTGCGCTGCCTCTCTGAGCTGATCTTTGCCTCTTGTTGATGCTAGACCCCGAGATCAAATCATCCCCTTGGCCTAAATTCCCCTCTCTGCAGCGGAAACACTTCTGAGAATTCTTAGCAAACCTGCCCTAGAATCTCAGTTTAGCTTCAATGCTCTGCCTTTGTGTGCCTTTACAAATGACCCCAAGCCTTTCCTTTATACTTTTCTCTTTGGGAAACCAACGGCCATGATCAGATCTTGAATCAATGGCTAAGATTAAAAGAAAGTTTGATCTGTGTGACTTAAGACAATTTCATACATATTTAATTAAATTCACTTTAATTATTTAAGTTCCCTAAGTTTTAACTTAAGAAATACATTAAAATAATTAATTAATTTAATATCTCTTAAACCAGATGAAATTTCCCAAATCAATTTCTAGGTCTTGTAGATCAAGTGTATTCTAGTCCCTCCACAAAATTTGAGAGATAGAACACAACTGATGCTACCCCGAATACACAAAATCTCAACATTTTGTAGCATCCGGAAGTGTTCCAAGTCTCAAACTTTGCAGGGAGGCTTGAACAGCATCATTCCAAAGAACCCATAAACAGTTTGTGGAAATTCCACTCGTTTCATGACTTATTAAAATAATTAATTATTTTAATGAAGACCCTAAGTCTAAACTTAGGGAAATGAAATAATTAAACGGTATTAATAAGTCAAAGTGTGAATCTTCTAGAGAACATGGATTAAGTCAAGTTTTAATCTCAACCATTGATTAATCTTCTAATCTGAGTCAATGGTTCTCCAACAAGAAAATTATAAAACAAGGCTTGAGGGTCATTTTGCTCGATCCCTATATTACTAGTATAGTTCCTTATTGTTGTTAGTGTAACCCCCTTATTGTTATTGTTGTGCCCCTGTAACCCCAATATTGTTATTATTGTACCCTTACATTATTATTGTTAGGTCGGCTAGGATTATATTGTGACCCAGTGGACTCCTGTATATAGAAGGAGGTTTTGTCATTTGTATCATCAAAGAATTGTTGATTTATGTAATGTATTGGAGGTTTCCCCCTCAAAGTGGTTGATTTCTAAGGCGTTGATCTCTCTTTTCTTCTCATTTTGGAGCTAGTTTCATAACATTTGGTATCAGGGCTTTGGATTCTAGGGTTTCGCTGCTCCAAACAGGTCATCGTGGCATTTTCGCTATAACTTCTTTTCTACGAAGGCTCAAAAGCTGAAATTTTTACAAAGCGAAGCCGAAATCTCGAGGAACATCGTGCAAAAATTTCAGATCTTGATTCGCAATATTTTCGGAGATATGATCTGTGGAAGTTAGGGTTTTTTTAGGCTCCCAAATTTAACCTAAATAGGTCATTGTGGAATTTTCGCTATAAATTGTTTTCTACGAAGGTTCAGAAGCTGAAATTTTTACAAAACTCAGCCGAAATCCTGAGGAACGTCGTGTACAGATTTCAGAGCTTCGTTCACAATAGTTTCGAAGATATGATCTGTGGAAGTTAGGGATTTTTCAGGCTCCCGAATTTCATCTCAAAGAGGTGACCGTGGGAAAATCGTCATAACTCTCTCTCTAAGCATCGGATTGGAATTCTGTAAAAATTGGACGCAAGTACACGGACTGTAGTTCCCTGTGTATTAATTTTAGAGCCGAAGGAGGAAGCAATGACACGTGGCATGCCATACAAGTTCGCTCTACTGAACTAGTCCATAACTAGGCCATTGTGGGAGATTGAGCATAACTTTGCCATGAAGAATCCAAATCAAGTCAGACCTATGGCATTTGAAATAAGCTTCAGAGGGCTACTACAGGGCCAAATCTCAAATATTGAAGATTCTAAATCACAGAGATAATTCAGTTTCAATATCGAGCTCCTCAAAAGCAAAAAAAAGGTGTGCATTTTTTCCGAATTGCATAAGTCTCGTGTGAAAAATCAGTTTGAATTGATTCCAAGGGCATATTGTAGAATAGATATCAGTATTGGTTTCTAAAAAGTCCCCTAAAAAGAATTCAACACCCATTAAGTTTTTAGAAGGCTCTACTATGACTCATGAAGACGAAGAATGGCAACATGACATATCAAAATTACAAGAGCAAGTGCAACAAATTTCGTTCTCGCAAAGAGCAACAAAAAATGAAATGGAAGTTTTGAAGAAAGGTGTGGAAGCTAAGATGGATGGTTTAAAGAAAGGCATGAATGGCGTGGAAGCTAAGATAGAGGGAGTAGAAGCTGGCATGGAAGCTAAGATGGACGACATGGAAGAAAAAAATGAAAGACAACATGGAAACATGAAAAATTATCTAAAAGCAAACATGGAAAGTTTGACAAAGTTGATACAAGAAATGTTTGCTAATGGTGAAAAGATAATAGAGGAAACTCATGATAAGAACAAAATAAATGTTAATCATGATTTCATAAACTCTAATGTGGGATGGAAAAACCACCATATTCCAAAGATGGATATGAGGAAGTTTGATGGCAAGGATCCTGTAACATGGATATTACAGATGGAGCAATATTTTGATCTCAATAATGTGAAAAACACACAAAAGGTACGCATTGCAACTTTACATTTAAAACAAAATACATTTGTATGGTATCGATGGATTTGCTCCCGTAAAAAAATTGTCACTTGGTCAATTTTTAGGGAGGAAATGATAGCACATTATGAGGATACAAAGAGCAACACCTTCTTTAGCCAATTGATAAATCTCAAACAAAAGGGTTCAGTGGTGGAACACATTGAGGACTTCCAAAAATTGAATATAAGGGTAACTGATATTCCAGAGGAACACAGGATTGATGTCTTCATAGAGACTTTAAAGGATAACATCAAACATGAAGTTCGCGTTTGGGAACCTGATTCATTAGAGAAGGCATTCAAATTGGCAAGAAAAATTGAATGTAAAATTATGGCGACAAGGAAGCTTACCACTCACATCTATAAAGATGGAAGTGTTGTTACTGCGACACTATCACAACCTACAAGGTTGACACCACAACAATTGGAAGAAAAAAGAGCAAAAGGGCTTTGCTACAGTTGTGATAGAAAATACACTAAAGGTCATATGTGTGCTGAGAAGAAATTATTTTACATAGATTGTGAAGAGGAGGAAGAAAATGAACAAGAAACTTCAAAAGAAGAGGATATACACCAGAAACCAAGCCTAGAAGAAGAAGAAATGAGTCTGACCATATCGTGTAATGCATTGGCAGGAATTACCACTCCTCAAACTCTCAAGATAGAAGGGCATATCAAAAAGAAAAAGGTAATAGTGTCGATTGATTCGGGTAGTACCCATAATTTTATTCATTGTAAGGTAGCCAAGGAATTGAATTGTTTCTTATACCCAGCGCCAGAATGTCAAGTGATGGTTGCAAATGGAGGAACTATAAATTGCTCTGAAAAATGCCATAATATCAAGTTAACCATGGGGGAATATGTATTGAATAGTCCAATGCTTTCCATTCCAATGGGAGGCATTGATGTTGTACTAGGAGTACAATGGTTACAATCTTTGGGGACGGTAGCTTTTAATTTTCAAGAACTTTTCTTGAATTTTTTTTCGGAAGGAAAGGAAGTCGAATTACGGGGTATCGCAGAGAAGCCGGGAAAGATAATAAGCTCTAATGTCATGACAAAGCTTTTGAAGAAAGAACAACGAGGCATAATTGCACAATTATGCTCACTAGAAGTTCCAACATCAAAATCATCTATTTCTCCAGATCTCCAAAAAGTCTTAGACAATCATTCCAAGGTGTTTGAAACTCCCAAAGGATTCCCACATGTTCGTGATCATGATCATGCTATTCATTTGATTCCAGGAAGTGTTCCTCCAAACATCAGGCCTTACAGATATCCTTATGTCCAAAAGAGCAAAATTGAACGTATGATTGCAAAAATGTTAGAGGCTGGTATAATTCAACCTAGTCAAAGTTCTTTCTCTGCTCCAGTAGTATTGGTGCACAAGAAGGATGGATCATGGCGCATGTGTCCAGATTATATAGAGCTCAATAAGCTCACTGTTAAAGATAAATGTCACATACCTGTGATTGATGAATTATTGAATGAATTACATGGAGCAATTTATTTTACCAAGTTGGATCTTCGTTCAGGATATCATCAAATTACAACGAAGATTGAAGATATTTCGAAAACAGCATTTCGAACTCATGAGGGTCATTATGAATTTTTGGTCATGCCTTTTGGCCTTACCAATGCACCTTCTACATTTCAAGGGTTGATGAATTCCATTTTCAAACCCTTCCTTAGCAAATTTGTGCTAGTATTTTTTGATGATATACTAATCTACAGCAGGTCTTGGAAGGATCATGTTGAACATGTTGACAGGGTGCTCAAACTATTGCAGGAGAAACAATTATATGCAAAAACATCCAAATGTTTCTTTGGAGTACAAGAGGTGGAATATCTGGGTCATATTGTATATCACGAGGGTGTTAAAGTAGACCCTAACAAAATTAAAGCCATTAAGGAATGGAAAGTCCCCACAACCATAAAGCAGTTGCGAGGATTTCTTGGGTTAACAGGATATTATCACAAGTTTGTTAAGAATTATGGGAGAATAGCAGCACCTCTAACAACATTATTGAAGAAAGATGCATTTTCATGGACTCCTGAAGCAACTAAGGCCTTTGAACATCTTAAAGAGGCAATGTGCCTAGCACCGGTCTTAGCTACGCCAGACTTCACAAAAACCTATATTGTGGAATGTGATGCCTCAGGAAATGGAATTGGTGCAGTTTTAATGCAGGAAGGAAGACCCATTGCTTTTGAAAGTCGTCCAATCAAAGGAAAGCATTTACAGAAACCTATTTATGAGAAGGAAATGTTAGCAATACTACATGCACTAAAGAAATGGCGAACTTACCTAATGGGAAGACACTTCAAGGTAAAAACTGATCATGATAGTCTTAAACACTTTTTGGAACAAATACTATCTTCAGAAGAGCATCAAAAATGGGTCACAAAGATGTTGGGTTATGACTTTGAAATAATCTACAAAAAAGGGAAGCTAAATGTTGTTGCAGATGCACTCTCAAGAAAGAATGAAGAGGTGGAAACATTGCTTTGTGCCATTTCTATTATCCAACCAGATTGGATAACCGAAGCAAGAGATGAATGGAAGAAGGACGAAGAAGTGTGGACACTCATTCAAAAGTTGTAGCAAGATCCTAATACATCTGATACATTTAGTTGGAAAAATGATTCCTTATGGTACAAAGATCGCTTATATCTTTGTAAGAATTCCCAACTAAAACAAAATATTCTTTTGGAATTACACACTTCTCCTTTAGGAGGACACTCAGGATTTTTAAAAACTTACCACAGGGTGAAGAAAGAATTTTTTTGGGATGGCCTTAAATCTGATATTCAAAAGTTTGTGGCGGAATGTTTGGTTTTCCAGCAGAATAAAGTTGAGACAATTAAGACCCCAAGTCTTCTACAACCTTTATCCATTCCAAGTCAACGTTGGGAGGAGATTTCAATGGATTTTATCACAAGTTTACCTAAGTCCGAAGGAAAGAGTGTCATCATGGTGGTGGTTGATAGACTTACCAAGTATGCACACTTTTGTGCATTATCTCATCCATTTAAAGCAAGTACAGTTGCTACTACATTTATGGACACAATTCAAAAGCTACATGGAAACCCAAGGGTTATTGTGAGCGACAGAGATCCCATTTTTACTGGAAATTTTTGGACGGAGTTATTTTCTTGTTTGGGTAATCAATTACCTCATAGCTCATCTTATCATCCCCAATCTGATGGTTAAACTGAGATAGTAAATAAATGTTTGGAAGGATATCTTCGTTGTTTTGTATCTGATAAACAAACACAATGGGTCAAGTGGTTACCTCTCGCTGAATGGTGGTATAACACTTCCTTCCATACTGCAGCAAAAATAACCCCATTTATGGCACTTTATGGATATCATCCACCATCCATCACATCATCTTTAAGAGAAAATTCGAAGGTTCAAGCAGTGGAAGATCACATCGAGCATCAACAAGAAGTTCCCCAACTCTTAAAGGATAACTTGAATTTGGCACAAAATCGAATGAAACAACAGGAAGATCAACATCGCAGCGAGAGAAGTTTTGATGTAGGAGACTGGGTATTTTTACGGCTACAACCATACAAACAAATGTCCCTCAAGCAAGCTAAAAAGGATAATAAATTATCGCCAAAGTACTATGGTCCTTACAAGGTGTTGCAAAAGATTGGTACTATGGCATACAAATTGGAGCTTCCTGCTTCTTCACGAGTACATACAGTTTTCCATGTTTCATGCTTAAAGAAGGTTATAGGTGAAAATCTTCCAGTTCAAACAATATTGCGAGAACTTGATGAGGAAGGAAAAATCATATTGGAACCTGAAGCGGTCATGGAAACAAGAACTCGACAACTACGGAATCGATCAATTTCAGAGTATCTCATCAAGTGGAAGAACTTACCCACTGAAGATTCTACATGGGAGGATGAGAATTTTATACAGAATCACCCAGAGCTACTCAAGTGTTGAGGACAACACTTTTTTGAAGGAGAGAGGCATGTTAGGTCACTATATTACTAGTATAGTCCCTTATTGTTGTTAGTATAACCCCCTTATTGTTATTGTCGTACCCATGTAACCCCAATATTGTTATTATTGTGCCCTTACATTATTATTGTTAGGTCGGCTAGGATTATATTGTGACCTAGTGGACTCCTATATATAGAAGGAGGTTTTGTCATTTGTATCATCAAAGAATTGTTCATTTATGTAATGTATTGGAGGTTGCCCCCTCAAAGTGGTTGATTTCTAAGGCGTTGATCTCTCTTTTCTTCTAATTTTGGAGCTGGTTTCATAACACATTTGGAAAACAAGTCGGGCATACACTCAGTATCCGAAGGAGATCGATTATGAAGTAATAAAATTCGATTTCATTGGGAGAGTTGCAGGGCGAAGAGGTTGCAAAAGTAGAAGGCAGAGGGAGTAAGTAGTGATTGAGATCAGAGACAGAGGGCAGCAATGGGCCACAGAAGGCAGCTTGAGGTTGCAGCGCAGAGAACCCATGCAGTCCCTACGCAGACTTATGCAGTCCAGCGCAGGGACTGCGCAGTGAAACACGCAGACAAGCACAAGAGTTAGTAGGGGTTGATCAGGGTGTCAGAGAATTGTCCGAGGGAGCTGGAAATTCAGTCTCAGGTGTTTCAGATTTTATCTATCATTATATTTCCTTGTAAAGATATCATTTGCTGAAGAAATAATAAAACCCTCATCTGCTGCATCGGTTTTCCCACATTGGGTTTTTCCGGGGACGATTGTCCAAAAATAACTGTGTACATGTGATTGATTCTGGTGCTTATGTCCTTTATTGTTTATTTCTCTGCATATGTATTTGTGAATGTTGCAGTGGTATTTATTTCGATATTTGCCAGAAGATTTCTGAATAATAACTTATTGAAATAATAAGTAGGAGGAATAAATCTATCACTGTAACTGTATAGTTTCCAGATTGAAAATTTCACACTAACTACCCAAGTGCCTTTATTCCTACAAGGGATTGCCCAAAAAAGAACTGCAAGGTCACCTATTTTAACCGTTGAATAAGAGTCAAATTCCTCAGACTGAATAATGGAAAAGATTTGCTCTAACTTTTTATACAACCAAGCTTATGCTTGGAGATAAATTTTGAAAATGCAATCTATGAACTAAAATGCAAATGCAATTGCTTCAGTGAGATGATAATGATATCAAAATGCTTCAAATAGAATAAGATGCCAATTTGCTTGCAACCACAAAAGCAAAAGATACTTCCAAGATACAAGATTGCTATCTTATGACAATGTTCCAAAACAACTCAATGAAACAATTAGATGACAATTAGACTTTAGAGAAAAACCGCAATGCCTTTAGATAATAGTGTGCTTATTAGATGTTCTCACTTATTTAGATAGTTGAATAAGCAAGAAATTTATAGATATATCATAGTTATATGATGGCCAATGAGATTGCTAACAAGCTATAAATGAAACTACTAAATCTTTAAGAGACAAGACACTCAAGAGCACTTAGATCAAGTTAGGTAATGCAAGTTAGAAATGCGATTTAAAGAATTAGATTTTAGGATGCAATGCAATGGAGTTAGAATGCAAATGCAAAAGAGCAAGTTAGTAAGCACAAGTGAGTTAGTATGTTAGTTCTCCTTTTTAAATAAGGAGATGGAGGATGCCAAGGGATCTAGGACCCAAGCTCCCCAAGAGAAATTTACTTTTTATTAATGAGAATTACAAAGAAAAGAAACCTTTTGACAAATTGAAAGGCTCTTCACTCCAGCAGTTTAAAATGAAGATGATAGTTTTTACCAAAACCAAGAATATCCTCGAGAGAGAAGCAGAAGGAACGGGCTATGTTTCTTCTAGATGAATATGATTTGAAGGCGTTCATGGAGAACGTGGTAGTTGTACCTACAGATCCAAATCAACTCAGAAAGTACAAGGCTGATATGGAGAAGGCAAAGAGGTTGCTCCTTGATGGTGTCAAGGACCACACTGTCTCACACTTGGCTAACAAGAATAATGCGAGAGATATGTGGGTAGCTTTGCATGACCTATATGAGGGATCTTCCAAGTAGCGAAAGTTGTACTTGGAGCAGAAGCTTCGTATGATCCAGATGCAGAAAGGGGAGCATGTGGCTCCATACCTTATGTGGTTTCAAGAGGTTCGAGATCAGTTGTCAGCAATAGGTGCTACACTTACAGCTGCAACCATGGTACGGATGGCCCTTAATGGTGTCACGGAGGAGTGGCAAGTGTTTGTCCAGAGCATACTGGGTCAGGCAATATTACCTAGTTGGGAGCAGTGGTGTGCATCTTTTCAGGAGGAAGAGCTGAGGAGAGACCTCATCAAGTGCAAACTTGATGGCAATAGTGGAAGCGGATCGAATTCCGTGGAGGAAGGGGAGAACGCAGCCCTTGCATCGAAGGGAGAGAAAACACAATGGAAACCGAAGCGTGATGCTTCTAAGGTCAAGTGCTTCAAATGTGGAGAGATGGGCCACTATGCATCTCAGTGTCCTCTGAAGAAAAGGGATAAAGATGAGAAGCATGACTCGAAGGTTGCAGCCATGAGAATCGAGGATGAGGTGGCCATGAACACCCATGCTTCTCCTAATGGGAAGTGGGGTGATATGGAGTTGTAGTTCTTTGAACTTCAGTTGGGCAGGATCCTTGAGGTGCCCACATCATGGATCATACCTTGCTACGGGAGCCCATGATCAGCAGTAGCGGGATGGAGGAGTTTCAGTGAAGCCGAGGAGTGATGGAGATGACAGTGTAGTGGGTAGCAGCGTTCATTTCTGGAGCAGCGCAGAGCAGAGGCAGCAATAGCGTAGCAGCAACAGCGCAGAGCAGAGGCAGCAGTAGAGTAGCAGCAACAGCGCAGTGCATGTTAATCAAGGTTGTCATTGATGTCAATATGGCATTGACCGAGATGTCAATATTGTTGAGATGTCTAGTACCAGATGATGATGTCACGACTCTTGTTTGACAATGATGCCATCAATGAAGAGGTCAACCCATGAAGATGTCAAACCACTAATGAAGAAGTCCTAAGAAGTCTTTGAACTAGCTAAAATGTTGCATGTGCCTTGATGATCTAGACCTTAACCCTTGATGAAATATGGAGTCATGCACTAAATGAATAACAACAATTGATGATGGCACTTGATGAAGGTTGAAAGACTAGATGATAACGTGGAAGATATCATTTGATGGTTGGAAGACTATTTTGAAGTTCTCCTAATGATGTTGCACTATAACATATCACTGCACAATTATGTGATGACATGGATGATACACTCATTGCTGGACACTATCATGATGAAATGGATGTCCTACATGTTCCTATGATGATGATGAAGCCAAATAATGGAGAAGACAAACAATGGAGAATCCAAACAATGAAGCCATACTGTCCTAATCATCTTCTGCACTAAAGATTTCAGAAGCAGTCACAAAGAAAAATAATTTTGGACAGCTTGGAGGCATCATTTCCAAATGAATCCTACACCATCTTAAAGAGGAATTTTTCCTCTTTCTAACGAGCCCTTACTTGCCCTCAAACTCCCAATAGTTCGTGAGAAATTGAATTTTTAAGTTGAAAAATATATATTTTTTGCCTAGCCTACTTGAGCCAACTTGTGTATGCTCATACTCCTTCACCCAACCGACGTGTCTATTCATATAACTCCAAAACTAGTATATATAGACATCTAAAGCACTTCATTTGATCAGCAATTTTCGGTAAAGAACATAGTTAGGAGGCACAAAAATTACAGGAGGTCAGGAGGACATAAAAGTTTAATGTTGGGCTAATTTTTGTGTTGGGCTGTCACTCAAAGCTAAATATACATAAGTCAGATCTATTTTATTTGCCTCAAGCTTGGATCTAGGTCAATCTTCATTGCAGCAAAACCTGTGACAAAGTCTTGTGAGAGGCAGAGACTTGTGGAGAGGCTCTAGCAACTGTGACAACCACCTCGGATCTGCAAGCTAGGAACAACTACCTGTGAAAGACCTCATCTTGGAACTGTAACAACTCAACTCAGACAGCCACCTGTAGAAGCTCATTTAGAGCTCGGATCACTAGTTGGAGAGGCTGAGTTATACTGCAGATTTGTTAGCTCAGATTCATGGAACTCTGATTGCAGTCCTAATACCTTAGACAGTGGTTTGTGGAGCTCTCTTCTTTGGAACTGTTTGGAGGACAGAATTATATCAGTGGTTTTGGGCATAATATTTCAATAGTGATCATCATTTTTGTGAGCCTTCTTGAAGCTATAGCAGAGTCTGGTTTTTGGTTTTTGAGCTAAATTTGAGAAACTATTGGAGCGTTGTTTTTGAAGACTTTTCTAGTGCTTCTTGTAATGACAATTTGAAGAAGACTTTGATGATAGTCCGAGCAAATCTTGAAGGTTTTCCAGATCAAGTTGGAGCCTTGGGAAGTCCAAGTCAGTGCTTGGGATCATACAGGTTGGAGCCTAGGAGAATGAAGATTGGTGCCTTCATCTAGGGTTGGAGCCCTACACAAATATTGTACTTAATTTATGAATATTAATAAAAGCATTTATTCTTATTGCTCATTTGTGTTCTAAATATAAGTGATCTAACTGGTAAAAATAACAATTGGAAAGAAACATTGATTCACCCCCCCTCTCAGTATTTCCAATAGTGTAGTGGTGCAGCGCAATTCAAAGCAGCAGCAGCGCAGAGCATCAGAGGGACAGTGTAATAGCAATCAACAGCCAGATTCATCAGCGCTAAGGTGCATCCACAGAACACTTGTTCAATTTCGGGTGAGTTTTCAGCTATTTCTCTCAACAGCTGAGTTGCAGTGCAAATGTAGTGTTAGCAGTGGCAGTGCTAGCAACATGGTAAATGCAGCACTTGAGAGGGAGTTGCAGTACAGATGCAGTAATGACAGTCGCAGTATCATGGGTAGCAGTACAGTGGCAGCAGCAGCGTAGAGACTAGTGGACTTCAACAGCGCAGAGACTGGTGGACTTCAGCAGCGCGGAGGATGTTTCAGGGACAGAGCAGTATGCATCAAGCATTATTGCTATAGAACTTTACTCGCTAAGAGGGAATGTTGATTTTTGTAGCATCAAATAGTGCTCTAAGTCTCAAATTTGGTGTGGAGGCCTAGACACTTGTATTTAAAAGAACTTACAAACTGTTTGTGGAAATTCCACTCGGCTCATGTTTTATTAAAATAATTATTTTAATGGGGACTCTAAGTCTAAACTTAGGGAAATTAAATAATTAAAGGGTGTTAATCAAACAGAGTGTGAATCTTCTAGAAAACGAAGATCAAGTCATGTTTTCATCTTAGCCATCGATTAGACATCTAATCTGGGTCGTTGATTTGTCAACGACAAGAATATAATGTAAAAATTTTAAGACCCACTCTAGTTTTCAGTTTCTCCTTATTTCTCCCATATAGTTAAATGCCCATTCCCATAACCATACATTCAACAAGCTGGAAAAATAAATATTTTCTGAAAACACAAATTCTGGCAATTTCACAATGTTGAAAATGCAGAAATAAAAACTCAGAAAATAAATCAGCCACACACAGAAATTTGACACGTTGATTTTTGGTCAAGATGACCCTGGACAAAACCCCCTACAACTCTTGGGGAAAACCAGTTCGAAAACTTCTCTTTATTTCTGAATATGCTTTTATAGTGAACAGTAAAACACAGTAAAAATTACAGCAAATACAAAACCCACTTATCTCGATTTCGTGTCAACCTCCAACCTTGAAAATCGTGCCAACAGTGAATAGAAAAATTACAGCATTAAATGTTGTACTTGCAGCCTAGGAAAATGTGCCAAAATTTCCCTATACAGACTATACAGAAACGTACAACAGGCCCTCCTCGATTTCTAAGCCCTGAAACAGCCTCAAAATTCGTGCCCTTGACTCTTCGAAACTGCTCCTCGAAAATTGCGTTGTACCTTGCCACGAAATGCGTGCAACCTTGCTATACGTATTTTCTATCTTGGTAAACGTGCCAATAAATGTTGTTGCATGAAAATGCTCCCTTGGGAAATGTGCCATCCTACTGTACGGATTTGCTGTGTATCTTTTGCAGCTCTCCCTCTGCTCAGAAATTTCTCTTTAGCTTTCTCTCCTCCTCTCTCAATCTGCTCATGAAAGAATGAATGATCTTTTCTCTCATTTTCCTCCTTTAACCTAACCCTAAGTGATTTTTGGGGAATCCCTAAATCCAATGGTTGAGATAGCTTTAGATCTAGGGCTGAGATTAAATGCTCGTTTAAATCTCACTTTCTATTTTTTAAATCACCCCACTTTAATAAAGACCCTCTTAGTCATTTATTTCTAAAGTCACTTTTCACTTTCTAATTTCACATTGACTTTATTAAAGTCACTTTAAAATTAGACTTAGTAACTTTATCACTTAAAGTCACTTTTAAATTAGATTTGACTTTATAACTTATAAAGTCACTTTAAGAGAAAAAATTAAATTCTTTTGGACACTTTTCTCGAGGCCAAAGTTCAAAGCCTTAGGGAACCACCTGTCCTCCGGTAACCAAATTTCAACACTCCCTCTTACCGAGGAAGGTGTTCCTCACCACACCCATCTTGTCTCTGAAGTAGACATGCTTGCCCCGTGGTAAGGCTTTGGTAAATATATCTGCAACCTGCTCATCAGTGGGAATATACTCAAGCTTCACAGCTCCCTTCTGAACATAGTCTTTGATGAAATGATATTTGATCCCGATATGCTTTGAACTGTCATGAAATACTGGATTCTCCGTGAGTTTAATGCAACTCTAATTATCACAGTAAATCACTGAAGGTCTCAACAGCTGACCAAATAAGACAAACAACATCTTGCAAAGCGATATGGCCTCACAAATAGCTAGAATGGCTACCATGTACTCTGCTTCCGCTGAACTCAATGCTACTGACTGCTGCTTTCGGCTGAACCACGACACCACTGCCGAACCCAACCCAAAACAGCACCCTGAAGTGCTCTTCCTATCAAAAGCACAGCCTGCCCAATCAAAATCAGTGTAACCTGCTAATCTCACTCCATCTCCCTACCTATAATCCAGACCATACTCCATTGTCCCCTGCAAGTACCGCAAAATGTGTTTTGCAGCAACCTAGTGCACCCTCCTGGGCTCACACATGAACTGGCTCATCGTGTTGACTCCAAAACATATATCTGGACTAGTGTTGACCAAATACATCAAGGAACCAATTAGCTATCTATACAATGTGGGATCCACCAACTCAGAATCTGAAGCGTGGAGCTTCTTCCAGTTGGTGATCATGGGTGTCGACATGGGTCTATAATCCTCCATGTGGAATCTGCCAAGGATGTCCACAATATACTTCCCCTGTCCTAGGAAGAGATGCCCCTCCTCCTGCCACACCTCCAAACCCAAAAAGTAATGCATCAAGCCAATGTCCTTCATCTCAAACTCCGACGCAAGATCTCTCTTGCAGCTCTCTATGACCAAGTCATCCACATACAGCACCAAAATGAGAGGCTCCTCACCTATTACAATAAAGTATAGGTTCGGATCTGCATCACTCATTGTGAAACCCATCTCCTGCAAGTACGTATCAATCCTGGAGTACCAAGCTCTAGGAGCTTGCTTCAGGCCATAAAGAGCCTTCTTCAGTCTACATACATGGGACTCCTTCCCATGCACCTCAAAGCCCTGTGGCTACTCAATGTACACTTCCTCCTGTATGAAGCCATTGAGAAATACGGTCTTCACATCCATCTGGTGAATCTTCCAACCCATCTCTGCTACTATCGATATAATGGAGCGAATGGCAGTATATCAAGCCACGGGAGCGAAGGTCTCCTCATAATCTACTCCCTCTACCTAGGAGAACCCTCTAGCCACAAACCTTGCCTTGAATTTCTCAATGCTACCATCTGCAGCATGCTTTACCTTGTAAAGCCATCTGGAAGTAACCACGGATTTGCCCTCAGGCCTCAGCACCACCTCCCAAACATCATTCTTCATGATAGAATAATACTCCTCCTGCATGGCCTCTCTCCAGACCTGCTGGCTAGCTGCCTCCTCATAGCTAGAAGGCTCAGAGTCAACGATGTCAGCAACCATTTCCATATAGCTACAAAGCCTCTCAGATGGTCTGCTCTCTCTGACCGGCTTCTTCGGCCCAGCAACAGAAGTGGCCTCTCTCAAGGTATCCTGAAGCCACTTGGGCTTCCTCTTCCTTGAGCACACTTCTCCCACCGGAGAATGAAACTCCTCCTCCTCATTAGGAGCCTGAACTCCTGAATGTTTGTCTACTATCCTCCTGCCTGAACCTGAACCTGTAGATGTTGAAGTACCGTGTGAACTGTCCATCAGTGGACTACCTAGTGAATTGCTCTGCGGACTGCTCTATAAGCTACCCGAAGCACCACCCCTCTGACTCTGCGAGCCACTGCTCACTGATGGACCTGACACCATAATCGATGTACCTCCTGATCCCTGCCCATTGGATCCCTGTGCCTGACTCAGCTGCTCCTGAGGGTCTGGCTGATCTAGATACTCTAACTCCCATGACCTCCTGAAAGCCCTGTCCTCCTCGAACCTCACATCCCGCCTGACAACAACTCTCCTCCATGCAGGAATATAAATCTGAAAGGCTTTCGAGGTCTCATTGTAGCCCACAAATATACCCTTCTCTACGATGGGCTCTACCTTGGTCCTCTGCTCCTTGGGTACGTAGGAGTATGCAATACACCCAAAGATACGAAGATGACCAACATCAGGCTTCTTCCTAGAAAAAACCGCCTCCAGAGTCACATGCCCCAAGGCACGATGTGGACTCTTGTTCTGCAAATATATAGCAGTGTTGCAAACCTCTGCCCACAAAAACAACGGTAACCCCTGATCATGTAACATGGCTTTGGCAGCCCCTCCGATGGATCTGTTCTTCCTCTCCGCAATCCCGTTCTACTGGGGGTTGTAAGGAACTGTGAATTCCCTCCCGATGCCTGCCTCCGCACAATAATCAACAAACTCACCAAAGGTGTACTCTCCTCCATTGTCCGACCTGAGGGACTTGATCTTCCAACCTATCTGAGTCTCCACAAGAGATTTGAACTCCTGAAACCGCTTGAAGACCTCACTCTTGGTCTTCAAGAAATAAATCCAGGTCTTCCTGGAGTGATCATCAATGAATAACACATAATACTCATATCCACTCAAGGAAACATGAGACATCCGACCGCTCACATCGGTATGAATCAAATCAAGTATCCCAGTCGATCTGTTGTCACTGTTGGGAAAAGGGGATTTGGCAAACTTTCCCATCGCACATCCTCTGCATGTATCTAGGTGATCAGTACTAAAATCTAGCACACCTGTAGTTATCTCCCACAATATCCTTAGGGCTCCATAATACATGTGCCCCATCTTGCGGTGCCAAATCTCGCACAGCTCTGAACTGCTAGCTCTGCTGCCGGTACTAGTGCTCAATGCCAAAAGGAGTTGAAATGCAAACTTGTACACCTTTGCATGGGGTACACCAATCACTCTAGCTGACTCAGTTGGAGCGCCCTTGGGATATATAAGCACCTATCCTCTACTGAACAATACCTCATACCCTTTGTCCTCCAATGCTGAGATGGATATAAGGTTCTTCTTCATCCCTAGCACATATAGAACATATGACACCTTCAAGGGAGGTTTGGGTTCCTTATCAAATGTCAATGTCCCCACACCGACTGCTCTAACAATGCTGTTGTCTCTGAGTACTACCTCTATATCAGTGCCACTCTCTAAAAGCTCTGAGAAGTACTCACGGACTCCTGCCATATGACGTGAAGCCCCGCTGTCAACATACCAAATACCTTAAGATGCTCCGCTAGTGGAGGGAAATGCACACTCCCTCTCACCCTCCTTGGCAGGTGATCGTGCACTAGGGACTCACAAGCAATGAACCCAAACTCCCGGTCAAAGCTCTCTGAAAAGTCCTCTATCTTTGTTGATGCTGCCATGGTCTTGTTTTTCCCATTCTTCTTCTCCTACACACAACTACATAGTGTCCCACACTCTGACAATTCCAACACTTCACCTTGAAATAGTCCTTCTGCGTGTTCCCCTGTTTACCTTTACCTTTGTCTTTGCCCCCACCACCACTTGTGGAAGCTTGCTTCTTTCCCTTGCCTTTCTTACCTCCTGCTAAGAGTGCTACATCCTCATCTTACTCAACTGGTTTGGCTGCCCCATGCTAGTTCTTTATGATTTCATTCTGTATGCAATCATCCCACAACCTCTCCCAAGTGGGAAAGGTCTCACGTGCAACAATCCCATCAGCAAAACTCAGCGATGAACTGGGAAGGTTATTCACTGCAATCCGCACCAACTCAGTGGATGGAATGACCTCTCCAACTACTGCCAACTCATCGCTCACATCAGTGATCTTTGTGAGGTATGCAATAGCACTATCAGTCTTTGCCATCTTAATGGCCTTCAACTTCTCCCTTAGGACCATTTTCCTATTTTCATTGGTACTCTGGTAGAGATTGGTCAAGGCTGTCCACATCTCATGAGCAAGTCTCTTTCCTCTTACATGAGGAATACAATAATCTTTAATACCATCCAGAATCAATCTCTTGCCCTTGTTATTCTTCTTATTAAAGTCTGTCAACTGAACAGGGTTAGTAGGCACATTAACAGGGCGTTGTTGGACGCTCACCATTATACCCCAGAATTTCGCCTCCTCGAAGATGCTCTGCATTCTTTCCTTCCATACACTGTAGTTGCTATTCCCATCCAACCTATCCTCCACCCTCAAGCCCAAAGACACGCTTACTGTCCTAATAAACTGAAAATGACACTGCTGTAGTAAAGGTTTTGATTTCTGTGTGTAAAATCAGCTTGCTGTAATTTTTTTTCTTGTGGTCCCGCACTGCACTTTTCAGCAATCTAGCTCTGAAACCATGTAGAAATTTTAAGACCCACTCCGGCTTTCAATTTCTCCTTATTTCTCCCATATAGTTAAATGTCCATTCTCATAACCATACATTCAACAAGCTGGAAAAATAAATATTTTCTGAAAACACAAATTCTAGAAATTTCACAGTGCTGAAAATGCAGAAACAACAACTCAGAAAATAAATCAGCCACACACAGAAATTTGACACGTTAATTTTTGGTCAAGATGACCCTAGAAAAAGCCCCCTACAACTCTTGGGGAAAACCAGTTCGAAAGCTTCTCTTTATTTTTTAATATGCTTTTACAGTGAACAGTAAAAATTACAGCAAATACAAAACCCATTTATCTCGATTTTCGTGTCAACCTCCAACATTGAAAATCGTGCCAACAGCAAACAGAAAATTAACAGAAAAATTACAGCATTAAATGGTGTACTTGCAGCCTCGGAGAATGTGCCAAAATCGAATTGTACGGAATTGTACAGCAATCCCTCCTCGATTTTTGAGCCCTGAAACAGACGCAAAATTCATGCCCTTGACTGCTGGAAACTACTCTAAAATTGTGTTGTACCTTGCCTCGAAATGCGTGCAACCTTGCTATACGGATTTTCTGCCTTGGTAAGTGTGCCAACAAATGTTGTACAAAAACGTTGGCTTGGGAAATGTGCCCTCCTACTGTACAGATTTGTTGTGTATCTTTGCTGCTCTCCCTCCACTCAGAAATTTCTCTTTAGCTTTCTCTCCTCCCCTCTCAATCTGCTCGTGAAAGAATGAATGATCTTTTCTCTCATTTTCCTCCTTTAACCTAACCCTAAGTGACTTTTGGGGAATTTCTAAATCCAATGGCTGAGATAGCTTTAGATCTAGGGCTGAGATTAAATGCTCATTTAAATCTCACTTTCTATTTTTTAATTCACCCCACTTTAATAAAGACCCTCTTAGTCATTTATTTCCAAAGTCACTTTTCACTTTCTAATTTCACAATGACTTTATTAAAGTCACTTTAAAATTAGACTTAGTAACTTTATCACTTAAAGTCACTTTTAAATTAGATTTGACTTTATAACTTATAAAGTCACTTGAGGAGATAAAATTAAATTCTTTTGGACACTTTTCCCTAGGCCAAAGATCAAAGCCTTAGGGAACTACCTGTCCTCCATGTTGGAAATGTTGTCATTGATGGCAAAGGAGCACAAATGAGCAGCACCTGAACCAGCAATAAGGCAAAGGAGATGACAAAGGAGGAGCACTTGAAACATCAGCCAAGGAGCAGAGAAAGCATAAGAAGAGGTAGCAGAAGCAGCAAAAAGAAGAAGCAGGGCAGCAAAGAGAAGCAAAGACAAGACCATTTGAAGAAGCAAGGAGCAGCATTAGACAAGAAGAAGAGATAGAAACAGAAAGATAGTAGAGATAGGCAAAGGACACAGCAAAGGAGACAGGTAGAGGCAGAGGCAGCAAATACAGAGGAAGAGATGAAACGGACATGCAGTAGAGGCAGAGGTCGAGCAGCGTTGACGCTGAAACAGGCAAAGGAAACAGGCGGAAGAACACTGCTAGAGTGTAACAGTCGAATAAAGAGGCAAAGCAACAGGAGCAGCATGACAGACAAAGGAAGCAGCGACTACAATGGAGGCAGCAAAGAAGTAGAGGCAGAGGCAGAGCGACAAGAGCAGCAGAGGCAGAGGCAGAGCCGTTATAAAATTCCGAGAATCGCCCAAGCCGGCAGATACATTCATATGTATAATTCCGAGAATCATTACCCGATGGGTATTACATATAATACATAAACCTTATTCCTGGAATCGCTCAACCCCAAGCGGCAAGGCACATAAATTCCGGGAATCGCCTACCCCGATGGAGGATACATATAAATGCCACGCATTACGTATGTTGCAAAGGTCCAAAGCATGTACATTAATCTATAAGGAGCGCTTTATTATAAGTTTCATATTATTAATCCCGAAAACAAAAGAACCAGAGATCCAAGGCATATATGTTATGTTATATAAGCGGAGTGCATAAAACAAAGTTTTATAAGGTGGGACCCCTCCCCAATCGCAATCGGAGAAAAGGTTCAATCGGCGGAGTTTTGTTATGTGCTCCGATCAAAAGTCGGAGCCGATCGAGTTATATGCCACAGTTTATTGCTAATCGCATCCGAGTTCCCAATCGCAATCGGAACCTTCCGATTGATCGCACGTCTTTTGTAATATGCTGCGATTGAAGTGGCGGACCCGATGGCGTTATACAATGGAGTTAATAGGTTCAATCGCGTCCGGGATCTTAATCGCAATCGGAACTTTCCGATTGATCGCACGACTTTTGTAATATGCTGCGATTGAAGTGGCGGACCCGATCCTGTTATATGCGGGAGTTAATATGTGAAAATCGCATCCGTGTTTTGATCGCAATCGGAACTTTTCTATTGTGTGCCCCGATTGCATTTGTTCAAAGTTCGGATCTGATTGCGCTATGAGCCATGTTTTATGTGGTCATCGCGTCCGTTTGATCAATCGCAATCGCAAGTTTTGTTTGACACCACCGATCCACCGACGGAGATGTGGGGCCCAACCCTTTCATATATTAGAGGTTATGATTCGACTTATTGGATTGTAATATAAGACCAAAGACTTAAGGTGGAGGGCGATTGTTTATATAAAATGATTGTTATTAGATATATAAAACATGGTTGCAGTTGTATTAAAATATGCCGCATGAACCCACGGGCCTCGGCTTAATGGGAGGGCGATTATTAATATACAACGACTGTGATATATGTCCGTTCCGCTTGCGGAATGTTCCACATCAACAAGACACTCGTGATATGAAAAGCGTTGGAATATGGCCCAGAATTACAGTCAGCAGATTCATTTATATATAAAGCGCTGATATAAAAATGAAAAATGCAGTTACACAAATATAGAAGTTACGCAGCAGCCATAAACAGAAAGGCATACAGAGAAGAGAAAGGGGCAAAGACACAGTCAGAGAAAAGACAACTGCGCAGCAAGCCAAGAGACAAAATGCGTGAGCTGGAGTTCTCATTTGTAATTTGAATGTAAATGTTTTATTTAAATTTATATTGTTGTGATGCATTGGCAAGTCTCCGGAAGAGAGCAAATATCCCACTGTAGTATTAAAATAAGCACCTACTGTTATATTTTCTGAATGAGCGGATAAAAGAGATGAGAAGGCAGAAGGCAAAGAGACATGGACGTCCATTTAGAATTCCCAGTGGAATTCAAACAGCCATGAAGCTGTTTTTATATAAAACAGGGTAATATCCAAGGGGAGAAATGTTGACGAAAAAAAGGAGTGAGAGAAGAAGAGAGTGTGCAGCAGAATTAAAGAGAGTTGAAGAGAATAAGCAAGCTGCAAGAAGAATGTGAATAAGGAGGAGCTGAGCAAAGAAGAAGAAGGGGCTGAGCAGAGATGATGCAGGTCTGATATAAGAGTTGATGAACAACAGAGAAGAAGGTACAGAACAGAGCTGATATCCAAAGTAAATCAGCAAGTGTTTTTCTTTTGAAAGAGTAAGGAAGTTGGAGCTTCCCTATCAAGTTGTAGCTTGATAGATGTCAGTTGTAGCTGACTGAGGTAGGAGCCTCCCGTAGGTTGGTGCCTGCAGAAAATAGATGGGAGTTGGTGCTTCCACATCAAGTTGTAGCTTGATAAAATGTCAGTTGTAGCTGACTGAGGTTGGAGCCTCCTGTAGGTTGGTGCCTGCAGAAAATTGATGGGAGTTGGAACTTCCTTGCAAGTTGTAGCTTGCAGAATTGAGGTAGGAGCCTCCTGTAGGTTGGTGCCTACAGAAAATCAGTGGTGAGAGGGAGTTGGAGCTTGCCTTTGCATCACAACAATAATAAGATGTGGTTTTCTCCCTTTATGGGTTTCCACGTATATCTGGTGTCTATGTGTTGATATGATATATCTATTCTGCTAATACTTGCTTCTAACATATTAAGACTGCTGGTACATTATCTAATATGCTTATTAATTGCTGCTCATAAATAAATATTGCTCACACATTATGTTGATCATGAAATGAAGGTGTTAATAAAGTAAAATAAGTTTTAAAGGAAAAGTTTTAAAAGTCCATGAATGTGTTAAACTGATTCACCCCCCCCCCCCTCTCAGTTTAACTAAGAGTTCAACAATTGGTATTAGAGCTAGGTTCCTTTGGTGTAAGCTTAATAGCTTGAAGGAGATCTGGTTAAGTCATGGACTATCAAAATGAATTTGTGTTAAATACAACAAACTTTCCTGAATGGAGAGATAAGGTTAAAACAGGATTATTGGCTTATGAACCTGAAGTATGGAAGCTTGTATGTGATGGTTATTGCACAGACTCCCCCACGGTGAAAGAACAACAGAGGAATGCCAAGGCAAAATTTGTGATATATGACAGGCTTCATAACAAGGACCTTGAGTTGATAATGGATCTAGACTCTGCAAAAGAAATCTGGGACAGATTGCATTTCATCCATGGAGTAGACACCGAGGATTGCATTGTCAAGAAGGAGAAGAGAATCAAGAAGAAGAAAAATTCATGTCAAAAGGAAAATATTCAATCAAATGAGGTACCTGCTGGTGTGAATAGTAGTGAGAACCATGAAGGAATTGTAGATGAAGAAAAATCCAAGCTTGACACTGCTTTGACTAAAATAGAAAGATTGAAGAATGAAAACAAAGACCTTAAGACAGTGGTGCAAATATGTGATGAGAGAGAATATGAGGATAAGAAAGAAATTGTTGGCCTGAAGACACACCTTGAAGAAGCAAGGAAAATAGAAGACACTTTGCTGCAACAAATGAGAGAGAAAAGTCAGGAATGTGAAAGATTGGAAGAAGAAGTAGTGAGCCTGAGAAAGAACTTAGAAAAAGCCCAAAGAGAACTATTAATGAATACACCTCTAATGAAAAGCACTGAACAACTGGACAAAATACTAAATGCTCAAAGGTCACCTCTCATAAAGGTTGGGATAGGATATGAAGGTGAAACTAGCAAGTCCAAGGTTGAAGATAATAGGAAAATCATTTTTGTAAAAGCTGTAAAGAACAGTGAAGCAGCTCAACAAATTTCTCCAGAAGCAGAAACCAGCGGGAACATGAGTTGCAGAGAAACAAACAAAAACAAGCAGCAACATGAGAGGATAGAGAATGAAGGGATGAAACAGTCAACAGAAAAAGGCTCATACACTTATGAGGATGAAATGAATAAATTTGGAAGATGTCAAATAAGGTTCTTTCCTCCTATGAAAAATAGCACAAGTTTCTCTTGTCATAAACCAGGACATAATGCAGCATATTGTAAGACAAAGCCAATCTATTCCAACCAGCAAAGGATGCAGCAAAAGAGTAGAACCCCTCAAGCAAGCAAATGGAAAAGACAATCCTTCACCAGGTACACAAATTACTTCCATGGCTATTGTTATGCATGCAATAATTTTGGACATAAATCTATTGAATGTAAAATGTATTCAAGAAGGGGAACAAAATATTATACATCAGCTCAAATGCACCTTGGTCAAATAAGATGTTATGTATGCCTCAAGCGTGGCCACAAAGCAAAGGACTGTAAACTGCCATATATACTAAAGAACTCTAGACAGATGATGGAAACAAAGCAAATCAATCAAAACTATGAATTTAAAATAAGTGCAGACATTATGAAGAACTCCAATAAAGTATGGAAGGAAAAGAGAAAAGGGGAGCCTATCATCTCAATAACATAATAAATCCTCCATAGGATCCTCCATAGTCTCAGGGGGAGCTGCTCTAGGAAACAAAGAAAATATCCAACCAGTGATAAATATGAAGCAACATCCCAGGGGGAGAGCAGTTCATAAATAGACCCCATGAAAGTAGTCTAAGAAGAGCACCTTATAATGAGAACGGATATAAGATCATGAAGGGAAAAGAAAATTCCTCTAACAAAGAACTATAGGGGAAGAAGTTTATTTAGCTGACAGATTGATGAAAGAAGAGAAGGCAGCAAACAACCATGGTGGTAAAGAGGAAACATTAGTCTTGATCATCTAAGTTAAGAAGACATCAACACATTAAGTGATGATCACAGTGTGCAACATTCTGCTAGTATGAACAATGATTCACCTTAAGAAAGATGAGTAAGAAAAGTGCCTATCATCAGTTCATTACATCTTTCAAAAGGTCCACTTGGAGAAATGCAGTTATGTGAGTAATAAATCTTTGAGTAATCAGCCCATGAAGATACATAGAAAAGAAATTGAAGATGTCTTCCTGAAGATTTGAATGTTAGAACAGTTGAATTGTATGTAAAGCAGCTGCAGTCCTAGAAAAGAAAATGTTGTAACTTCCTCTGAATAAAATGATAGAAAAAGCAGAAGATTAATGATGCCAAGATCAGATCCAGTATATTGATGATTGTTGTTGAAAACAGTGGAGAGCTCAATAATAGAATTTATAAAAGATGTAATTCTGTATGGTGGATTCGATAAGGTTAATAGAGATTCTATACATGTATATAAGAAATATTTGAGTGCATAGTAGGGTTGAATATTTGATTGGAAGTGTGAATTTCGAAGTATCGAGGCTCTCAAAGCAGAAAACTTAGTTCAAACCCAAAAATTTCCATTCCACAGTTGAAAACCGAGGATTTGTGCGTTAGACGCAAGTTATGAGCAGTTTGGTGAAATCACGGTTAGTGTAACTCATAAATGCAGCAAACATTGAAGATGAATGTAATTGAAGCAGTAAGGGCCAATAGATTCCCCGCTGGCTCAGTCGAAGGAACAGAACACTGGTATATACGAGGTCAGGAAAAGGTTTAAAGCAGAACTGTGTGACAAGGGGAGATGAACCAGAACCAAACGTTATAAAACAAAAGGAGCCGAAAGGAACAGCAGAAGAAAAGAACTGTGCATTTAGAACATCAATGGTGCGGCAATGGCTTATTGTTGGAGGCAGAATGTGGAGCGGAACTCTGAGGGTGGAACTCGGAAGACGGAACCCGATAGCAGAATGCAGAAGAACTACGTTAATTTGAATAGAACGGGCGGAACCTGAGCGCAATGGAGTATTTGGCATTGAACTATACGATGGAACCTGAAATAAAGCAACGGAACCACGAGGAGGAAAAAGAAACAGTAACGGCGGTTTCTGGTATTTTTCGAACCACTCTTATACAGAAAGTGGTATTGAAAATTTCGGAGCGATTCCATAGAAGGGCCGACACGTGGCTCCAAAGGCTCGGGGAAAACCACTTTCACTGTGCACCTACGCGTGTTAATCATCGACCAAAGACCCCGCGCGAAATCGACACAAGCCGTTGATCTGGAGAAGGGACATCGGACGGTGATCGCACGTCAGACTTGCCCGAAGTTTAACCAAGGTACGCGGAAGTTAACCAGATGTGGTACGAGCATTTGACTGAGCCGTCTTTTATACCTGCGAGGCCCAGAGCCAAGGTTTATTCAAAAGTTAATTATGCAAAAAGCGTGGGTATTACTATAAATTCTCAAGGTTTAACCATTGGTTGTAAAGCGTGGCACATACAAATAAATTGAATTCCCGTGATAGGAGTATAAGCGCGAGGGGTTATAACCTTAGTCCTAAGGTTTGGAGGCAAATATATAAACCATGGAAAATATGTGAGTTAATCATATCGTGATGATTTAATATTTGAACGGAGGTCGTGACCATATAGTGATATAGCATTATATGCGAGTAGGGTGACATCGTCTAATATATGTACCTGCCGAGGGTTATATGAATTGGTTGGATGCATAACAGTCTTATTGCCGATACATGTATGATTAGCATTACAATGGATAGACTAGAGGTAGTATCTCTGATATAAAGAGAAAGCACAGTTTCAGGGGGAGAACAGAAACGAGAATATCATTCCAGGGGGAGATCAGCCTGCTAAGTAAGAATAAAACAGGTCCTCGGGATCAAAAGGATTATGGCAAACATACATCAAGATGAGTATTGCAGGAGAAGGCATATTCCATCTACAATCTTCCTCAACAGAAATGTACTGGCACACTACATCAGATAGAGACTAAAGTATATTTGAAGCATTCTCAGTATTTCAGATGTAATCCAGTGATGCATCCCTGATTAGATAAAGCTGGTACAATGTGTTCTATGAAGTGTCATTATCTTCACTTTCAGCTTTATTCAAGTGAAAGGAGTCAGTGCTTTGGGAGTGTATCAACTTGTAGTGTACATTCAAGAGCAATAATCCTCAAAGTGTTCTCTCAACAAGTCTTGCACATAAGACTGGAGCAGCATGTTACAAAGTCAGCAGAAGAGGGCCTAAACATAACTCAGAGAGAGGAAATGCAAATACAGAATCAACACTGAGAAATGTGCAACCCTTTGCCATTGATGTCAAAGGGGGAGGAAAAGCAGGAAATAGAAGAAAGAGTCTTCTAAAAGAAGCCAGGCAGAGAAAGACTTGGAGGAAGCATTGGATTATTAGTGGAGGTGTTGCCATCAATGCCAAAGGGGGAGACTGTTGGAAATGTTGTCATTGATGGCAAAGGAGCACAAAGGAGCAGCACCTGAACCAGCAATAAGGCAAAGGAGATGACAAAGGAGGAGCACTTGAAACATTAGCCAAGGAGCAGAGAAAGCATAAGAAGAGGTAGCAGAAGCAGCAAAAAGAAGAAGCAGGGCAGCAAAGAGAAGCAGAGACTGGACCATTTGAAGAAGCAAGGAGCAGCATTAGACAAGAAGAAGAGATAGAAATAAAAAGATAGTAGAGATAGGCAAAGGAGACAGCAAAGGAGACAGGTAGAGGCAGAGGCAGCAAATACAGAGGAAGAGATGAAACAGACATGCAGTAGAGGCAGAGGTCGAGCAGTGTTGACGCTGAAACAGGCAAAGGAAACAGGCGGAAGAACACTGCTAGAGTGTAATAGTCGAATACAGAGGCGGAGCGACAGGAGCAGCATGATAGACAAAGGAAGCAGCGACTACAATGGAGGCATCAAAGAAGAAGAGGCAGAGGCATAGCGACAGGAGCAGCAGAGGCAAAGGCAGAGCCGTTATAAAATTCCGAGAATCACCCAAGCCGGTAGATACATTCATATGTATAATTTCGAGAATCATTACCCGATGGGCGTTACATATAATACATAAACCTTATTCCGGGAATCACTTAACCCCAAGCGGCAAGGCACATAAATTTCGGGAATCACCTACCCCGATGGAGGATACATATAAATGCCATGCATTACGTATGTTGCAAAGGTCCAAAGCATGTACATTAATCTATAAGGAGCGCTTTATTATAAGTTTCATATTATTAATCCCGAAAACAAAAGAACCAGAGGTCCAAGGCATATATGTTATTTTATATAAGCGGAGTGCATTAAACAAAGTTTTATAAGGTGGGACCCCTCCCTAATCACAATCGGAGAAAAGGTTCAATCGACGGAGTTTTGTTATGTGCACCGATCAAAAGCTGGAGCCGATCGAGTTATATGCCACAATTTATTGCTAATCACATTCGAGTTCCCAATCGCAATTGGAACCTTTCGATTGATCGCACGTCTTTTGTAATATGCTGCGATTGAAGTGGCGGACCTGATGGCGTTATACGATGGAGTTAATAGGTTCAATCACGTTCGGGATCTTAATCGCAATCGGAACTTTCCGATTGATCGCACGACTTTTGTAATATGCTTCGATTGAAGTGGCGGGCCCGATCCTGTTATATGCGGGAGTTAATATGTGCAAATCGCATCTGTGTTCTGATCGCAATCAGAACTTTTCTATTGTGTGCCCTGATTGCATTTGTTCAAAGTTCGGACCCGATTGCGCTATGAGCCATGTTTTATGTGGTCATCGCGTCCGTTTGATCAATCGCAATCGCAAGTTTTGTTTGACACCACCGATCCACCGGCGGAGATGTGGGGCCCAACCCTTTCATATATTAGAGGTTGTGATTCCACTTATTGGATTGTATTATAAGACCAAAGGCTTAAGGTGGAGGGCGATTGTTTATATAAAATGATTGTTATTACATATATAAAACATGGTTGCAGTTGTATTAAAATATGCTGCATGGGTTGTTAACCCATGGGCCTCAGCTTAATGGGAGGGCGATTATTAATATACAATGACTGTGATATATGTCCGTTCAGCTTGCGGAATGTTCCACATCAACAAGACACTCGTGGTATGAAAAGCGTTGGAATATGGCCCAGAATTACAGTCAACAGATTCATTTATACATAAACCGCTGATATAAAAATGAAAAATGCAGTTACACAAATATAGAAGTTACGCAGCAGCCATAAACAGAAAGGCATACAGAGAAGAGAAAGGGACAAAGACACAGTCAGAGAAAAGACAAATGCGGAGCAACCCAAGAGACAAAATGAATGAGCTAGAGTTCTCATTTGTAATTTGAATGTAAATGTTTTATTTAAATTTATATTGTTGTGATGCATTGGCAAGTCTTCGGAAGAGAGAAAATATCCCACTGTAATATTAAAATAAGCACCTACTGTTATATTTTCTGAATGAGCGGATAAAAGAGATGAGAAGGCAGAAGGCAAAGAGACATGGCCGTCCATTTAGAATTCCCAGTGGAATTCAAACAGCCATGAAGTTGTTTTTGTATAAAACAGAGGGTAATATCCAAAGGGAGAGAGTTGACGAAAAAAGGAGTGAGAGAAGAAGAGAGTGTGCAGCAGAATTAAAGAGAGTTGAAGAGAATAAGCAAGCTGCAAGAAGAATGTGAATAAGGAGTTGAGCAAAGAAGAAGAAGGGGCTGAGCAGAGATGATGCAGGTCTGATATAAGAGTTGATGAACAACAGAGAAGAAGGTACGGAACAGAGCTGATATCCAAGGTAAATCAGCAAGTGTTTTTCTTTTGAAAAAGGAAGTTGGAGCTTCCCTATCAAGTTGTAGCTTGATAGATGTCGATTGTGGGCGGGCGGGGGCAGGAGCATCACAGCAGGTTGGTGCACAGAAAATAGATGGGAGTTGGTGCTTCATCAGAGTTAATGACTTGATAAGGAAATGTGGATTTAATGATTGGTGAGGTAGGAACCTCTATAGGTTGGTGCACCTCCAGAAAATTGAAGGGAGTTGGAGCTTCCTTGCAAGTTGTAGCTTGCAGAATTGAGGTTGGAGCCTCCTGTGGGTTGGTGCCTGCAGAAAAACAGTGGTGAGAGGGAGTTGGAGCTTGCCTTTGCATCACAACAATAATAAGATGTGGTTTTCTCCCTTTATGGGTTTCCACGTATATCTAGTGTCTATGTGCATGATGTCTATGTGTTGATATGATATATCTATTCTGCTAATACTTGTTGCTAACATATTAAGACTGCTGGTACATTATCTAATATGCTTATTAATTGTTGCTCATAAATAAAGATTGCTCACACATTATGTTGATCATGAAATGAAGGTGTTAATAAAATAAAATAAGTTTTAAAGGAAAAGTTTTAAAAGTCCATGAATGTGTTAAATTGATTCACCCCCCTCTCGGTTGTGAGTTCAACATCGGTAACCGTTCAACATATAAAAGGAAAGCTTGAGGGTCATTTGAAAAGGACACACAGAGACACTGAATTGATTTAAGAGTTTGAAATTTCTGGGGCACGGTTTGCTGAGAAATTCGAGCTAGAGATCTGAGCAGTGAGGGGTAGAGATAGCATCTGGAGAGAAATATTTTCTCAGTCTAGTGAAGCATCAATCAGAGAGAGGCAAAGGTGATCTAGCCTAGCCAACGCAGAAGGAAGGGGCTAATGTAGTGACTATGTAAGCTCACACAGAGGCAGCGTAGAGGCAGAAAGAAGGGCTTTCGAAAATTGCTAGTCGATCAGTTTCGGAGGCCAGGATCCGGAAAGTGGCACCGGGAGGTTGTTCCTCAGCATCCACATAATCAAAACGGCTTGGCTGGGGTTGAACGTTGAGCTTAGAAGGGGGCGACGCAGACGCTGCAAGTTGCAGCGCTGGGACTACACAGAGCCTCCCCAGAGCAGGTTCTTCTTCATCTGGATCAGCCGGAAACTCAATGTTTGAGTGAGGTATTTCTCACATATTCTTCTGTCTGTGTTTCTCTCTATAACTGAATAACCCTTGAGGGTATTCAGAAATGTATTCAGACATTGCTACTGCTTAATAATAAAACCCTTAAATCTACTACACTGGTTTTCCCGCATTGGGTTTTTCTAGGGGCATTAATCCAAAAATAACTATCATATGTGTAAATGATTTCCTTGTCTAGTTTCTTTATTTCTGAATCAATTTTAGTGTATGTTGCTTCAGTAGTTGCTTCAAAAATTCAGATCTAAATTAATTATGTAATGTAATTTACTTAATAGGATAAGTACACTCAGTTGATGCAGCAGGATTCATTAGATCGGGTTAGATCTTGGAATTTTCACACAGAGCAACAGAGGCCTTGAGGGCACCCTACTCCACATGATGCCTAGGTCATACATTGCATTCCAGTGAGCATGATGACTTAGCAAATGCAGCGTTGCCCACTTTTGGTAGAGTGTTGGGCCTTTTGATGACTTGTGCAATTGATATGCATCCTAGAGCACCCCCCTAGAACACTAAGCTTCTCTTGCTTAACTTGGAGGATTCTTTATGATGTACCAGTGGACCCAGCATGCCCCCTGGTTGGCCTTGACACAACTTGATGAGCATGCCATGATACAAGGCCCAAATGAGGATGGTCATCCTTAGGATCATTGAGTTCTTGTTGCACCTAACCTATTTGACCACCTTTGACCAATTGTAACTTTCCACTACCTTTAGTATTTGAAAAATTTTGAAGTGGCATGCAACCCTCTCATCAAATTGAACAAACTAAGACCAAGTTGACTTTTTCACCTCCAGGACCACCTCACATTAGGAAATGTAAACTACAGCGGGAGTTTCGAAAGTTATCAATATGAGAGTACCAAGCATAAGAATTGTCTAAGAAATACTACACCAAAGCCAAGGCCACCTAAAGTCTATATAAACTCATAACCATGCGGTAAGACATAGGTGCACCTTGATGCAGGTTGGACTGGCCCATACACCTATGATCACCACTACAAAAGTGGGTTCCCATAAGACCATGAATCTTCAAGTAAGATATCTTTCCTTGGAGGACATGCTTGTATGATACTAGCTTGTTAGAACTCCTTTGCCAGAGCTAAGGTATTCATTGTTTTAGTGAGATATTGTACTATCCTTGGAATGAGGTTATAGTATGTACATAAGCTCTATTGTTATACATATATGTGAAGTTTTTAGCTGTCCAAATTTGTCTCTATTACAGATTTGATTTTCATCCATTTATTTCTTCATGTTTTTGTAATTTCCAACACTTGTATGTCTTGCTTATTTGACATAAATTGTTGAAAATTGGCAGCTCAAGGATGATTTTCTAAAAAATAGAAAGTATAAAATTACAAAGTCTCAAGATAGTAAAACACCTTGCATCAATTGGAAATCAAGTATTGTTGATGAAAAATCACTTCTTATCATTAATCAATCCGAATAGTTCAATCTCGACTTAATATTTTATCATCAATATTATTATTATCCGCTTTATGATATTATTATTATTATTTCAAGACACTTAATCATGGCTCTCAATAATGTTCTCTTACACTCTCATTATTGACATGGCATATTCCTTTTACACTCTCATTAATTTTCTTACACTCAATAAAAACTCATCACAAAATATTCCTCTTACACTCTCTTATGCTCTCATTAAAGCATGTCATGAAAAATTTCTCTTACACACTCTTTAATGCATATGTTACACTTTTCTTCTTAATGGCATAAGTTATAAAGGCATGTGTACTTTCTTAATGGCATGAGTTACATTTCCTAAATGGGCATATGTTACTCTCTCTCTCTTGGCATGCAAGTTACTCCTCCTTTATGGCATGGATTTGTTGCTCCTCCTATATATATATATATATGTGTGTGCCTCATTCTTTCTCCCCTTCACTTCTTGTGCATTGTGAAAGAAGAATTTGAACTTGAAAGAGAGTTGAAAAAGATTGTGAGAGAGAGACTTGGAGAGTAAGAGCAAAACTTGGTGAGCCAATGTTGATTCAGTGCTTCAATATTTTAGTGTTGGTTCAGTTGAAGGGAAAGTTGATTCAGTGTGTGTATCTGTTGCTTCTACCAATGATCTTCATACTACAGCTTGTTCAAATTTGGGTGAACTTAATCATTCTCTTGATCTCTCATCGTACTCTCTATTTCTGTTGAACAATTGATTTCTAATAGAAGAATCTGGTTGGGTTTTCCCCTTGTAGGTTTTGCCCAAGTCATTGGACCTAAATTCTCTGTGTCTCATTGTATCCTTGGTTGTTTTCTATGTTGAGATTTTGTGTATTTGGGGTAGCATCAGTTGTGCTCTAGGTCCCAAATTTTGAGGAAGGACTAGAGTTCACCTGATCTACAAGACCTAGAAATGGACTGGGGAAATTTCATCTGGTTTAGGTGAAATTAAATTAATTAATTATTTTAATGTATTTCCTAAGTTAAAACTTAGGAAAATAAAATAATTAAAGTGAATTTAATTAAACATGTGATGAAATTGTCTTAAGTCACACGGATCAAGCTTTTTTTTAATCTTAGCCATTGATTAAATGTTTAATCTTGGTCGTTGATTTGTCAACAAGAAAAGTATAAAGGAAAGGGTTGGGGTCATTTGTAAGACACACAGAGGCAAAGCACTGAAGCTAAGCTGAGATTCTAGGGCGAGGTTGCTAAGAATTCTCAAGTGTTTCAGTTGCAAAGAGGGGAATTTAGACCAAGGGGATGATCTGATCCCAGGGTCTAGAATACACAAGAAGCAGAGAAGAGATCAGAAAAGATAGCGCAGAGGAAGGCGAGGCGGCGGCGGACGGCGGCGGCGGTAGACGGTAGCGACGGCGGCGGCGGTGGCGACAACGGCGACGCCGACGGCGGTGGCGGCGGTGGGGGGCGGCCGGCGGCGGCGGCGGTAGCGGTGGACGACGGCAACGTGCTGGGGCAGCATGATTTTCGAGGAAACCCTTCGAGAATGTGGCCTTCCGTGTGGCTGAGCATTTGGAAGCCTTTAGTCGCGCGGTGTCTTTCGAGCGGGAAGGGAGGGGCGACAGCCTAAATCTGTTGAGTTGTAAATCCCATTTGAGGGTGTGGATCAGTCAGTATTGTTGGTCTTAGATCAGCCAGGTGTTGCAGATCTAGAGTTTTCTCTGTAGGGTTTTCCAGATCTGGAACCCAGAGTTGTGTATTCAAAAATATTCTTAATAATAGAGCTCTCCAGCAGCCAGAGACCGGTTTTCCCACATTGGGTTTTTCTAGGGACAGTTTGTCCAGAAATAACTGCCACTTTGTCTATGTGTGCATATGCTTATTCTAGATCTAAATTGGTAGAGATTTGTTATGTGTTTTACTTTGATGTTAACTTGAATTTATTCAGTTGATAACTTGTATAAGTAGGAGAAGCTTAACTGGATTAACAAAAATAATTTCTGCATAAGAATTAAGATTCAGAAATTTCTACATAGTTTTAGAGCAATTGCAGATCTAGAAGGGTCACCAGCTGAAGAATCTGAAGGATCTAGCTGTAGAAAGCAGCTGGAAAGGCAACAGAAAAGCAGATCTGAAGGGATAACGCAGTTTTCAGGAGCAGACTCACACAGAGGGAAGGGTGACGTTGTCCAGCGTTGTGTCCTAGCAAGCCCACGCAACTACTGCGCAGAGGCAGCTCAAAAACAGCGCTGGTTGGGTTTGAAGCCAACCAGTGTGATTCAGATTTGAATCTGTCAGATCCAAAAAAAGTCTGCAGAAAATTCAGAAGAGCTGATGGGGTTAAAGTTCTGAAGTTTTCAGATTTTTAGCCTTAGCACAAATGACAAAGTTTGGGATGAGATCAGTGTCTAAGAGAGTTTCTTGCCAAAGAAAACTTGCACTTTGGTCAGAGGATCAAAGAAGAAGTTGAATCATAGTTGATTTGGTAGATTTCCAAGGAGGGAAATCAAGTGTCAGAGGCAGCAGAGGGTTCCCAGTTCAAAAAGGACCCTAGATCCAAGATCTCTAGCATAGAGAAGAGGAGCTTCGACACATTCTGAACAGATGGCTCCTCATGGACAGCGTGATCAGAATAGGCTAGAGGGCCTCTCAAACTTTTCGGTGTGGAAAGCAAGGATCCTGATTTTCCTTGAGGCATACGATCTAAGAGACCATGCAAAGCAGACCCTAGCCACGCCGATAGATGCGGATCTCCTACGGAAGCATAGAGAAGTTGCTAGGCATGCCAAACAGTTGATAATGGATAGTATCAAGGATCATATTGTGCCACACATAGCTGAGAAGAGGACAGCCAATGAGATGTGGAAGGCCTTGACTTCCCTATATGAGGGAAAATCAGTCCAAAGAAAGATGTTGGAGGCCCAAATGAGGTCATTCATGATGACTAAGGGAGAAGACATCAAGCATTTCCTCTTCAGATTGCAGTCAATCAGGGATCAACTAACTGCAACGGGTGCAACCGTAGATGATGCAGTGATAGTCAGGACTTCCCTCAATGCAATCACAGATGAGTGGGAAAGCTTTGTCCAAAGTATCTTGAGCAGAGCGGACCTCCCAGATGGGACAGCTTGTGGTCTATCCTGCGGTAAGAAAAACTACGAAGGTTCACCAAGAAGCAACACAGCCCTGCATTGAGCAAGGTTAAGAAGGAAGAGGAGGAAGATGCAGCCTTGACATCAAAGAAGCAGTCGAAGAAGAAGAAGGATCTTTCTAAGATCAAGTGCTTCTAGTGTGGCGAAATGTGACATTTTGCCAGCCATTGTCCAGAAAAGAAGAAGGACAAGGAAGCATCTTCTTCCAAAGCAACGGTGGTAGATGATGGGTCCAGAGATGATGTGGCCATGAGCGCTCATGAACCACGGAGGTGGGGTGACATGGGCATGTAGAAGAACTACATGGAAGTAAGGCGGGATCCTTGAGCAACTCATCTCTTAGATCACAAGCAAGCTATGGCAGCCTTAAGACGGTAGTGGGACAAGTGGAGCAGTGGGTGCATAGATCATAGATGAGGCATAAATAGAGGCAGATCTGGAGGCTGGGAGGAGTAGCGCAGAACATAGCACCAACAACGTAGAAGTAGTAGCAGCGCAGAGCATAGCAGCAACAGCGTAGAAGCAGTAGCAACACAGAGGCTGATGTGACTTTAGCAGCGCAGTGTAGTACTGCTTACACAGTGCAGAGCTGCAACAGCGCAGAGAGCTTCAGAGGGACAACGCAGTGCAGCAACAGCGTGATAGATTTCAACACAAGGAGCTGATGTGACTTCAGTAGTGCAGAGGGAGTCTGATTACGCAGGCAGAGTTGTAGTTGTGCATCGTTCTTTAGATGCCAGAACAGCTCTGTAGCGTATGAAGCTTCAGTGATGAGGATGCAGCCCACTTGACTTGCCTGTCAAAGATTGGGCAGGAGATTCAGTTGTTTCTCTCAACAACTGAAGTTGCAGTGCTATGAGCAGCACAGATGCAGCATATTGAGAGGGCGCTGCAGTACAGTGGTTGTAGTGGCAGTGGCAGAGTCATGGGCAGCGGTACAAAATGGCAACAGCAGTGCAGAGTTGAGTGGCAAGAGGCCAAACTTCAGCAACACAGAACCAGTGCCCAAATTCTTGTAATGCATAAGTGTGATGTATTGCTAGAGCACACCCTTGATGCTAAGAGGGAGTGTTGAGATTTTGTGTATTTGGGGTAGCATCAGTTGTGCTCTAGGTCCCAAATTTTGAGGAAGGACTAGAGTTCACCTGATCTACAAGCCCCGGAAATGGATTTGGGAAATTTCATCTGGTTTAGGAGAAATTAATTTAATTAATTATTTTAATGTATTTCCTAAGTTAAAACTTAGGAAAATAAAATAATTAAAGTGAATTTAATTAAACATGTGTTGAAATTGTCTTAAATCACACGGATCAAGCTTTCTTTTAATCTTAGCCATTGATTAAAGATTTAATCTTGGCCGTAGATTTGTCAACGAGAAAAGTGTAAAGGAAAGGCTTGGGGTCATTTGTAAGACACACGGAAGGCGGGCAAGCTAAGGGCGAGATTCACAGGGCGGAGTTGCTAAATTCTCCAGGTGTTTCGATACCGAGAGGAGGAAATTTAGACCAAGGGATGATGCGATCCGAGTGCAAGTACCTGAAACGAGAGAAGAGATCAGGAAAGACAGCACAGAGGAAGGCAGTAGCAGCAGCAGCAGCAGACAACAGCAGCAGCAGATGGCAGCAACAGCAGCAACAACAGCAAGGACAGCGTGATTTTCAAGAAACCCTTCAGGGGTTACGCAGAGACCCTTAGGGGCAGCTTAGAGACTGCGTCACCCAGTCTGGGGTAACGCAGTCCCTTCCAGTGACAGCGTTGAGCATTTGGAGGCCTTCAGAGGCTGACGCAGTGTCTTTCAGGGGCAAATCTGGGGTTTCTAGGCCTAGATCTGACGAAGTTCTGTAAATCTCGTTTGAGGGTGTGGATCAGTCAGTATTGTTGGTCTTAGATTAGCCAGGTGTTGCAGATCTAGAGTTTTCTCTGTAGGGTTTTCCAGATCTGGAACCTAGAGTTGTGTCTTCTGAAATATTCTTAATAATAGAGCCCTCCAGCAGCCAGAGACCGGTTTTCCCACATTGGGTTTTTCTGGGGACAGTTTGTCCAGAAATAACTATGTCACTTTGTCTATGTGTGCATGTGCTTATTCTAGATCTGAATTGGTAGAGATCTGTTACGTGTTTTGCTTTGATGTTAACTTGAATTTATTCAATTGATAACTTGTATAAGTAGGAGAAGCTTAACCAGATTAACAGAAATAATTTCTGCATAAGAATTAAGATTCAGAAATTTCTACATTCTATTGTGCATAAAATTTATGTTCTATCTAAAATTGCTTATCTAATATTGCAGAGCATAATGAAGTTTTGTAATAAGTGATTGTTACAACATATAACATCAGAATTTAACATTAATATTGAAGAAGATAGGGCAGCCTTGCTGTTGTATTTACAAATGTCATAAATGAATTTCATATATTTTGTATGCATGATAAGATTGCCCTAGAGGGCTGAAACTTGTTGGCACACATTGGTATCTTTTCTCTTGAATTTCCTAGTGGATTGGAGTTGTTAAGAGGCAAAATGTGTCCGTTGTTGTTGTCGTTTATTTATATTTCATAACAGCCCTAGACTGAAAATTCACAAGATTAAAAATTAAATGCAGGGAAACTTTAGGAAATAGGTGAAATTTCTATTTTGCATTTAATGTCAAAGCATGTAAAAAATTCTACAGACTTATCCTCTATGCCCATAGGAAACTTAAAATATCTTTAACATATGATGAATAGATAGATTTGTCCAATAGAGAGAGAGAGAGAGAGAGAGAGAAACCAGTGATAGATGTAAGCAGGTCACTGCAGTTTATTCCTCCAGAAGCACATACATAGTCCATTAGCTGGACAGCTATATTACTGCATGCAACAGTCTCAGACTTAACCGCAATCAATAAAAAAGTCACAGTTTGTTTGATAAGTTTAATAATTTCAACAGAAACTTAAACAAAAGGGATAGTCTCACCTTCTAAAATTGATTTGATGCAGTCCTATAGAATCCATAATCTATGTAACAGCTGCTGAAATCATCAACTTCTATCTATTGAACAGTGTAGTGAAATTTAAGTTATATAATATATTGTGTACATGGGATAGAAGTCATACCTGATCAAGGTGCAAGTCTACAGCTGCACGGGCAAAACTAGAAGAGAGATGATTCAAATAGGATATGGGACTTAATAGAGCAACGGCAGCAACCATATTTACCACCTCTGGTTGAGTAAAAGCAGCAAATGCCATAATAGTACCCTGCAATAAGAAATTGACATCACCTGTTTGAATGTGTTCAATATGTATGAAATGAAAAATAGTATAAAAGTTTAAAACAGAGCAGACACATTATAATATGAACAGAGAATGGCATTCTAAACACATACCTGTGAATGTCCCACATAAAAAACTTTAGACTCTGTCACAGAATATATAAACTCAATCATAACTGGAAGATCATAACCTGCCAATTCTTCCCAACTCCAATCCCAGAAGGCCTGCATCAGACCAAGAAGAATGAAGCTACAAAGGGGAATTTGAGAGAGATGTACTCCCCTTAGCATCATAGCATACAACTTAAGTAGCAGCTGTTCTTAAGAAAAATACATCCAATTATCATAAATTTACCTTGCTATGTTCTGAAAGAGAGACATGACCATGACTCCAACGTGTACCACGTACATTTCCAACCCAAACATCAAATCCAGAATCTGCTAATATGAATCCTAGAGACTGTTCTCTGGAATTCAGGAACCAAGTGTCCCCACCCTGCTCATACATCAAAAGGTCATTTAAGGAATAAGAAGCATCATTGGAAAAAGAAACAGCAACATAATTAAAGAACAAAATCACATTCAGCTCAGTTACGTTTTATGTCATTTTCCCTAGTTTCCCTCATCACCTACCACAATGAAAATGATTGAACTTCGAATAGCTCTATAGGATATTCTTCTCAAAATGGTTCTATTGTATGTCTTTGATAAAATGTTATAATCGTGATACTTTTTGAATGTTCATGTACTAAATGCAGCCGTAGTGCCTAATTTCAAGCCTCCAAGTTAGACAAGTCTAATTATTCATACTATATAATTCAAATTTAATAAAACGTTCCACTCACAAATATTGACCTGGACAGAGTCCACGACTGATCATTTCTGTGATTGTGGTATTGAGGATCACCTGAAATAGTCCATGTTGTAAAAACACTGGAGGCCTTGAGCCAACTTTTCCGATGCCCCTATCACGGATCCCATAAGGAATACGCTGCACTCCTAGTAAGAAACCATCCTTTGTACCCACCTGCGAAAAACATGTATTGTTAAAAATTGACTTTAGAGAGCACTAAATTTATCATACCAATCAACAATTAATAGCATAGAAAAATAAATAGTAAATACAATCATATATTTTACGTTAGATTGGGCTATAAAGATCAAGTTTTAGGAGGCCAAATAAGGTGCCTTACTAGAAACATACTAGATCAGAGGAAAAACAATAGTTTGACATTCACTGGTGTTGATTGGGTGGCTCTAGGAAAATTATCCCTGAAGGGGCAACAAAGCCTCAACATCAGTGGTTGTCCAACAACCTATTGCACCAGTGAATGTCATCTCTAGCCGTGACATGGACAACAAGATTATGCCAAAGGCAGCCCTTATTCAGCCCTTATCTTCAATCCTGCAGCAGAGGCACCCTTTCTTGCGGATTTGTGGGGATGCTTGAAGGTGGAGAAGAAGAAGATTGGAGGGAGTTAACGCTTTTGGGGACTGTAACCCACCGTGGGTAATGGCTAGGAGAGATTTTTTCTCCTCATTTGACAGCCAGCAGCCAGCAGCCCCATGATGATTAGCATGTGACACTATGCTAGGATTCTCCACCTATTGCTCTAGTCAAATTCCTCTCCCATCTAACATTTCCTCTTGAAGGAAAGTGGGCCATCTATCGGCAGGAACTCTAATTATTCTTGCAATCATGTGCTTTCATTTAATGTTATGGGCATATTAATATGGATCATAAGGAAAACTGGATAATTGACCAATCTCGATTGTATTCTTGTTCCCAAACTTCACTTGGGAGGTTAGTCTTTTGCTCTAGTCTAGTGGGACCTCATCTGAGACCTTAGTTTAAGAAGGGCACTACTAGAGAGGCACTGATTGATATAGCATGTCTAAGGCAATACATACTTACCATTTTCCACCTCTATTATTTGGGTTGGTGGTCATTGGTCATTGGGATTGGCACCCTTTATCCATATCCTTGAGTCAAGGTCGGAAAACTTGGCCCCGGAGGTTGATGTAGCTAAAAGAAAGTTAAAAGCATATAAAGCCACAATCAAAGAAAATGTAAAATGCAAAAGATGACTAGGACAATATTTAGTGCATGGGCAAAAGATTAGCATGAGCTCTACCCCCCTCATTAGTCGGCATTTAGTTCCTTAAGCATTTAATTCTTCATGTAAAGAAAGGAACTCTTGAATGTCCCAACCCTAATGAACTTGAAACTACTACATCATAAAGGGGTATTGGAAAAATATAAAAGCAAGCTTGGGCTCCTAAGTTATGCACCAAATAAAGACAAATCATTAAAGTAAAAGGCACACCAAGGGGGTGAAAAAAGCAAGAAGGAAAGGGGTAGCTCGTGCCACCACAATTGCTCCCTCTTTACGTCAATACACTCAGGACGTTGGACCCCCATTAGCTAATCTCACGGTTGTGGCACCTGCCTTGAAGTCTCTCCCACTCCAAGATCATCATTATCATAGGCACCTATGGACTTGTTGTCTCCTAAAGTGTACACCCAAGGCACAAAGCTCGAGCAAGGGTTGTCACTCTAATCCCTGCTCACTCTGTTTAATCTATCTCCTAGGCAAGCTAAGGGGGGTAGTCCTTAAAGGCAAGAAATGAAGGGGAAACTTGTTGGCAACCAACAAGTTCTAAGAGATGCATCTATTTGTCTTAGTAACTTGATTAAAATCAGGTGGCAAGTTTGATTTATGAGAAACGAGATATCGATTTGATTAGATTATTAAGCAATTGAGAGACCAATGCCTTAAACGACAATGCTCAATGAATTATGAACTTGCAAAATAATGAAAATAACTTCAAGTTACGAGATAAATAGTGTCGCAAGTGAAAATTTTGAAACCACAATAACGATATCTTGCAATTATGAAATTATAACCCACAATTCTAATTACCAATGAAATGCAATGCAAGAATTGCTCTAATGTGAAATGCAAGAACTTGGTCAATTTTACTGAGACGCCTAGGTTGAAGAATGTAATTAGCTTCATTCTTCATAATTATACTTGTCAAAAGAAAATTTATTATTAAAGAAAATGACTTGTTAAAGCATGGGTTTCATGCTTTGGTCAATGTTTTCAAGGTTAAATCCCCCATTAAGGGCTTCTAGGTTTTGTCTTGAGTCATTAGAGCCATTTTCATTATTATTAGACCCTTCTTGGGCTTTTGTATCATGTAAAAAGAATCATTTTTTAGTCAAAAAGATAATTTGTCACCTCCACACCAAGTCGGACCTGCCCTCAACAAGTCGGCCTGGATAAGGGCAATTTGACATCACAATAAGCCTATATATTGAGCAACTCGACTTCATTTGGAGAGCATCATCAACAAGTTCGATCTCTATGAAGCAGTAGCTGGAAAAAAGTGCGAAGTTTCTAGAGAAGAAGGGGAAAAGATGGGAGGAAGAAAATCGAATTTCTAGGCTATTTTTCTCACACATGCAAAGATATTGGACTGAAGCTGGGGCCAAAATTCTGTTTTTGTTGCAGGGTCGAAGTTCTGAAGCTGGGGGGCCAAAAATCTACTGTTGGGACCGAAATTATATATGAAGTTGCACCTTGAAGAGTTGACAATTGGAAGGCTGAGCAAAGGACATCTACAACAAGGAAGGGATGACTTGGTGATTGGAGGAGGTCTTTGTCTAGGTGTAGAAGTCTAGAAGTGTCTCATCTTGATTTAAATCTACTGAAGGAAGAGTTATTGACTAGGTTTTCCACTTATAGGGGTTTTTCCCTAGCTGTGCGCCTACATCTTGTGTCTCTCGTTCTTGTGATCTTCACACACATATAATTTGGTAATTGCTCTTTGAAAGATAAACTAAATAAGAAGTAAAGGAGGCCAACATAATTCACAAGTAATTATCAAAAAAGAGGAATCACACCCTAAATCCTACTAGCATTGATTTCTCAACATGGAATCAGAACTAAGGTCGAAGAAGATTGGAGATCACTTTGTTGGCTTGAAAGAAAAGGCTACTCCCTCTATGGCAAGTTACTTGAAGATGGGATTCAATATCATAAGAATTGCAGGAAGTTGGATTGGAAGGATCATCTACAAACTATCTAGGAAAATCAAGAGTGAAGGATTCTCAGTTGCACTTACAGGTACTCTTAATGATGACAATGCATGGACTTCATACGCTATCAAAGGAACCATCATCTCATGCAATGGAGTTAGGAGACAACAACAGTTATGCAGTCGAGGGCCTTGGATCTACATCATTGAAGCTGGAAAATGGAGCAAAGCTACACCTCAACAATATACTCTATGTTCCAGTTTTGAAAAATAATTCTTTCAATTTCTTGTTTAGAAGATAAAGGAGATAGGGTTTCCTTTGTAGATGGTAAATTCTGGTTTGGGGAAAACATTCAAGCATTGATAAGGAAAAATTTATTGGAGTTCGTGAAGGAAGACTCTATAGAGTTATAACACCATCTCCTCAAGCCCTCGTTCCTATCGAATTATGGCATGGAAGATATGGGCACATACAAGATAATTCCCTCACTTAGTCAAATGGTAAATGGCATCCCCAATATCAAAGAAGATCGTGAAGGAGTATGTAAGGGATGTGCTCTGGGAAAGAATACAAGGAAGCGTTTTACAAGCAGCGACACAAGGTCTAAAGAAATATTAGACCTTATTCATTTTGATGTATGTGGGCCAATGTCTAACAAACCTCTTGGAGACCATCTTTATTATGTAACCTTCATTGATGATCATTCTAGAAAGACATAGCTCTACCTTCTCAAGACAAAGGATGAAGTATTTGAAAGGTTCGAGGAATTTAGATCTAAAGTGGAGACCTTAACCGAAAGAAAGATAAAGACTTTGAGATCCGACAATGGTGGGGAATACACTTCAAAAGAATTAATTTCATATTGTAACGAAGCAAGTATTAAGAGGGAGCTCATTATTCCCTACAATCCCGAGCAAAATGGAGTTGCAGAAAGGAAAAATAGAACACTTGAAGAATGTATACGAACTATGATACTTGATCAAGATCTACCAAAATTTCTATGGGGAGAAGTAGCCATGACAGCAGTATATATACAAAATAGAAGTCCTCCTAGAATCCTTGATAATATGACACTGGAAGAAGCATTTACAGGGAAGAAGCCATCTATGGACCATCTCCAAATCTTTGGGTGTCCCGCATACATCCATGTCCCCAAGGACAAGCGAAAGAAATTAAATTCGTTGGCTACAGTCTTTCTTCAAACGCATATAGAATCTACATCAAAGAAGGAAGACAAATTGAAGTAAGCAGGGATGTTATATTCGATGAAAATCATGCCTACAAAATATCCAAGGTTATTCCGATCGATTCTGATGACGAAGATATACCATTATTTGAAGAAGAGCATCATGATAAGTCAACTACAAACCATCAAGAAGAAGAAGAAGACCAAGTGAGCCTATTCAACCTGTGATCATACTCGAAACAAGGAAGAGGCCAAATTGGTTAAAAGCTACATTGGAAGATGCCGTAGGACACGGAGCTACTAAAGGAACTCTTAGAGGAAGCAAAAGACCAAAGATATATTCAGGATATGCAGCATATATGACAAAATTGACAGAAGTTGAACCAACTACATTTGAAGAAGTTGCTCATCAAGAAGAAAGGAAGAAGGCAATGCAAGAAGAATATCAATCCATCATGAAGAATGGAGTTTCGGAAATCATTCCTAGACAAAGAGACAAATCGGTTTTCACTTCAAAATGGATTTACAAAAATCAAACATGTTATTGATGGAAACGTAGACAAATACAAAGCTAGATTTATTGCAAGGGGTTTCTCACAAAAGGAAGGCATAGACTATGAAGAAATATTTACTCCCATTGCTTGGTATACTACTATAAGATCTTTCGTTTCACTAGCTACTACTATGGGATGGAATATTCATCAAATGGATGTCAAAACAACATTTCTAAATGGAACCACTGATGAAGAAGTATACATTAAACAACCAGAAGGTTTCGAAAAAAATAGCAAAAATACACGTCTGCAAACTCAAGAAAACCCTATATAGCTTGAAGCAAGCTCCTAGGGCATGGTATGCAAGAATGGATGCATATCTATTAAAAATTGGGTTTGTCAAAAGTTCTACAGATCCAAACCTCTACATCAAGGTGGTGAACAATGAACTAGTCATTATACTATTATATGTGGATGATTTGTTTAATATAGGAGTGGAGCACAAAATATAAGAATGTAAGAAAATGTTAACTGTCAAATTTGAGATGAAAGATCTGGGACTTATGCACTATTACTTGGGTTTGGAAGTCTAGCAGAAACCTGGAGAAATATATTTGGGTCAAGGTAAATACATAATCGAGATATTGCAGAGATTCGGTATGATGGATTCCAAACCTATAACTACTCCCATGATCATTAATCTCAAGAAGCTGAGAAGCTCTGAATCTAGTCTCGTCAATCCTAGGTGGGTTCTCTGATGTATCTGGTTAATAAAAGACCTGATATATGTTTTGTCGTCAATCTTCTTAGTCAATTTCAATTAGAGCCTCTATAATATTCCTAATTAGCAATTCCGCTAATTAGAATATTGATTTTTGATATTCTGCTAATTATTACATTTTGACTATGAGGATGTGGGTTTGGGGGCCCACAACTAGACTTATGAAACTTTAGAGATCACAACATTAGGCCAAGGAAAATATTGCGGCTGTAGTGGAGGATGTGGGCCCAATGAGGAGAGACTGCATCCCACATGTGGCAGCGCAACTCATTGGTACAAGCTAGAGGCAGCGCAGTTTGAGGTGGGGCCCAAGGGAACGTTGGGCAGGCTTAGTTAAAAGGAAGCAAGCTACTCATTTTGGGATCATTCATTCATTCAGCTATTTTCTTCTTGCCATTTTGACAGAGCACGCTTGAGCCGGAGAGCCAAGTCTGCAATGTTGTTTAGCACACGAGATCTTCAAGCGGAGATCTCAACCTCTACCTCAGGGAACTTCAAGTGCCTGCTCAGGAGAGGAGTTCCACACCTTGTGAGGAGAATTTCCATCAGCAGCATCAAGAGGAAGCGTAGCCAGTTCTGGACTGCGCAGAGGAGGAAGAGACTGTGTAGGGGAGGACGTAGTGCAGAGAGGAGTTGGTTGTTCCAGGAGGTGAGAAGAGAGGGAGTTGCAACAAAGATTTTGTGGGGAGGCTTGGAGCTTCCTAACAGTGATTTTTGGGGCATTTTGGAGACTTCCAGCGACAGGATTTACAGGAGGATCGATTTACCCAGCAACGCGGTGAGCCAAGCCTAAGAGGGCTAATTTTTGGGGTCAAGCTTTGGGCGAACCCTTTCTGGGTTTTATGGGTTTATTGAGGAGAAGCCAAGATTAATTTGGCAGAAATTTATGGGCAGATTTGAGGTGTCAAACAGAGATCTTAACTCAGCCAGCAGCTAGAGGAGCTAGGGGAAATTGGGCCGAAATTCCGGGGTCAACATTTGGCCAGTTCCTTCGTGAGTTTTTGTGGGTTTCTTGAATAGAGTCCAGGGTTAAAGTCCTGGAATTTTCTGAGAAGTGTAGCAGGCCCTAGCGGCATTTCTTCGGGAGCAGCAGCAACATTTCTGGCAAATTGCAGCGCAAGGCTATAGCCATACAGTGTACCATCAATGGGGATCAGAGGGCTTCTCTAGCTTTCGTTGAGCAAGCCCAGGTGCCTTCATTCCAGCACCTCCATTGTACTCATTTCTAGCAAATTAATAAAATGGCTCAATAATATTTTATGGCTCCGTAAGAGTTTTGATATCAGTTTTTGTTTGTTGTCTCCTTAATATATTTTAGCCTATTATTACTGTTATTTTCCCATTTTGGATATTACAGCCTCGTCATGACCATTGGATAGTTGCCAAGCATATTTTGAGATATCTACGTGGCACTATACATCACTGCCTAAAGTATGATGGAAAGGAAGTCAAGTTAACAAGTTTTATTGATTCCGATTGGGATGACAATGATTTCATGGATGAGTAGAAAACAAGATCTTGTTGCATTAAGTAGTGTTGAAGCAGAATATGTTATTCCATGTGAAGTAGGAAAGGAGGATGTTTGGTTAAGGAAACCTTTGTCAAATTTATTTGGAAAGCCTCTAGATCCTACCATAATAAATTGTGATATTCAAAGCAGCGTCAAGATGTTTGAAAACCCCATATTCCATGCAAGGACAAAGCATATCAACAACAAGTACCACTGCATTAGGAGCTTGGTACAAGATGGCGTCATAAAGCTACATTATATTTCGACAGATGAATAGGTGCCTGATGTGCTGACAAAGTCTCTTCCAAATCAAAAGTTTGAATATTTTAGAAGCATGCTTGCGTTGGTTGATATTACAGATTTAGTTGATAGGGAAAGATGAAGCATCTAATGGTGGATGCTTGGGAGGACATCTAGTCGGCCTGTGTGTTGATGTCTGGATCCCAAAGATGGAGGGTGGCGTTGGTCATTTTGCTCTGACCTTGGATACACACCTAGATCCCTAAGTTTATGGTTAGTAAGTAAGTCTGATGGTACCTAGATTGGCTGAAAGCTTGAGTCCACCTTAGTCCCACCCAGATAGATTACCCTAGTCAGGAATCTAGTCCGCAGCACTGAGTGTGCTAGAACTCTTTGTAGTTCAAGATCGTTTTAAAATCTTCCATGTACTTATATATGTGTGTGTGTGTGTGTGTGTGTGTGTAATTATGAATACCTCCCTAGTTAAGAGGGACTGTTGAAGAATGTAACTAGCTTCGGTCTTCATAATTATACTTGTCAAAAGAAAATTTATTATTAAATAAAATGACTTATTAAAGCATGGGTTTCGTGCTTGGGTCAATGTTTTCTAGGTCAAAGCCCCCATTGAGGGCTTCTAGGTTTTGTCTTGCGCGCTCATATAAGAACGCTAAAGGTATGGTATTGGCATCACGTCAAACTAGATTTTTTAGGCATGGTTTAGTTACCCATTATCTCAGCAAATATGAGCCAATGAGCCTGTTTTATGAGCCAGTATGCAGTTGAGTCCTCAACAGGGCTGGGGAAGGCGACTTTAACAGGCAAGGATGGGAGTCATTAGGATCATTGTCATTATTATTAGACCGTTCTTGAGCCTTTGTAACATGTAAAAAGAATTATTTTTGAGTCAAAAAGGTAATTTGTCACCTCCACACCAAGTCGACCCTACCCTCAACAAGTCATCATGGATTAAGGAAATTCAACCTCACAAGAAGCCTATATATTCAACAACTCGACTTCATTTGGAGAGCATCATCAACAAGTTCGATCTCTAAGAAGCAGTAGCTGGAAAAAAGTGTGAAGTTGTTGGAGAAGGAGAGAAGCTAGGAAGAAGAAAATTGAGTTTTTGAGCTACTTTTATCTCACACCTGCGAAGATACTGGGCTAAAGTTGGGGCCGAAATTATGTTTTTGTTGTAGGATCGAAGTTCTAAAGTTGGGGGGCCGAAAATCTACTGTTGGGGCCGAAATTCTGATATGAAGTTGCACCTTGAAGAGTTGACACTTGGAAGGCTGAGCTAAGGACATCTACAAGGAGGAAGGGTTGACTTACTGGTTGGAGGAGGTCATTTTCTAGGTCTAGAAGTTTGGAAGTGTCCCATATTGATTTGAATCTACTGAAGGAAGAGTTCTTGACTGGCTTTCCCCTTATGAGGGTTTTGCCCTCATTGTGCGCCTACATCTTGTGTCTCTTGTTCTTGTGAACTTCACACACATATAATTTGGTAATTGCTTGATGAAAGATATACTAAATAAGAAGTAAAGGAATCCAACATAATTCACAAGTAATTATCAAGAAAGAGGAATCAAACCCTAAATCCTACTAGCATTGATTTTTCAATGGCCTATTCTAAGTGAAAACCTTCTCCTCAATTGTTTTGAAGCTAATCACAGACACAAGTTGTAGAGAGAAGGTCTGAGGAAGGAGGTTAAGGCCTCATTAACGATACCTTCCCTTGCTTCTAACCACCCAAGTACCTATGTTCCTACAAGGAATTTACCACAAGAGAACTGCAAGGTCACCTATGTTAACTGAGAAAGAGGGTCTAGACTTCTCAAATTGGGCAACTGAGAAAATCGATTTGCTTGGGCAACTGAGTATCTGCTCTGGTGTATCTTCCAAATGACTGTCAAGCTTCCTTAAATAATCTTCTATTTGACATTCAACGGCCCATATTAGAAGCTAATCAATGGCTAAGATCATTTTGACTTGATCCTCGTCTTTTTCTAGAAGTTACACCCATAGTTAGATTAATACCCATTAATTATTTTGATTTCCTAAATTTAGACTTACGGTCTCATCAAAAATAATTTATTTATTAATAAAACTGTCTCCGGGTGGAATTTCCCAAAACGATTTCTGGGTTATCTGGAATACATGTGTCTAAGCCTCTCCACAAATTTTGAGACTTAGAGCACATCTGATGCTACCACAAATCAACACTTTAGATGTTAGAGCAAATCCCACGATGCCAAAAGTGTTTCAAAGATATCCTTCACTTACTTAGACAGTTGAGATAAGTAAAAGATTAACTTAGAAAAAGGGAATTTGTTAGATGGCAAATGAGAATGCTAATGAGACACAAGAATGAAAATCACTACTTAGATTAACCAATTATGTGCAAAATAAGAAAAGACCAAGCAGCAAATTTTCAAGAATGTGATTTGCAATCCAACTTATGAAATATGTGCCTGAAACACAAGATTGCAAGATCCCCCTAAGTTATATTACTTGCTTAGATTGCTCTTCACTTCAGGTACCAAAAAACTTAAGAGATTGCTAACAGTGATTTAGATAATTGAAATGCAATAAGGACTAAACCATGAAATGCAAAAAATGCAAGAGAGAGGAAATTATGCAATGAGATGCAACAATGTAGTTAGTTAAGAGAGGAAACAGAGATGGTTAGTGGCTTAATGAGAAAGCAATCAAAGTTGTCCCTGACAAGAGAAAAACTCAGAACAGGGCCAATTTGCTTATCCAAGATGCACAATGATCAACTTCAAAATATGCACCAGTCCTCAAAGATATGTCAGTTCTCTGCAGCCCACTGTCAGTTACGAAGAAGCAAGGAACAATAACCAATATTCAATATGCAAGTTTGATGCTAGAAGCACTGTGGGGAAGCCACCGTAAAAAAAATCAGATCACTGTAAGCTAAGATAAGTCACCCAATAACAGTCTTTATCATCAGAGATGCATGAGACATGAGTCTTTATGATTATTTTATGATTATTATGTGTTATTTTATTAGTATTTATGTGATGGCGAGGAAATATGTCAAGTTAGGGAGTGGATTGAGTGCAGCAATGAACAATCTTCCTGAAAATCAGTCTCTATGCCAAGGCTTATGATGAAATCTTCATCAAAAATTTACTAGAACACCTGCAAACTTTACACCAGTGATCTAAAACTCTCACAACCAGAGGAGCAGCAAGCCAGAAACACTAATACTTAGCTCCCAAAATTAGTCATATTTGAGTTCTATTTTAGTTAAATTATTAGGGGAACTTTATTAAGTTTTCAAGGCTTGAAAGTCTTCAGAATTTTTCTGCAGATAACCAAGTCACTTCAAGCCCCTTCGCACAAGAGATAAGGCAAAGTTTCAGACTTGGTGTTGAAAAGTAATGAGCCTTCTCATGAGCCCTGCCAATTAAACTCTGTTAGATCTAAAAATGTAATGCTGAGAAGAAATGACAAACCCCTTTCAAAAAAATAAAATCTCTGCAATTAAATCAGGGTTAGTATATAATTGATTCAAGTTTTCAAAGTGTGCAGCCTGTAAAAAATAAGCCTTTGTACCGCTGCGGCTATGACCAAAAGATACACCAGTGGATGAGAGTAATAAATTTTAGTGCCTAAGCCCCTCAAAAAATGCTCATATCTTCTGCAAAAGACCAGGGCTAGCCTCCAAGAGTGGTCTCCAGTAGTCAATTTTAGAGGAAGCTAATCACAGGCCAGAAACTTGTGATAAAATCCTTTGTAATGGTGAAAATAAGCCTGCAAAATTCAGGGGTTAGTCCCAAAATTTAAATGACAGTAAAGAGAAAACCTAAAAGGCTGTGGCTAGGGCAAGTAAGCCTGGATAGGCCTGCGGTCTCTCCAAAATATAACTACTCTGAGCAAATTGATCCAAAAATCATATGTAAGACTTTTATGAGACAGACGTTGTGCAAATTATGAAATTTATTGATAAAGTTGGGCCTTCAAATCCTTGGGAAACCTTGTAAAATAAATGTATAGCCGCTGCAAAACAAATAGGGTTTATATCAATAACAAACAAGGCCCTGCGGCTAGGGTAAAAGCTCCAACAAAATTTTCCCCCACTCGGGGTGTGAGCCGGTTCCCAGTCCCATCATCCCCATTCAATGAAGGGTGCCTTGAAGTACAAGCCCACCACCGTCCACATGCTTGGAGAGGAAGGCGTGGTGGCTTCGTGCATCCAGGTGGTAAACACCCCCGCTGGAGGTGGCAGAGGTATCAAATCCCGGCATTGGCATTTGGATGTCTTCATGCTGCGTGACATTGTTAAGTGCTTGGCAACTTGGTGAAGAGAAGGAGGATAAACATTGAAGGACATCAAAGAAGTAAGGTCAAGGTCTTGGATATATATATAGGTCAAGGGTCTAATTTTTGGTCATGGTAATTGTCATCTGAAAATCTATAAGAAGAATTTGTCGTGGGTTTTCCTCTCCAAGAGGGAGAGGTTTTGCCTTGGCTCTAGGAGCCTAATTCTTGTGTCTTGTGTATTCTGATAATTGACTTGATGAAAGATTAAATAAGCTAACGAAGGAAAGACATAAGTAACTCAACTAACCTCACAAGTAATTATCAAGAAGAGAATTTGAATTAATCACTAGCCCTCCAAATTCTCAACATGGAATCAGAGCTAAGGTGTTGAACTCAAGGGCTACTTGACAAAGAGACACTCCAGGAAGAAAAAATCAAAGTTTGGGTGAAAATTCAAATCAGTTTGCAAGGAGGCTATTTTCGAGAAAGATCTTCATCTCATTCAAAGGATCAACTTTTCAAGAAAATAATCTTTGTCATCAAAGATTTACATTCAAGACATTGTTAGAAGAGGACATCATCTTTTGAAGACATCCTTTACCATCAAGGATCCAAAATCACCTAGATTGAAGATTTCTATCTTAGAAGAAGCTCCTAACTTTTTCGTCATCATCAAGGAAGCTGCTGAAGGAGAAAGTCACTTACTCAAGTAAGTATATATGACTTTATCTAAATCTGTCAAAATGACTTATTGTATAGAGAGCAACAAATTGGTTGGGTCATCAAACTTTAATGCATGGAAGAAAAGGACAGATCTGAAGCTAATTGAAAATGAAGTTATGGGCTTCATAGAAGGATCTACAATTCAACCTCCAAAAGAAGACATTATAGCATATATCAAATACATGAAGGGAGACATAAGGGCCCAAAGGATTCTTATAGAATCCATAAAAGACTCTCATTCGCTATGTATCAAAGCTAGAATCCTCAAAAGAAATATATGATGAATTGGTGGAACTATTCTCAAAAGGTTCTACAAAGGAAATAATATCCTTAAGACAAAAACTATACAAATTGAGAATGTCAAAGGAAGGAATAATTCCATATCTGATGGAGATTTTCACAATACGAGATCAACTACTGAAGTTGGGAGAAGTAATGTCTGATAGAGAAATACTCACTATGGTACAAAATGCTTTACCGAAAGAATGGAGAGGTTTCACTTCAAGCATAGATGGGAGAGAAGAAGCCATGCCATTCCAAAGTCTAGGTAAGATAGAAGAGTCAAGAATGAAATCATGATCAAGTGTAGGGAATCAAGTTTTTTCCGCCATGTCCAGGAAGAAAGGATGATTCGGTAAATTTGGTCCTCGTAATAAGAAAAGAAATGTGGACAAAGCACAATGCTTTGGATGTAAAGATCTTGGGCATTATAAACGAGGTTGTCCTAAATTTAGAAAGGACAAGAGGAAAAAGGAAGAAGCCCATGTCTCAAATATAAGAGAAGAACCTGATGCAAAGAAATCTAAGAAAGAAGAAGCGAGGGATCTCCACTATGATTGAGATCATCTTCTCCTTTAAGTGATTTTTGTTGGTTGTAAAATAGTATAACAGGAAATAGTGTATATTATAGCATCATGATCGAAGCATGGCAGGAGCTCTCGATAAAACATCTCCTGGAAAAACCTCACTAATATCATACTGATGGAAGGTAGTTATCAAGATCAAGGGTCATCATGAAAACTGGTGTTGACATTTTCTAATGGAGTTGTCTATGAATTCACTAATTAGAAATAAGGCAGAATGGTTTCATCAAAAATTCCATGCTACAGAATTTTGGGATATGATAACATATTGATGGAGTAGGCCAAGGGAATGAAGCTCTTCATTCTATTAAAACTACTACAGGATGACATAAATGAAAAGGGTATGAGGCATGTATATATTTATATGCTAACACTGGATGTTGTGAAGTCATGCCATATGGTTGCTGGTAATAGACTTCTATATTTAGAAGTATGATCTATGGAGGAGGATCTCTCAGTGCATTGACAGATGAAATCAACATAACATATCCTCATATGGAATATGAGGTGGTTGTATATGAACGAGGAACTGGAAAATTTGTAAGTTCTTGCGAATGAAGAATGTGCAGAAAGGAAGAGATCATGAAATGCAACCATGTCAAGAGGCAGTTATCATCCGGAAGCCAAGAAAATGTGACTAGGAGATCTCCTGGGAGGATATGTAGACTCTGACAGAAGTCTGGTAAAGAAGAAGACCCTTGACAAGACATATCTTTAGGAGATGTGTATAGAGGATGTCAATGCCTACAAGAAGATGTCATGGTGAAAGATCATCACTAAGGTAACTTTTGATTTAACAATTCATATGTATATATTTATCTGGATAAGTTTATGCAAGGTTTCCAATCATGTGGAAGGATGTAAGATCCTTGGAGATGATTCGGAGGAAAGCAGCATGGCATAAAGGTGGACCGGATGAGAAACACTGATGAATCACTTTCTGATGGTTGACAGGACTGGTGACTGAAAGTGATAGATGATCTGTGCCCTATGAAGCCAAAGGTTGAAGATTCCTCAATATTGAAATCCATGACATCCAGGGGAGGAATTCTTCATGAGCAGTTGGGTGTCTCACCATTGCTGCTGCAGGACCCTGGTTAAGAGGGAGCCTGGTGATAAGTTTCTTACTCGGAAGAAACTTGAAGTATGTCCTTCTTGAGTTGAGAGGGAATGGTGTATGTGATTCTCTAATGCATGTGTCATGCACTAGACCAGGACTAACAGTCGTAAGTCTTAGTGAAGGCCATGTGGAGAGAATGGATAGACACATCATTTTGGTCTTCACATGGAAGACAGAATGGAGAATTGGGTAATCATCTGGCATTCAATACTCTTTGAGAATGTGATAGGGAATTCAAGATAAGAGTAGTCGAAGACCAATATTCTTTGATGGTTGGCTACCCAAGAGAAGAATAGTCCAAGAAGGTCATACTCTAGGAACACCTGGGCGGAGTATGTACCTTGGAGAAACAATGACTATGGTGTCCATAAGTCATGTGTCTCGCTAGCATTGTAGCCCATTGTCTCGTTGAGAGATGGCGCTGTTAGTCAAGGCCTTGCACTAGGACAATGCTGGTTGATATGATGCTATACAAGTGTGATTACCAATCTGATATGATGCTATCAAGTCTTGATGATGAACCACACTGGCTGGTTCGAAACGCGTCGACCAAATTTATTTGGATGTGATTTTTACCGAAAGAATTTTTTCACAATTTATGGATCACAGAAGCAATATTCCTAAAATCTGATTCTTCTTATGAGATTCTTCAGTTTGAAAGTGACCATGTACCTGTATGAATATCTCCCTAGTTAAGAGGGAGCATTGAAAAGTGTAACTAGGATCGATCTTCATATTGACTATGTAATTATGGATTTATGTAAAGAAGAAGACAAAGATAATTAAATGTCTTTTGTTGTACTTGCTTCATGGGTTTCATGAGCAATATTTTATTATAGGTTAATAGACTTCTTCTTGATGTCTATTAGGGTTTTTGTCTTCTAGGAATAAATATAATTAGGTGTCATGTATGAAGAATCTAATCTAAATGTCCCAGGACCTTGTCAAAGAAACCATGGAATAATAGCTTATGTCAGCCCTCAAATCTACGCTAAAAGATAAGCTATATTGATGTGTTAAAGTCGGCCTACAAGCAAAAGGTATGGTCGGCCTAAAGACAGTGAAACTGTCTCTATATATATACCTGTTCTGCGGTCATTTGAAGACAAGAATTTTGGTCATCTCTGAAACAGAAGTGTGGATTTTTGGACAAGGTTCAGTGCAGATTTTTGACGAGTTTCAGGACTGTTTAAGATACATATAACCTTGTGGTATCTTAGTGTAATAAAGTGTTGCGGTCATCTAGAACGAAAGTGCGGACTGTTTCTGACTGTTCATCAAAGCTTGTGTGTATAGTCCTAAAGTGGTTACAGTGTATAGTGTCTAGATACATGCAACATTTAAGGGCAATGTTCCTATGTTAAAGTGCAGATCAAATTGAGAAAGGTTTGCGGACTGTCCAGAAGTGAAAGAGCTGATCAAAGGTAACATTGGTATTCATTTCCAGATCATGAAAAAGTTGGAACAGTGGTCTGGCCAAATCTTGTAGATATTCCAAAGAGGAGTAGTGAGAAAGTGACAGAAAGTAGGAAAATAAATCTGTGGTTTACTTTCCTAACTACAACTTGTATACATCTCAAGTAAATGGAGTTTCAAAGGAAGTGTTGGTGCAGAACAATGCAACTTGGTGAAAAGAAGAAGGATCAGCATTGAAGAACATCAAAGAAGTAAGGTCAAGGTCTTGGATGCATATATAGGTCAAGGGTCTAATTCTTGGTCATGGTACTTGTCATCTGAAAATCTATAAGAAGAATTTCTCGTGGGTTTTCCTCTCCAAGAGGGAGAGGTTTTGCCCTGGCTCTAGGAGCCTAATTCTTGTGTCTCGTGTATTCTGAAAGATTAAATAAGCTAACGAAGGAAAGACATAAGTAACTCAAGTAACCTCACAAGTAATTATCAAGAAGAGAATTTGAATTAATCACTAGCCCTCCAAATTCTCAAACAAGTTCCACCCTAGCTTTGGGGGATGGGTTGGAGAAAAACTTGTAGAAATTTTAAAACCCACTCAGATTTTCAGTTTCTCCTTATTTCTCCCATATAGTTAAATGCCCATTCCCATAACCATACATTCAACAAGTTGGAAAAATAGATATTTTCTGAAAACACAAATTCTAGAAATTTCACAGTGCTGAAAATGCAGAAATAAAAACTCAGAAAATAAATCAGCCACACAGAAATTTGACACGCTGATTTTTGGTCAAAATGAACTTGGAAAAAACTCCCTACAACTCTTGGGGAAAACCAGTTCGAAAGCTTCTCTTTATTTCTAAATATAATTTTTACAGTGAACAGTAAAACACAGTAAAATTTACAGCAAAATACAAATTCCACTTGTCTCGATTTCTGTGTCAACCTCCAACCTTGAAAATCGTGCCAACAGCAAACAGAAAATTAACAGAAAAAATCACAGCATTAAATGTTGTACTTGCAGCCTTGGAAAATGTGCCAGAATCTGCCTGTACGGACTATATGGATTCTGCACGGAATCATACAGCAGTCCCTCCTCGACTTCCGAGCCCTGAAACAACCTCGAAATTCGTGCCACTAACTGTTGGAAACTGCTCCTCGAAAACTATGGTGTATCTTGCCTTGAAATGCGTGCAACCTTGTTGTACGGATTTTCTATCTTGGTAAACGTGCCAACTACTGTACGAAAATGTTGCCTTGGGAAATGTGCCCTCCTATTGTATGGATTTGCTGTGTATCTTTTGCTGCTCTCCCACCGCTCAAGAATTTCTCTTTAGCTTTCTCTCCTCCTCTTTCAATCTGCTCATGAAGGAATAAATGATCTTTTCTCTCCTTTTCCTCCTTTAACCTAACCCTAACTGACTTTTGGGGAATCCCTAAATCGAATGGTTGAGATAGCTTTAGATCTAGGGCTGAGATTAAATGCTCATTTAAATCTCACTTTTTATTTTTTAATTCACCCCACTTTAATAAAGACCCTCTTAGTCATTTATTTCCAAAGTCACTTTTCACTTTCTAATTTCACATTGACTTTATTAAAGTCACTTTAAAATTAGATTTAGTAACTTTATCACTTAAAGTCACTTTTAAATTAGATTTTACTTTATAACTTATAAAGTCACTTTAAGAGAAAAAATTAAATTCTTTTGGACACTTTTCCCTAGGCCAAAGATCAAAGTCTTAGGGAAACACCTGTCCTCAATTTCAACACTCCCTCTTACTGAGGAAGGTGTTCCTCACCACACCCATCTTGTCTCTGAAGTAGACATGCTTGCCCCGTGGTAAAGCTTTGGTAAATATATATGCAACCTGTTCATCAATGGGAATATACTCAAGCTTCACAGCTCCCTTCTGAACATAGTCTCTGATGAAATGATATTTGATCCCGATATACTTTGACCTGTCATGAAATACTGGATTCTCCGTGAGTTTAATGCAACTCTGATGATCACAGTAAATCACTGAAGGTCTCAACGGCTGACCAAATAAGCCAAACAACATCTTGCGAAGCCATATGGCCTCACAACTAGCTAGATTGGCTGCCATGTACTCTGCTTCCGCTGAACTCAATGCTACTGACTGTTGCTTTCGGCTGAACCTCGACAACACTGTCGAACCCAACCCAAAACAGCACCCTGAAGTGCTCTTCCTATTAGAAGCACAACTTGCCCAATTAGAATCAGTGTAACCTGCTAATCTCACTCCATCTCCCTGTCTATAATCCAGACCACACTCCACTGTCCCCTGCAAGTACCGCAAAATGTGTTTTGCAGCAACCCAATGCACCCTCTTGGGCTCACACATGAACTGGCTCATCGTGTTGACTCCAAAACATATATCTGGTCTAGTGTTGACCAAATACATCAAGGAACCAATCAGCTGTCTATACAGTGTGGGATCCATCAACTTGGAATCTGAAGCGTGAAGCTTCTTCCAGTTGGTGATCATTGGTGTCGACATGGGTCTACAATCCTCCATGTGGAATCTGCCAAGGATGTCCACAATATACTTCCCCTGTCCCAGGAAGAAATGCCCCTCCTCCTGCCACACCTCCAAACCCATAAAGTAATGCATCAAGCCAATGTCCTTCATCTCAAACTCCGGCACAAGATCTCTCTTGCAGCTCTCTATGAGTCTCTCTGCACCCATAAGGACCAAGTCATCCACATACAACACCAGAATGAGAGGCTCCTCACCTATCACAATAAAGTATAGGTTCGGATTTGCATCACTCTTTGTGAAACCCATCTCTTGCAAGTATGTATCAATCCTGGAGTACCAAGCTCTAGGAGCTTGCTTCAGGCCATAAAGTGTCTTCTTCAGCCTGCATGCATGGGACTCCTTCCCATGCACCTCAAAGCCATGTGGCTGCTCAATGTACACCTCCTCCTGTATGAAGCCATTGAGAAATGCGGTCTTCACATCCATTTGGTGCATCTTCCAACCCATCTCTGCTGCTATCAATATAATGGAGCGAATCGAAGTATATCGAGCCACGAGAGCGAAGGTCTCCTCATAATCTACTCCCTCTACCTGGGAGAACCCTCTAGCCACAAACCTTGCCTTGAATTTCTCAATGTTGCCATCTGTAGCATGCTTTACCTTGTAAAGCCATCTGGAAGTAACCACGGATTTGCCCTCACGCCTCAGCACCACCTCCCAAACATCATTCTTCATGATAGAAGAATACTCCTCCTGCATGGCCTCTCTCCAGACCTGTTGGCTAGCTGCCTCCTCATAGCTAGAAGGCTCAAAGTCAATGATGCTGGCAACCATTGCCATATAGCTACAAAACCTCTCAGGTGGTCTTCTCTCTCTGACCGGCCTCTTTGGCCCAAAAACAGATGAGGCCTCTCTCAAGGTATCCTGAAGCCACTTGGGCTTCCTCTTCCCTGAGCACACTTCTCCCACCGGAGAATGAAACTTCTCCTCCTCATCAGGTGCCTGAACTCTTGACTGTCTTTCTGCTATCCTCCTGCCTGAACCTGAACCTGTAGATGTTGAAGTACCATGTGAACTGTCCATCAGTGGACTGCCTAGTGAACTGCTCTACGGACTGCTCTGCATGTTGCCCGAAGCACCACCCCTCTGACTCTGCGAGCCGCTGCTCACTGATGGACCTGACACCGTAATTGATGTACCTCCTGATCCCTGCCCACTGGATCGTTGTTACTGACCCAGCTGCTCCTGAGGGTCTGGTTGATCTAGATACTCTAACTCCCGTGACCTCCTTAAAGCCCTATCCTCCTCGAACTACACATCCCACCTGACAACAACTCTCCTTTGTGCAGGAATATAAATCCGAAAGGCTTTCGAGGTCTCACTGTAGCCCACAAAGATACCCTTCTCTGCGGTGGGCTCTAACTTGGTCCTCTTCTCCTTGGGTACGTAGGAGTATGCAATACACCCAAAGATACGAAAATGACCAATATCAGGCTTCTTCCTAGAAAAAGCCTCCTCCGGGGTCACATGCCCCAAGGCACAATGTGGACTCCTGTTCTGCAAATATACAGCAGTGTTGCAGACATCTGCCCACAAAAACAATGATAACCCCTGATCATGTAGCATGGCTTTGGCAGCCCCTCCGATGGATCTGTTCTTCCTCTCCGCAACCTCGTTCTGCTGGGGGTTGTAAGGAACTATGAACTCCCTCCTAATGCCTGCCTCCGCACAATAATCAACAAACTCACCAAGGGTGTACTCCCCTCCATTGTCTGACCTCAGGGACTTGATCTTTCGACTTGTCTAAGTCTCCACAAGAGCTCTGAACTCCTAAAACCGCTTGAAAACCTCACTCTTGGTCTTCAAGAAATAAATCCAGGTCTTCCTGGAGTGATCATCAATGAATAAAACATGGTACTCATATCCACTCAAGGAAACATGAGACATCCGACCGCTCACATTGGTATGAATCAAATCAAGTATCCCAGTCGATCTGTTGTCACTGCTGAGAAAAGGGGATTTGGCAAACTTGCCCATTGCACATCCTCTGCATGTATCTAGGTGATCAGTACTAATATCTGGCACACCTGTAGTGATCTCCCGCAATATCCTCAAGGCTCCATGATACATGTGCCCCATCCTGTAGTACCAAATCTCGCACAGCTCTGAACTGCTAGCTCTGCTGCCGGTACTACTGCTCAATGCCAAAAGAGGCTGAAATACAAACTTGTACACCTTTGCATGGCGTACACCAATCACTCTAGATGACTCAGCTGGAGCGCCCTGGGATATATAAGCACCTGTCCTCTACTAAACAATACCTCATACCCTCTGTCCTCCAATGCTAAGACGGATATAAGGTTCTTCTTCATCCCTGGCACATATAGAACATCTGACACCTTCAAGGGAGGTTTGGATTCCTTGTCAAATGTCAATGTCCCCACACCGACTGCTCTAAGAATGTTGTCGTCTCCGAGTACTACCTCTATATCAGTGCCACTCTCTGAAAGCTCTGAGAAGTACTCACGGACTCCTGTCATATGACGTGAAGCCCCGCTGTCAACATACCAGATATCTGAAGATGCTCCGCTAGTGGAGGGAAATGCACACTCCCTCTCACCCTTCATGTCAGGTGATCCTGCACTAGTGGACTCACAAGCAACGAACCCAAACTCCCGGTCAAAGCTCTCTGAAAAGTCCTCTAACTCTGCTGATGTTGCCATGGTCTTGTTCTCCCCCTTCTTCTTCTTCTCCAGACACACAACTGCATAGTGTCTTATCCTCTGACAATTCCAACACTTCACCTTGGAATATTCCTTCTCCTTGTTCAGTTGCTTACCTTTACCTTTGCCTTTGCCCCCACCACCACTTGTGGAAGCTTGCTTATTTCCTTTGCCCTTCTTACCTCTTGCTAACAGTGCTACATCCTCATCCTGCTCAACTGGTTTGGCTGCCCCAAGCTGGCTCTTTCTAATTTCATTCTGTATGCAATCATCCCAGAACCTCTCCAAAGTGGGAAGGGTCTCACGTGCACAAATCCCATCAGCAAAGTTCAGCCATGAACTGGGAAGGCCATTCACTGCAATCCGCACCAACTCAGTGGGTGGAATGACTTCTCCAGCTGCTGCCAACTCATCTCTCACATTAGTGATCTTTGTGAGATATGCAGTAGCACTATCAGTCTTAGCCATCTTAATGGCCTTCAGCTTCTCCCTTAGGACCATTTTTCTGTTCTCATTGGTACTCTGGTAGAGATTGGTCAAGGCTGTCCACATCTCATGAGCAAGTCTCTTTCCTCTCACATGAGGAATGCAATGGTCTTTAATACCATCCAGAATCAATCTCTTGCCCTTGTTATTCTTTTTATTAAAGTCTGTCAGCTGAACAGGGTCAGCAGGCACATTAACAGGGCGTTGTTGGGTACTCACCATTATACCCCAGACTTCTGCCTCCTCAAAGATGCTCTGCATTTTTTCCTTCCATACACTGTAGTTGTCATGCCCATCCAACCTATCCTCCACCCTCAAGCCCAAAGACATGCTTGCTGTCCTAATAAACTGAAAATAACACTATTGTAGTAAAGCATCTGATTTTTGTGTGTAAAATCAACTTGCTGTAATTTTTCATTTTGCTGTCCCAAACTGCACTTTTCAGCGATCTAGCTCTAATACCATGTAGAAATTTTAAGACCCACTCCGGTTTTCAGTTTCTCCTTATTCCTCCCATATAGTTAAATGCCCATTCCCATAACCATACATTCAACAAGCTGGAAAAATAAATATTTTCTGAAAACACAAATTTTGGAAATTTCACAGGGCTGAAAATGCAGAAATAAAAACTCAGAAAATAAATCAGCCACACACAGAAATTTGACACTCTAATTTTTGGTCAAGGTGACCCTGGAAAAAACCCCCTACAACTCTTGGGGAAAACTAGTTCGAAAGCTTCTCTTTATTTCTGAATACGCTTTTACAGTGAACAGTAAAACACTGTAAAATTACAGGAAATACAAAACCCACTTATCTTAATTTCCGTATCAACCTCCAACCTTGAAAATCGTGCCAACAGCAAACAAAAAAATTACAGCATTAAATGTTGTACTTGCAAGCTTGGAAAATGTGCCAGAATCTGCCTATACATACTGTACGGATTCTGTAAGGAAACGTACAATAGTCCCTCCTCGATTTCTGAGCCCTGAAACAGACTCGAAATTCGTGCCCTTAACTGTTGGAAACCGCTCCTCAAAAGCTGCATTGTATCTTGCCTCAAAATGCGTGCAACCTTGCTATACAGATTTTTTGTCTCGATAAACGTGTCAATAAATGTTGTTGTACAGAAATGCTACGTTGGGAAATGTGCCCTCCTGCTATACGGATTTGCTATGTATCTTTTGCTGCTCTCCCTCTGCTCAAAAAATTCTCTTTAGCTTTCTCTCCTCTCTCAATCTGCTCATGAAAGAATGAATGATCTTTTCTCTCATTTTCCTCCTTTAACCTAACCCTAAATGACTTTTGGGGAATCCCTAAATCCAATGGCTGAGATAGCTTTAGATCTAGGGCTAAGATTAAATGCTCATTTAAATCTCACTTTCTATTTTTTAATTCACCCCACTTTAATAAAGACCCACTTAGTCATTTATTTCCAAAGTCACTTTTCACTTTCTAATTTCACATTGACTTTATTAAAGTCACTTTAAAATTAGACTTAGTAACTTTATCACTTAAAGTCACTTTTAAATTAGATTTGACTCTATAACTTATAAAGTCACTTTAGGAGAAAAAATTAAATCCTTTTGGACACTTTTCCCTAGGCCAAAGATCAAAGCCTTAGGGAACCACCTGTCCTCCGGTAACCAAATTTCAACAAAACTCTGCCAATTAATTATGTTTAGAAACACAAGTAATTGGGGAGGTTAAAAGACTCCCTAGAATGAAACCCTTTGAGAAGAATCACAGGCTTACCTAGGTGTTGTTACATGGCTTAATAATCATACTAAAATCATTTTTACAATGAGGGCCCAACCCATAAGGATGCAGAATTTGGGATTATTATTATACATCGAAAGTTGTACGATGATATTGACTTTGAAAAATATATGTCCATTGTCATGTACTCTGCTTCTTGGAACTATTGAAATGCGCATGGTCAACAAGACTGATGGTCTAACTTGGGACATGTCATTCCCCTTAGGGGTTGGAAACACCTGATAGTGTTGTTGACCTAATCATCCCTAACATAAGCGAGGTAACTTGTTTACAATTCCTAATCTAGTTAGACATTTGAAGATGAATTTTGTGTGAAGTATTCTTTTTGTTTCTCTCTAAGTAGGAATTGCATTAAATAATTGTGAAAAAACAAAATCTAGCATTTAGCGTGTTAAAACTGTTAATTTTTCTTAGGCTTATATTGTTCTTTGCTTTGATAATTGCATTTCATTATTTCCATATTAAATTCATCCCATAACATCATAGCATTATGCATATTTACATCATTATTTAGCAGCATATGCAATAATATAGAAAGAAAAACATCATCATTAATGCAATGGAACATAAAGGAACAACAGAAGAAAAGCATTCACACAAAGACATCAAGATTGGTCAGAGACCAGGGCAAAACCCACTATGGGGAAAACCCTTTCAAAATCTTCATCTAATTAGATTGTCATTGAATGATTCAGCAAAGAGAGAGTACAATGATCCATATATTTCATCATAAATCTATCCAGCAAAATCAACTAGATAATATCCATGAGATAAATCCAATAATGCCAATAATCCAAAACCCTGATTCAGAGGCCTATGATCAACTGTTACTGACTAAGGTCAACTGCCGAACTCTGCAGTCAACCGGAGAAATCTTTAGTCAACTGAAAAATTCAACCTTTGGGTCCCAAACGCAGGGAAGAAGCGCCATCCATGCAGTTGAAACACTTCAACCATGTGCATAGGCTTGCATGCTTGCGACTATAGCCGAAAATTGTTTGTTACAAGCCTACGGCTGTGACTCAAAACCCTAGACACATGTGTGCACTTTGAACCCTGTAATTTCTCAGGGAAGGAAATTGATGGAGTAAGGGGTGTTGAACCCTTAGTTAAACTAAGAGGGGGGGGTGAATCAGTTTAATGCATTCATGGTCTTTTAAATTTTCTTTTACACTTATTTACACCTTCATTTCATGATCAACTTAATGTATAATGGAACAGCAATCTTAATAAGTGAGCAGCAAGTATTAAGCAGATTAAATACAGAATATCAACACATAATCATCATGCACATAGACAACAGATATAAGTGGAAACCCATAAGAGAGAAAACCACATCTTATTATTGTTGTGATGCAAAGGCAAGCTCCAACTCCCTCTTAGCACTGACTTTCTGTAGGCTCCAACCTACAGGAGGCCACTGCCTCAATTCTGCAAGCTACAAATTGCAAGGAAGCTCCAACTCCCATCTATTTTCTGCAAGCTACAACCCACAAGAGGCTCCTACCTCAACCAACTACAACTGGACATCTATCAAGCTACAACTTGAATCGGAAGCACCAACTCCCATGTATTTTCTGTAGGCTACAACCCACAGGAGGCTTCTATCTCAACTAGCTACAACTGGACATCTATCAAGCTACAACTTGATATGGAAGCACCAACTTCCTCACTCTACAATAAAATCATATGCTGATTTACCTGGATATCAGCTCTGTTTTTCTCCTTCTTCACTATTGTCCTTCTAGCGTTCATATCTACTTTAAATCATCTCTGGATCTTCACAGCTTCTCTATCTGCTCCTTCTTCTTCTTCCACTCTCTAACTTTTTATGCATACAGCAATAACATCATTTATAGAGATCACTTCATAGTTGTTTGCATTCCATATGGGAATATGAAATGAACAGGTGTGACTCTTTGCCTTCCACCTTCTCATTTCCTCGCTCAGCACATTCAGAATGTCACAACACTATGTACTCATTTCAATATTACATTGGAGTTTTGCTTTGCCTACGGAGACTTGCCTTTGCATCACAAACAATATAAAAATAAATAATACATTTACAGTGACAATCAATTATTTACTCAGCCCTTTCAGTTTCTTAGCTTTGTTGTGTGTTTGTCCTCTTCTGCTTGTTGTCCGTTTGTCTTTTTTGTTTCCGCAGTTATATTCCAACTGTGCTGCATAGCTCCCTTTTTGCCCGACTCTTCTTCCGCGTTCAGCCTTTTCGTTTGCCTTACCGTCGCAACACTGTTATGCCCGAGCTCTTGGTCCTTTGCTTTGCGTTCAGATCATTTATTTGTGACTTGTGGGGTATGGCCCACATAAAACTCTTTATAGCGCAGCGGAGTCCAATTCCGGCGTTTGTTCCACATACATACGTTTATTGATCAAAACAGCGCATATATAACATATATACTTAGCAATCAACAACGAATACTTTATAATATGGCGCATATAACATATATGGAACAAGGGCTATCGGGTCCCACAGTACCTTGAACTAATCACAATTCATCGCAAACACTTGCCCACAGGTTTCCCACTCTATCAATAGCGATGAACCATTAACTGTGCGATCTGCGATATGCGCTTGTGCGCAGTGCTGACACGTGGATTCCCTTCATTGCATCGCATCGCATCGTTTGATCCTTACCGCATCGCAACCAAAATAACATTCTTTGTGATGTCTTGAAGTTACAGCCTATTTCTTGCGGGATACGATGTTGCGCAAGGTCGACACGTGTCCCTCTGTTTCGCATCGCAAATTGTTAAACTTAACTTGTGGTCGCTTTACTGCTATCCCTTAAGCGTTGCGATGTGCGGTATGCGAGTGAAGTCCATGTTATCATGCCACATCATCTTTACGTTATCGCCACGTCATCTTTACGTCATCGCCTGCACTTCGCAGTTCGCAAATTATAACCGTTTAACATAGTGGTTAACCTCTATTTCGTGCGATCTACGATCTTGCGTCGTGCCAACACGTGTCCCTTCTCCACTTCGCATCGCACACAGAATGATGGGGTTTTATTAGCATAACAAGACATTCGTAGCAAAGGCGTTGGAGGAGATAGACACTTGGAACAAACTCAACTAGCTATATCAAAAATATGAAGCGCTGATAAATGCCATCTGGTACTCAGAGGCAGTGAGTGAGGACCAGGAGGATGCAGGGCAGATTGTGAAAAAGGAAGGGGAGATAGCCAGAGCTCCTCAGGATGGGGCCACTCCGCCAATCTAGATCCATGTGGATTCTGATTCCGAAACTGAGGTCTAACAACAGTCACTTCGAAGTCCCAACGCTATGTTCTAATTTCTGTTATTTACATAGAATAGTGCGAATCAAACGATATGTAGTCATAGTATAGCTGGCAAGCTGCTTTTGTTGTCACTGAAAAGATCTGATTTTTTGTGATAACAGTTGCCCAGCCTCCTTGGGAAGCTGGCAACAGAATGGACTGATTGTATACAGTTTCGTGTATCAGAGTTTTCTTTCCTCGTTTTTGCTCTTCTCAGTTTGGTGTAGGATGAGCAGAAATTTAACTGGCAAAATGAATGTAGCCGTAGTGATAAATACACTGAGCACGCACAAGGATTCTCATATCTGAAAATTTGTAAAGCCATAGGTAAATAGGAATGAGTGCTATCAGAATAGGAACTGTTATTTTCTTTAGGAAAAGCATACAAGCAGACTTTGTTCTGTAATCCTCAAATCAGGTTGAGCCCATAAGGAATTTCTTGTTTCTCTGGAAATATTTAAGATCATAGACCGTCCAGTCTATAAATCCATTGAGAAAAAATGCATAAATATCTACAATTATAATTCCTTCTGAAATATTTTGGCCCACGAGAACCCAAACGAACTAGGAGACTTCACATTTGAATGTTCAGTCTAAGAAACGATTTTTTAATTTTTTGACTCAATTCATGGCGTAAAAACCATGGTTAACTCTGTCTCCATTTTGGGATTGTACCCACAATCAGACCTTCATTTGCAGGCATCTATGATCTGGAATCCATAATCATAACTCCATATTTTGTAGAAATTAATTACATTGGGAGAGATGAATCGAAATGTAAGAAAATTATACACGTACCATGAATTCAGTACAAGGGTAACCCATTGGTCGGATTAACTGAGAGCACAGACCTTCAACATCAACTTCCCTTGCGTACACCCTGTTGATAGTATGAATAAGGCAAAAAATTACGAACAGAGATGAGGAATTCTTCTTTGATATCTCCATTTCGAGGCTCCTGGAATCGAATACGGCAGAGAGAAAGGAATAAAAGAGGAGCTATGAATTCGGAGGTGCCAAGCACCTGCAATGTTCATGTTTTATAAGGGTCTCACTCTGGGTTTTGGCTTCTCAAGTCTTGCGATTACGCGAAGACATTGATAATGATCGAAAATGGATCAGTTAGGTGGATTAACCTGGCCCACGCGGTCAAGTATCGTTATATTATACTATACCCTTCGAATTTCGAAGTTACTTTTATGTATATACAAGTAATAAGTAATCAATATGATATATTTGCTGGAAAAGTATCGTTATATTATACTACACCCTTCGAATTTCGAAGTTACTTTTATTTATATACAAGTAATAAGTAATTAATGTAATATATTTGCTGGAAAAGGAAACTAATCAATATCATATTTGAAGTCATTAGAGAATTTTATTTAAATTATAAATAATCATTAGAGAATTTATATATATATATAATCATTAGAAAATTTATATATATAAATAAATAAATAAAGTATACATAGATTTATAAATATATCTATAATCATCTGAGAATTTATATATATAAATAAATAAATAAATAAATACAGTGTAGATAGATTTATTGATATATCTATAATTAGAAGTTACTTTTATTTTTATATATAAGTAATAAGTAGTCAATATAATATATTTGCTGGAAAAGGAAACTAATCATAATTTTACTACAACCTTCTCATATTCTATTAACAAGTTCTCAATTGAAGTCTCAAGTAATAAAAGAAATAGCAAAACCAACCCATGGTATGACAAAGATTGTAAAAGTGCGAGGAGAGCAATTTAAGAAGTTGTTGATGAATCTCTCAAAATTGACAAGATAAAAATCTACAAAGCCCTAGCTAATATTCATAAAAGACAAGAGAATCTCTTACACCTCTCTAAGGTGGCTCCTAAGAAATTTTGGAGGCAGATTCTAACTAGGAAAACTAAAGATAATAATAAAATCGCTTTACACGATTGGAATTCCTATCTTAAAAAGCTTTATGAATCTCCAAATGTCAGGGATTTTGAAACCCTGCTCACAACGAAAGAAGTTTTCTCACAAGCTTTTCAACCAAACGGTCAAGCAAGGGTTCCCTAAACCTTGGACTCAGAGCTTCATTATCCCTATTTTTAAAAGTGGGGATACAAATAACCCCTCTAATTATTGGACAATTATGATCAGCCCTCTCTTAGCCAAGTTATATGGTATTATTTTGGAAAAGAAGTTGAGCATTTGGCTTGAAAGTGAAGGTAAGCGGGCTAAAGGCCAAGCGGGTTTTAGAAGGCAGCACTCAACAACGGACCACCTCGTTACACTTAGGATCATTGTGGAGGAATGCCGCAATGATAAATCCAATCTCTTATGTTGCTTTGTGGACTTTAGAAAGACTTTCGATACGGTTCCTAGAAACAACCTATGGAATAGATTAGAAGAGCTAAATGTTCCTTTCGAACTAAGAGCGGCCGCTATAAGGTTATATGAGAATGTAATTGCCAAGTTAAAGAGCAATGAGGGGTGGTCAAAAGATATTAAGTGTAATATCGGAGTTAAACAAGGTTGCCCCCTCTCCCCTACCCTATTTGGAATTTACATCGACAAGCTAGAAGGTTGTTTAGAGGAAGCAGGATGTGCTGGCACGACCTTAGCTAGGATAGTCATCATCCTTCTTCTCTATGCTGAAGATATTGTTCTTCTCGCAAGGTGCCCATCTTATCTTGATAAGCAACTTAGACTTCTTAAGGATTTCTTCTCTACCATGGGTATGTCTGTTAACACTGACAAAACAAAAGTTATGATCATCAAATCCAAGAAGGACACTTACGCTAATTTTATGTATGACAATAGTAACTTGGAGGAAGTGTCTTCTTACAAGTACCCAGGAATTGATATTCATCACAAGCTCAACTGGAACTATAGCATTCAGAAAAGGATTAATGGGGGGTGGAAAGCTTATTTTGGTCTTGAAAATAATCGTAAAACGGAAAACCTCGTAATGTGGGATAGAAAGAAGTTCCTCTTTGAAACTTTAGTCACTCCTGTTATCTTATATGGATGTGAGGTTTGGGGTTGCAGCATCTCTAGAGAATCTTGGAGAAAGATTGAGCAAATCCAGAAGCGTTTTATAACTTATAACCTTAAAATTAAAAGCAATACACCCTATCTTATTCTCCTTGTAGAAGTGGGTCTTTCCCCTATCGAGAGCCTAGCTATGACTAGGCTTCTGTTGTACAAGCACAAGCTCAATAGCATAGGAGACCATAGACTTCCTAAGCTAGCTTTAAATTCCAGCCAAAACCACCTAAGGCTTAAACGAGGTTGGTATAAAGACACTAGGGCCTGGTTAAACCATTAAGAGATCGACGCAAATGTTGCATTGCCAAGCATTAATAACATTAAAAAAAATTGTTACTTCTAAGTTCAAAGAAAAAATGTGGTGTGAGAAAGATCTAGCAGCTAAAAGAAAATTAAGATATTATAAGGAGGTCATCAACCCCACCCTAGAAGATCAAAAGTATCTATCTGTTTTAACTAGCTCAAAGAAGAAAATTAATATAGCCAAGATTAGAACGAACTCTCATGAGCTCCATAGTGAAACAGGTCATTGGACAGTTCCTAAAACACCATGGATGGAAAGGATCTGCCATCTTTGTGAGAATATGAACATCGAGGATGAAATCACTTCCTCTTAGAGTGCCCCGCGTACAACCACATTAGAGCTCAATTTCATAATCTTTGTTGCAATACTGACCTTCCTAGCCTTTTAAGATGTCAAAATTATAGTGAGCTCGGGAGGCTTCTCTCCAAGCTTTTTGAGCATAGAAATAAAATCTTAAATCAAACTAAATAACTCTTTTCTTTAAGTCCAATAGACCAAAGATTGGTCTCAGTAGACCTTAACCACAATCATCATCATCAATATTTAAAGTCATTAGAAAATTTTATTTAAAATATAAATAATCATTAGAATATATATATATATATATATATATATATATATGAAAATTTATATATAAATAAATAAATAAAATATACATAGATTTATAGATATATCTCTAATCATTAGAAAGTTTATATATATAAATAAATAAATATAGTATAGATAATTTTATATCTATAATCATTTGAGAATTTATATATATAAATAAATAAATAAAATATACATAGATTTATATATCTATAATATTAGAGAATTTATATATATAAATAAATTAAAAAGACACTAGAAATGGTCCCTTTGTCATATTTGATATTTAATAACTTGCATTAAATATTTAAGAATATCAATTGCCATGTGATACTTCTTTTAATTGAGTGAATTTGAAAGGCGTAGTCTATCTATGCTACGTTTTGGCCTTCCCGGCCACCGATATTTTTATATTTTCCGGTACCGCCTCCTTAGGCTCTTTTGCCGGGGTTCGTCTCCGTTTCATGTCCGTCACCGTTCACCGTGTAGCTCCGTCCTGGAGCACTCACACTCCAACTCCAACTCCCCATGCAATTCAAACTCCAACACACCGCCCAATTCAATCGCTAGACTAACAGAACCAGAACTCACATCTCTCTAATTGCTGCTCACCTCGTCCATCCAAAGCATTCGCAGGTATAATTGGGATCCATAATTCAACATCCCAAATCAATTTCTCTGCTCTTAAAATGAGTTGTTGCTAAATCTGTGTGATGGGAAGCTGCAGTTGCTGCTAAATCTGCGTGATGGGAAGCTGCAGAATGGAGTAGTCTAGCGCGTCGATCGTAGATCGGCAGGGCCTCTGGATTCAAAGTGTCCATCCTCGGAGCCTCACAAGGCATCGAACAACCCTTTTCATGCTCATGAAAATGAATCCGCTGGTCTCAATCCTTCACCTCTATGATGTCATCAATACACTTGGCTTCACTGAAGATAGCAGCCATATGGGCACCACTGTCGTTGTATGCACAATTTTAAGAAATAGGGCTTTCGTATATACTTCATTTTTAGGTCCTAATTATTACAATTTTTGTGTTTTTTTAGGGGCGTGGATTTGTGGGCAAAGAGTAGCTTGAAGCAACCTTGGTGGGAATGGATCTCGTGATCATCTCTGCAGGAATTCCACGGAAACCCGGGATGACTAGGGATGATTTGTTCAATATCAAAGGGGGAATCGTCTGCACCCTGTGCAAAGGAGTAACCAAGTGTTGTCCCAAGACAATTGTGAATATTATCAGCAATCCTATTAATTCCACTGTGCTAATTGCAACAGAGGTTTTTAAAATAGTCGTTGCCTATAACCCTCAGCGTTCCATGGGAGTTCAACATTAGATGTTGTAAGAGCAAATACTTTCCTGGTATACAAGCTAAACTTTCCTTTCCACACTTAGTTTTTAGTGGAGTTGGAACCAGCTAGTTAGATTAGATTTTCATTCTGGCATCGCTGAGCTTAATAGTGGTTTTTCACTGTAAATTTTTTTTGGGGTTTTCACAATTTGGATATCTGGCTAACCCTTTTCAAATTTCATAGGAGACATCATAATTTCTAGAACTTTGATTTCAAAATACATTGTTGGTAATGTAAATGAGATGCCAACTTGAGCATTGCATGGCTCTGGTTGAACACGCTGAAATCGTAGAGGTTGATGTTCCAGTGGTTGGTGGGTATGCAGGAATCGCCAATATTCAGCTTTTATCTAAAGTTTGCCTTTTGAAACCAAAAAATAATGGATGTTTCTATTTCGCTGGTTTGTTTAATGTAATATTCAAATATGATTTCTAGCAGGATAGGTAGGATTCCATGTTTATATGTTATATTATTTCTATGATATGAATTCGAGTCTTTCATTGATATGTTTTTTTTTGTTTTTTTGGAACTGAAACAAAATTGTGTGTCAATTATGCCATACAAAGCTACTTGAAACAACTTGTCGATCCATGTAATAATTTACCTCTTGAGTTTGCTTTGTTTTTTATTCTTTTTTTATTCCATTTTAAAATTTCCAAAATTTATAGGGTCTTATTATCCTCTGAGTTTTTCAACTCTGCATTTTGTGTTATTTTGGGATATTGTTTCATTATTATTTTTGGCTTCTGTTGGTTTTTTTTGGATAGTTTGTAATAATTGATATAGTTTACTGTTACATTTTTATTTTTTTTTATTTTTTTTTGTGATTTCTGAAATATAAATCTTTTCTAGTCTTTTTCTTGATTTTGGTCTTTTCCAGGCTGAAGAGAAATAAATCTGCTCTTTTCTTCATTTCCAACCATTGACTTATTTTCTATTTTTTTTAATCCTTATTTTAAAACTTTCACTGATATGTAAAGCAAAAGCAAAGCCAATTTTCTTTTAACAGAAACTAAAGTATACTATCACCATGACAACTCTTCATTTTCCAGACGTTCTTAACAAATCGTTTATCTATCATCTATTAATTTGTATAAAATAGAAGGGAATATATTAATTTATATAAACTAAAAGGCTAACATTTAAGTGAACTACCATTTTTTACCCTTTTTAAGAATATTTTTTATTCTAAAGTAAGGTTGAATTGTGTTGGTATCAGATAATTTTACCTTCCAGGACCATTGAATGTAGATGAAAAATTAGTGAACACTGACAGTGACAATGAATTTAATGCAGATGAAAAGTTAGTGAACACTAACAGTGACAATGAATTTATATGCAGACGTTGTTATAATTACATATATTTTCAACATTTCAATTTGGAGAAGAATCTTAATTTTGGAATGTGTTTGTCTTCGCAAATTTGGGTTAGAGAAGTTGAGAAAGGAACTACGACCAAACATTGCAAAGTAATTTCATCTCTCATATATTAACTGCATACTGGGACGTGAGGAGTATGGTGTCTTAAAGCTATACAAGTAAGAATTTTATGATTGTTAGTTTGGTTTTCTTAGTTTTTTTTGTTTTAGATTATCCTACATGTTATTGAGATCCAAAGATCCAAAGTAGATGATATAATTTTATTCTCTTCGATTTAGAATCACATGAATTTTGCATTGAACCTAGTTCTTGGATCAATTTAGGCGCAACAAACAAATATGTTGAATTGAAACATTGATGAAAATAAATATATTATTGTTATGCAATTATAATAGACACTGTGAAATGAAATTGGTACTGGTTATTTTTAGGCTTCATTTTTTATATATCACAATTGTAAGATAACTATATGGAATCCATTAGTTTTACTCATCCAAATTGTGATATTTTGTTGTTTATATCACTTATCATGGAAATTGTGATATTTTGTTGTTTACATCAGTTATCTTGGATTGTTGATGTTCACTGTGGATTGTACCAGATATTCACCAAGTTTACCATTATTAGTTTTGATATTGTTGTTTACATCACTTATCATCGAAATTGTGATATTTTGTTGTTTACATCAGTTATCTTGGATTGTTGATGTTCAATATGGATTGTACAAGATATTCACCAATTTTACCATTATTAGTTTTGATATTGTTGTTTGTTTGTGATATTCTGTTGTTTACATCACTTACCATTGAAATTGTGATATTTTGTTGTTTACATCAGTTATCTTGGATTGTTGATGTTCAATGTGGATTGTACTAGATATTCACCAACTTTACCATACCATTATTAGTTTTGATATTGTTGTTTGTTTGTGATATTTTGTTGTTTACATAACTTATCATCGAAATTGTGATATTTTGTTGTTTACGTCAGTTATCTTGGATTGTTCATGTTCAATGTAGATTGTACCAGATATTCACCAACTTTACCATTATTAGTTTTGATATTGTTGTTTGTTTGTGATATTTTGTTGTTTACATCGCTTATCATCTAAATTGTGACATATTGTTGTTTACATCATTTATCTTGGATTGTTGATGTTCAATGTGGATTGTACCAGATATTCACCAACTTTACCATTATTAGTTTTGATATTGTTGTTTGTTGTCATGATTCATTGATTAAAGAAAATTCTACAATTATGTTATTGTATCTTAATTGGATACTCTATCATGAACATTGTAGTGCCTATATATACATTTTCTAAAGTAAATCTCATGGGATACTCTCTTTTTCCTTGGAATATTTGGATAGAGAGTGGCTCATTTGTTATCCATAATAGTGACTGGTAATTCCAATGCACTCAATCAGATTTGAAGTTTGACCATGTGGGGCTACAGTGTCTATATATCTTATAAAGAGAAACTTCAATTTTTTTTTGGTTAGAGAGTGTATTTATATTATAAAAAAAAAAAAAAACCCTAGGAAATTTGAAATTTGTAAAAAGAGATTAAACATTATTTCTTGAAAAACTATAATGATTTAAAAATAAAAATAAGAAAATAGATTTTAGTGTTTGATGTAGTAAAAATTACTATGTCAAAGTATAATTCATATATAATTCATAAAAAGGGGAATTCAACATAAATTACATGATATTAAAATAGTCAATACAAGATGACAATTGTAGATTAAATGTCTTTTTGTTATTATCTTCAAAATTGTTTTTGTTTTATATTTCCCATTTGGTCAAAAGGTCAAAAAAAACCATTTGAGAAATCTCGCTGCGCGCGCGCCCTGGGTTCTGCAACTGACCTAGCCGCGCCTGTTTGGCAGCCCTCTTCGAGCGGTCTCCTCCATGGATTCTGGAGGGGGCCCTGCGGATTCTTCCCCTTTGCCTCCGGAGCTGGCGGCGTTCAACTCACTCGTTGCAGCTTCGGGTACCCGGCCCCCATCTGGTATTCAGCAGAAATTCGTAAAAAAACTGGCCAACATTCCCTCGGTTTCCTTGCCAGTGGAAGAGACGTGCAAATCCGCGCTGAACCTGGCTGAAAGGGGCCTAATAGGCCAGTTCACAGGGTTATGGCCTTCCCCGAAGGCAGTCGATGAATGGGTAAAAAGGAACTGGATACCGCTGGTGAAGGAAAGCATCAAGAGCCACTTTGTGGGGAAAGGTTATTTTGTATTCGTCTTCGACAATGTGGAAGATAGAAGCTTGATATTTCGAAATGGGCCATATTTCATGGGCCCTCAAGGTCTCTATCTGAATAAATGGTCGCCAGACTTCGACCCTGCTCAGGACGTGCCCACGGCGGTGCCAGTATGGGTGCGACTGCCCCACCTTCCCCTCCACTGCTGGAATCAAAGATCAATGCAGGCCATTGGCAATGCCCTAGGAAGATATATCGATCAAGCACCGAGGAAGGATCAGTTTTCCTGTGCCCGCATTTGCGTTGAGGTGGACCTTGAAATTGGGCTGCCTGAAGCAATCAATCTCACAGTAGCATATTGGTCACATGTCCAGGAGCTTGATTACGAACAGCTCCCCTTCAAATGCCGTCATTGTCACGAATACGGACACTTCGCAAGGTACTGCAAGAGAAAAAACGAGGAGCAAACAGAAAAAGAAAAAGGGGAACAGTGGAATCAAGTCAAGAAGCCATCAAACAGCAGACAGAACAACAAAAACAAAGGCAAAGGAGTGGAGAACAAAGCAGGGCAAGAAAACTCAAACACTCAAACTTCAGGAAGCAAGGATAAAGGCAGCCTAGAAATGGACAAAAATCCCTTTGAAGCACTAGATCTACAGCAAGACCCTTCAGAAGTCGAGGCAGATGGTTCAATCCCAAAGGACAACATACCCGCTCCAGACCCGGGCATCATTCCAATCCCCTCTCAAGGTAATACCTCTTCCCCCTCGTATGCAGACATCATTAAGTCTAAAAAGAAGAATGCAGAAACCAATGGATCCTCGGACGATGAGACCTTCGAGAGGCCATCAAAGAAAGCTGGTAGAAAGTCAAACAGAGAAACTAGGGAAGAAGAGTCAGAAAGACAAAAAACCCTAGGCAGCCAAGCCACTATTGAAATGGCACTAGGCAGAAACACCAGATTAAGGACCCCCAAGGGAGGCGGACCTACCCCTTCTAGTTTTAAATGATGCAGATGATCTCTTGGAACTGCAGGGGTCTGGGGAATCCCAATAAGGCAGAAGCAATCAAAGATCTTTTGAAATCTGAACCCGCAGACATTCTAATGCTCCAAGAAACAAAAATAGATGGGGAGCTCCTTCTAAACACCAGCAATACCAAGTGGAAATATGATGAAGGTAAGGCAATCAGCGCAAGAGGCACTGCAGGAGGAATAGGTACTTTCTGGTCTCAAAAACTCTTTTCATTAGAAAGATTTCATGAATCTCAACACTGGATTTTCACTGAACTCCGTCATAAAGCAAGCAATCTAGTGTTGGCACTATTTAACTTATATGTTCCTGTACATTATGATGAAAAGAAAGAGTGTTGGAAAACTCTCTCAGACTATCTAGAGCTGCATAAACCTCAGAATGTAATTTTAGGAGGAGATTTGAATATAGTATTGGATCCAAAAGAGAAAAAAGGTGGGAGTTCCTCGAGGGACCCCTTTCTCCATATCGTGGAAGACCTCATTCTTCATTGGGATCTTGTAGATTTCAAACCAGCCAAAGGAGAATATACCTGGTCCAATAACAGAACTGGAGGAGATCATATTGCAGCAAGGCTGGACAGGTTCCTCATCAACAGCTCCATTATGCTGGACAATAGAATAGTTCTGACAAAGATCCTCCCTAAACTCACCTCAGACCACAAACCAATCATGCTATGCATCAAGGATGAAGAAGATTTAGGGCCTTTACCATTCCGATTTAATCCTCTCTGGGCAGGAATTGAAGGGTTCCAAGAAACAGTGCAATCTGCCTGGAGTATTGAGGTCACGGGCTCTCCAAGTTACGTATGGGAGCAAAAGATAAAAAGCACAAAAAAAGCTCTAAAAGACTGGATCAAGAAAGCCATCAAGACTCCCACCAGTCAGAGAAAAGAGGCTGTTCAAAAGCTGGCAGATCTTCAATTTGACATGGAAAAAAAAGAAATCTCTCCAACAGACCTAACAGAAGAAAACGCTGCTCAAAGGAGATCATACAATTCTTTCAGAAATGAAGAGGAGCATTGGAGATTGAAGTCACGTAGCCTTTGGCTTAAGGCTGGAGATCGTAACACTGCTTACTTTCATAAACAGTACAGGGCAAGATTATCAAAAAATCACATTGCAGAAATCACTTTAGCTAATGGACAGGTATGTAAAGGTTTCGAACATGTCAAGACTGCTGCCGAGGATCACTTCCATGGTCTTCTCACCGTAGATAGGAATGGAAGTGAGGAGGATACTAATGCTTTTCTGTCAAATATTCCAAAGCTAGTTAATGCTTATGACAATAACTCCCTCTTGGAGCTGGTCTCGGAGGAAGAAATCTTTAGGATTGTGTGGTCGATGGAGCCGGATAAAGCACCAGGCCCAGATGGATTTTCAATCCATTTCTACAAAATATGCTGGGCGCTAATCAAATCTGACCTTCTAAAAATGATCCAAGGCATCATGAGAAAGGCCAAGGTGGGCGGTGGAATTAACTCCACTTTTCTTGCACTAATACCAAAGGAAGCAAACCCGGGGTCGTTCGACAGATATAGGCCAATCTCTCTTTGTAACACCTCCTACAAGATTATGGCCAAACTGCTGGCAAATAGACTAAAACCCCTTCTGCAAAAACTGATCTCTCCAGCACAAGGAGGATTCGTGAAAGGCCGTCACATACTGGACAATGTTATTCAAGTCCAGGAAGCTCTGCACTCCAGCCAGGCCCGGAAAGAACAAGGTATGCTCATTAAACTAGACATGTGTAATGCTTTCGATAGAGTTAATAGATCATTTCTGTACAGGGTCCTCTCCTCTTTTGGGTTCTGTCAAGACTTTATAAAACTGATCAGAGCCTGTATAGAAAGGACTTGGATAGCCCCATTGGTTAATGGCAGACCGGCGAACTTCTTCCAGGCTACCAGAGGGTTGAGGCAGGGCTGCCCCCTCTCCCCATTCCTTTACATTATCATGGCAGATTCCTTGAGCAGAAAGCTCACCAAGGAAAAGAACGATGGAAATATCCCTGGCATCAGAATAGCAAATGGCATCGACTCAGTGAACCACGCCTTCTTCGCCGATGATTCGATTCTACTTGGGGGCGCCTCTGCTAGAATGGCAAATTCATTCAAAATCACTCTTCAGAAGTATTGCAGTGTTTCAGGAGCGCTAATAAGTGAAAAAAAGAGTGCTGTTTACGGCTGGAACACTGACAAACATACCATTGAGAAAATAGCCAACGAATTGGGCTTCATCGGTTATGCAGAGTGGGATAAATTGAAATACCTGGGGCTACCAATCACGATAAGAACCAACAGGAATCATCTATGGGAGGAAGTCATCTCAAAATTTAAGAAGAAGATCAGTGGGTGGGGAGGGTTCTGGCTTACCACCGGGGGAAAACTCATTCTTATCAAGGCTGTCCTCTCGGCTTTGCCCACATACCAGGCAGCTCTGATGTTAGCTCCTAAAGCTATCTCAGATCAGATAACCAGACTAATGCGAAATTTCATGTGGAAGGGTGGTCGAGGCAATCAAAGCAAGTTTCATTTGATCAATTGGGAAACAGTGAAACGCCCCCTTATGGAAGGTGGGTTGCAAATTCGGGATCCACAGAATGCTAATCTAGCGTTGGGCTGTAAGCTACTGTGGCAATTAATCGACAACCCACTTCACCCTGTCAGCCGAATTTTCAAGGCCAAATACTTAGAGAACCGGCCTCTCACTTCTTTCACAGCTGAAAACGCACCAAAGGGCACGAATGTATGGAAACTCTGCAGCAAAGGTATAACTTTTTTCAAAACGCATTTGTATAGAGTTCCAGGGAATGGGAAAAATACAAGGATTTGGAGGGACTGCATAATGGGTCATCCACCGCTCGAGGACTCCAACGACATTAAAGAACTAAGAGAATGGTTTAAAGCGCAAGGAATAAAGAGAATTGAAGACATATCAGAATGGGACGTCAATGGCAATTGGCAGCATTGGAAAATTCCCAAGCCACCGGAGCATCTTGAGACTCAGCTCGCAGCTTTTAAAAGAGCTATCTCAGACTTCGCACCGGTGCATAAAGATGAGGCTGATCACTGGGGATGGGGGAAAACAGGGACCTACACAGCAAAGCAGGGATATCTCCAAATCCAAAGTAAAAAAGATCTGACATACCCAGCGACAGTCTGGAAGCTAATTTGGGACAGATTCAGTATTCCCAAAGTCAATTTTTTCTTCTGGATCTTGTTCCAAAACAAAATTTTGACGGGAGACAATCTGAGCAAGAGGAACATCGTTGGACCTCATCGCTGTGCTCTATGCAAAGCTGCGCTTGAAACCTCAGGGCATTTGTTCTTGGAATGTGACTTCGCGAAGGAAGTTTGGTCCTACTTTCTGGTAGGACTGAATGTGCAACCTCCGACCCAAGGAGAAATCAACTCCATGTTTCTCTCTTGGATCACTGCCTACCCTCAAAAGATCTCCAGCAACACCATATGGCACAAGGTGTGGACAACAGCTCCCAAATACGTGTGCTGGAAGTTATGGCTAGCCCGTAACGAAATCATATTCAGCAACAAAGAAACTACGGCAGATAAAGTGGCAAATCAGGCCAAATCCCTTCTAATTGAGACCTTGACTCATTCCCAGAACAAAGAAGACAGCACTCTCAGACCTGAGGAAAGGTCGTGGTTGGCTCCTTTTACCAGTCCGATCATTACTCCTGCAATGCTCCGTCCGGTGTGTGTGGAACATTGGCAGATCCGAATGTCGGAGGACAAATTTCACCAATGGTGGAAAGCTCAAGGAAAGACTACAGTGTTCTTTGACGGAGCCTCAAAAGGCAACCCGGGTAGATCCAGAGCTGGAGGGGCGATTTACTATCCAAATGGGACCAAAGAGGTTTTCAGTTGGGGATTGGGGGTGAAATCAAATAACCAAGCAGAAATTCTAAGTTTATGGAAAGCATGTCAAACCGTCAGAAAGGAAAATCCAAGTGGAATCATGATCTTTGGAGACTCAGAGGTGTTGATAAAAGCTATTGTCAGCAAGAAGGGATTCATGAACCCGGTGCTCAACAAACAATTAGGAAGAGTAAACAGAATGATGAAGATCTTCCCCTCAGCAAATGTCTTTCACATCCTCAGAGCTCTCAACAAGGAAGCTGATAATTTGGCCAACATAGGCTGTACACTTCAAGAAGGGATGATAAGCTTAAATGCAGAAGACCCGAATCTGTCCACTATTCCTTAAAAGGTTAATGGAGGTTTAGATGTAATGACCGTTGTAATGTCTGCTATGGCAGCGATTCTGATTGTACTCGCAGTTTAGGCCCGGGCCTAACAACGCTTTTCTTCAATAAAATATAACCGTTCTAGTTAAAAAAAAAAAAAATTGTTTTTGTTTTGATTCTATTGATAAGTGAAGGTTACCATGTCAAACTGTAACTCCCAATATGGAGACTTGAGTAGTAGTATTATGATCTTTTTATTATTTAACCTTCAAAGTTTCATATATATATATATATATATATATATATATATATATATTATGTAACACATAGATGTTTATCATTCCATTATGAGCATAAATTTGACTTAATAATTTAGAGGGCATTTTTGTTGGAGTTGGTTTTCTAAGCACACGTCAAAATGATCCTTTTTTACTTCAATTTAAGAGAATAAATTTGGTTTGAAAGTAACACTTTTGTAAAAGAGGGAGAATCTGCTAAATTAATATTTTCTCTATATTATTTAGAAATATTATTCCAATAGTGGATAATATATGAATTATCATTCCATTATGAGCATAAATTTTATTTAATAATTAAAAGTGTATTTTCATTTGAGATGGTTTTCTGACTATAATCTGAAATTATATTTTTATGTAAAATGAGATAATATCAAAATAATATTATTTTTATGTACTTCATTTTAAGAATTAATATCAAAGTAATATTGTTGGAAAAGTGTGAGAATGTGCTAAATGGACTTTACTCCTATAATATATAAAATTATGATTCCAACAACAAACTATATTTGAATGCATATAAAATCTTTCAGTGATAATCACATCTAAGAATATTATGTCGACACTTTTAGAACCAACCACTTTTCCTGATGTTAAACCACACTGGCTAGTTAGAAAGGCGTGGACATAATACTAGACTACGGCCACACGGGGAATATCACACTATTCTTGATATTTGAATTCTTTATGGCATTGCAATAATTATATTCACATTGCATTTCCTTTTCTCATAATGGTCAGAAAAATGGGTTTTCCTGTTTTCATGCGTTGGTAAGACTGATATTTCCCAAAGTTCTCAGCTTTTTGGAAAACATTCGTAGTCACTGAAAGGAAATAGGACCTAAAAATGGAAAGGAAAATATATATTTGGAAAAAACACATAATATTTTTGTGAACAAATTATAATTAAGTCATTCATGAAGATAAGTATGTAAGACATGTAAATGAGAATAAATTGGGTTGATGTCAAGGAAACAGTTTTTTTAGAGTTTAAAAGATAACATTACTTCATCATGAGGTATTAAGATAAGGAATTTCATTGAGGTTAGCAATTTCCTATTGAAATGTATAGAAATTAATATGTTTTTCTTTCATGAAAGAAAACTTTAGTTGCTTCAAATGCCTGGATTCAACAAATAGATCCTTAGCAGTGTTCTCAGTAACCAATCAAAAGGATTGCATAGTAAAAATTATGGGAAAAACATTACATTTAATAAATGTTAAATACAATTTAGAAAATCCCACCATTGACCAAGCTGCAGCTCTGTTTCCATTTCCATCTTTTTTTTCATGGGTTCACTGTAAATCAATATGAATTAAATAAAACAACAAGAGTCAAATCATATAAAAAGGGATTGCGCAGTGGATGTTTATAACTATAGATTCCCTTCTAGTTTATACAAAATAACTGTTTCCATTTCCAATTTTTTTTCATGGGTTCACTGTAAATCAATATGAATTAAATAAAACAACAAGAGTCAAATCATATAAAAGGGGATTGCCCAGTGGATGTTTTGTTGGAAATATTGTCATTGATGGCAAAGGAGGCAGCACTCAGGCAAAGGAGGTAGTGCTGAAGCAGAGGAAGGCAAAAGAAGCACAGTGAAAGCCATAGAGGCAGCAAGAAGAATGTCAGAGTGTAATAGTCGAATACAGAGGCAGAGCGACAGGAGCAGCAGGACAGACAAAGGAAACAGCGACTACAATGGAGGCAGAAAAGAAGCAGAGGCAGAGGCAGAGCGACAGGAGCAGCAGAGGTAGAGGCAGAGCCATTATAAAATTCCGAGAATCACCCAAGCCGGCAGATACAGTCGTATGTATAATTCCGAGAATCATTACCCGATGGGCGTTACATATAACATATAAACCATATTCCGGGAATCGCTTCACTCCAGCGGTAAAGAATATATATAAACACATACAAAACTTATTCCGGGAATCGCTTAACTCCAGCAGCAATGTAATGCAAATAAACACAGAAAATTCCGGGAATCGCTTAACCCCAGGCGGAGGGATACATAAAACAAATCTCATTCCGGGAATTGCTACCCACGCAGGAGTATACATAGAGCGCATTACATATGTTCCAATGGTCCAAGGCATATACATTGATATATATTAAAGTGGAGCGTGTTATGATCAATGGAAAGGAAGTAATATAAAGTGGGACCCTCATCCAATCGCAATCGGAGATCGCAAGGGCAGCGGAACATGCAACCAAATGAGAGTTGCGATTGTGATTGAAGCCTGGACCCGATGGGTGTATAAACGGGGGATAATACATATTTGAGTTACGGTCCAATCGCACGACTTTGTAAAACGCTGCGATTGAAGTGGCGGACCCGATGGCATTATACGATGGATTTAATAGGTTCAATCGCATCCGAGTTCCAATCGCACGACTTTGTAAAACGCTGTGATTGAAATGGCGGACCCGATCATGTTATAAGCGGGAGTTGATATATGCAAATCGCATCCGGAATCTCAATCGCAATCGAAACTCTCTGATTGATCGCACGACTTTGTAAAACGTTGCGATTGAAGCCCGGACCCGATGGGCTTATTAACTATGATTAAAAAGTGTTTGAGTTCCAGTTCTAATCGCAAACGGAAATTTGTGAAGGCGATGTTATATATAAATACATATATATAAAAACAATTGTTGCAATTGTATTGAAAAGTGCCGCGTGGTCTGTGGACCCACGGGCCTCGGCTTAAGGTGGAGGGCGATTGTTTATATAAAATAATTGCTGTGAGATATATAAAACATGGTTGCGGTTGTATTAAAACATGCCGCGTGGTCTGTAGACCCACGGGCCTCAGCTTAACGGGAGGGCGATTATTAATGTAATGCAATTGTAATATATGTATGTTCCGGCCTGCGAAACTCGCCACATCAACAAGACACTTGCTGCGTGTAAAGGATTGAATTACAGTCAGCAGATTCATTTATATATAAAGCGCTGGTATAAAGATAAAATAAAAATGCAGTTCATAAATTCAGGAGTTACGCAGCAGCCATAAACAGAAAGGCATACAGAGAAGAGAAAGGGACAAAGAGACAGTTAGAGAAAAGACAAATGCGCAGCAAGCCAAGAGACAAAATGAGTGAGCTGGAGTTCAAATTGTAATTCGAATGTAAATGTGTTAATTGTTTTTATTGTTTGTGATGCATTGGCAAGTCTCCGAGAGAAAACAAACTCCCATTGTAAAGTTAAAATTGACACCTACAATTATAATTTCTGAGTAAGCTGATAAAAGGAGTGAGAAGGCAGAAGGCAAAGAGACATGGCTGTCCATTTCGAATTCCCAGTGGAATACAAACAGCCATGAAGCTATTTTTGTATAAAACAGGGTAATATCCAAGGTGAGTTTTTTTGATGAAAAATGAGTGAGAGAAGAAGAATGTATGCAGCAGAATTAAAGAGAGTTGAAGAGAATAAGCAAGCTGCAAGAAGAATGTGAATAAGGAGGAGCTGAGCAAAGAAGAAGAAGGGGCTGAGCAGAGATGATGCAGGTCTGATATAAGAGTTGATGAACAACAGAGAAGAAGGTACAGAACAGAGATGATATCCAAGGTAAATCAGCAAGTGTTTTTCTTTTGGAAGAGTAAGGAAGTTGGAGCTTCCCTATCAAGTTGTAGCTTGATAGCTGTCAGTTGTAGCTGACTGAGGTTGGAGCCTCCTGTAGGTTGGTGCCTGCAGAAAACTGAAGGGAGTTGGCGCTTCCTTGCAAGTTGTAGCTTGCAGAATTGAGGTAGGAGCCTCCTGTAGGTTGGTGCCTGCAGAAAAACAGTGGTGAGAGGGAGTTGGAGCTTGCCTTTGCATCACAACAATAATAAGATGTGGTTTTCTCCCTTTATGGGTTTCCACTTATATCTGGTGTCTCTGTGCATGATATCTATGTATTGATCTGATATGTATCATTTTCTTAATACCTGCTGCTCTCATATTAAGTCTACTACTCTATTAAACTAATACTTTCTGATTACATTCTAACATTACTCTCACATCAAATAGAGTTTGAAATGAAGGTGTAAATAAGTTTAATGAAAAGTTTTAAGAGATCAGGAATGTATTAAACTGATTCACCCCCCCCCCCCCCCTCTCAGTTTAATTAGAGTTTCAACATGTTTATAACTATAGATTCCCTTCTAGTTTATACAAATTAATAGATGACAGATAAATGTTTACCTCAACAAACTCTCTACCCCATTTTGAATATGATTTGTTAAGGATCTCTCGAAAATGAAGAATTTTCATGCATGGTGATAGTAGACTTTAGTTTATGTTAAAAAAAAATTGGTCTTGCTTTTGCTTTATATATTAGTGAAAGTCTTAAAATAAGGATTAAAAAAAAATAGAAAATAAGTCAATTGTTGGAAATGAAAGAGCAGATCTATTTCTCCTCATCAGAAGGCAAAGAATGGCCTGAAAAAGACCAAAATCAAGAAAAAGATTGGAAAAGATTTATACTTAAAAGACGGACAAAGAAAGAAAAAGTTAAAAATGTAACAGTAAACTATATCAATCACTACAAACTATCCAGAAAAATCAACAAAAGCCAAAAATAATAATGAAACAATATCCCCAAAGTAACACAAAATGCAGAGTTGTCTTCAAAGACACAGGGAGAAACAATTATTAAAAACTCAGAGGATAATAAGACACTCGATAAATTTTGGAAATTTAAAAAAAAAATAGAAAAAGAATAAAAGGCAAAGAAAAATCAAGAGGTAAATTAGAGTTGTTTCAAGTAGTTTTGCGTGGCATAATTGGCACACAATTTTGTTTCTTCCAAAAAAACAAAAAAAACATATCATTGAAAGACTTGAATTCATATCATAGAAATGATATAACATATAAATATGGAATCCTAGTGAAAGACTTGAATTCATATCATAGAAATGATATAACATATAAATATGGAATCCTAGCAGCCTGGAAATCATTTTTGAATACTGCATTAAACAAACCAGCAAAATAGAAGCATCCATTATTTTTTTGATTTCAAAAGGCAAATTTCAGATAAAAGGTGAAGAATGGCGATTCCTGCATACCCACCAACCACGGGAACATCAACCTCCTTTGGATCCACACCTACGATGTCAGCGTGTTCAACTAGAACCATGCAATGATCAAGTTGGTCTCTCATTTACATTACCAACAATGTATTTTGATATCAAAGTACCAGATATTATGATGTCTCCTATGAATTTTGAAAAGGGTCAGCGAGATATCCAAATTGTGAAAACCCCAAAAAATAATTACAGTGAAAAACCACTCTTAAGCTCAGCAATGCCAGAAAGAAAATCTAAACCACTCTTAAGCTCAGCAATGCGAGAATGAAAATCTAATCTAATTAGCTGGTTCCAACTCCACTAAAAACTAAGTGTGGAAAAGAAAGTTTACCTTGTATACGAGGAAAGTATTTGCTCTTACAACATCTAATGTTAAACTCCCATGAAACGCTGAGGGTTATAGTCAACAACTATTTTAAAAACCTCTGCTGCAATTGGCATAATGGAATTAATAGGATTGCTGATAATATTCACAATTGCCTTGGGACAACACTTGCTACTCCTTTGCACAGGGTGCGGATGATTCCCGCATTGATATTGAACAAATCATCCCTAGTCATCCCGGGTTTCCGTGGAATTCCTGCAGAGATGATCACGAGATCCATTCCCACAAGGTTGCTTCAAGCTACTCTTTGCCCACAAATCCACGCCCCTAAAAAAACATAAAAATTGTGATAATTAGGACCTAAAAATGAAGTAAATATGAAAGCCCTATTTCTTAAAATTGTGCATACAACGGCAGTGGTGCCCATATGGCTGATATTTTCAGTGAAGCGAAGCATATTGATGACATCATAGAGGTGAAGGATTGAGACCAGCGGATTCATTTTCATGAGCATGAAAAGGGGTTGTCGATGCCTTGCGAGGCTCCGAGGATGGACACCTTGAATCCAGAGGCCTTGCCGATCTACGATCGATGCGCTCGAGTACTCCATTCTGCAGCGTCCCATCACACAGATTTAGCAGCAACTCATTTTAAGAGCAGAGAAATTGATTTGGGATGTTGAATTATGGATCCCAATTATACATGTGAATGCTCTGGATGGACGAGGTGAGCAGCAATTCGAGAGATGTGAGCTCTGGTCCTGTTAGTCTAGCGTGTGAATTGGGCGGTGAGCTGGAGTTTGAACTGCATGGGGAGCTGGAGTTGGAGTGTGAGTGCTCCAGGACGGAGCTACACGGTGAACGGTGACAGACATGAAACAGAGACGAACCTCGGCAAGGGGCCTAGGGAGGTGGTACCGGAAAATCTAAAAATATCGGTGGCCGGGAAGGCCAAAACGTAGCATAGGTCGACTACGCCAATTTGAAATATGTACCATTTGAAAATATCAATTACCAATATGTGATACGTCGTTTAATTGAGTGAATTTGAAAGAGATATGTATTGTTTTAAGAGACGTGTACTACGTTGACTTGAGTAGTGAATTGTAATATTTATATTTTTAGATTTATTTTTGTGGATAATTTATTTCTTTTTAAATAGTTTATATTTCTAGATTTTTTTTTTTTTTTTTTTTTTTTTTTAATAATTTAGTTCAGTGGACAAGAGATTTTGGTAAACATTTTGATTTGATTAAATTAGATAAATAAAAAATAAAATTAAAATTAATAATTTGAAAATATTTTTATTTGGTTAAAATAATAAAAAAATAATGTTAAAATAAAAATAATTTTATGGTATTTATTTGTGGTATGAGAATTTATGATAATGATTCGTGATTACTAATTTTCTCTAATGGAAGCGAGTACGTCCCAACCGTAGCATTGCAGAAGTTAAATATATGTTTTATTCAACTCGTGAGCAAAGGAGAGCGTGAGCAATAGGCAAAGGGGAGCATGAGCAATAGGTGTGAGCAAAGGGGAGTGTGAGTAAAGGAGAGTGTGAGCAATAGGCAAAGGGGAGCATGAGAAAATTATCAACCTACAATGAATGCAGACGGGCAAGAGACGGGCAAAGGTTTAGCTGTGGACATGATTTCTATCGAAAGCACACAATACCATCGCTTCAATATATGTGATACATCGAATATTCAGCAGGCGAGGGGAGCCCAAAACAAATATTTGTGGTTGTTCTTTCCCCTGAAAATATATTCGTTGAGTCATCAGAGAATTTAATTCAAAACTTTTCTCTCGGACAAGGTAGGGCAGGTCTCATTTCATAGCGTCGAAGATCATTTTCGTCGGGTTAGAGCGTGCAATCCTCAAGTCCTTTCCATCAAATGGTTGAAGAAGTTTGTATGCAATTTAGGGACGTATTTTTTACGGGAGTAGAGCTACCTTAGTGATTTGAAGAGGGTTAGCTCAGACGTGAAACGAGGGTAAATCTGGTCGGGCTTTCTGTTCGGGAGGATTTTCTCATCTTAAAATGGAAAGCAAATCAATAGTAAATGTTAAAATGGCAAGAAAATCTAAATTTCTACGGAAACCAATCATTTGGGTCAAGTCAAAATTGCTTCAACAGACAAAACAGGAAAGTGGATTTGGGTAAATGCAAAGCAATATCGAGGCATTTTAAGGCGTAGGCTTGCTTGCATTAAATGGAAACAAAGACAAATAAAAAGAAAACAGTTCCATAGAAAGAAAATAAATAAGAGCAACAAAAATAAAGAAGATTCAACCATTTATAGTCCCACATCTACACCTTTTTCTTGGTCATCGGATCCCTATGTCGAAGAATTGATGAAGGCTAGGACAAAGTTGGAAATTTTGGAAGCCAAAGAACATGAAAGGGACCGCAAATTTTCAAAGATCACATTTGCAAATCGATGTTTAATGGAAGGTAATAGAATTTTAAAGGAACATGTAACAATGTTACAAGAGGCTCTAGAGACAGGAAAACAAGAATGGAAAAGCATGAAGACTGCGCAGCAAACCATGATAGAATCAAGAGCAACAAACAAAGATGTGATAATTTCTAAAGCAACTCAGGTAGATACACAAGTATCTCAGCAAACAGATCTTTCGAAAGAGAAGACAAAAAAGGAACAATGGGAAAGACAGTCCAAAATAAATCAAAGCGAGAGCTGAAGACACTAATGGTTACATAAGGACAGAGGAAGAAGAAGATGCAAGTGCCCATAGAGCACAGGAAAGAGAACACAAAGAGAGAAAAGACAGGGAAACAAACTTTATTATCAAGGGAATAAGAGATTATGGGAGGACTAAAAGTACTCTCAATTTGACAAGGGAATTTTTGAAAGAGAAACTACATTGGAAAGGGAAAATTTGCCAAGCAAGGAGGGTGGGAAAGATATGTGAAGAGAGGCCTCGACCCATAAAAGTCACCATGGCAAGCGTGCAAGACAAACACCATCTCTTGAGAAAAAGAAACTCTTGAAAGGCTCACACTTATTTCAAGATGAAGATTTAACCAGCAAACAACAAGAGGAGAGAAGGGAAGAAGTGGAGAAAATTAGGGCAGCGAGAAATGAAGGGAAAAGGGCATGGTTGTACAATGGTAAAGTAGTTATTGCAATGATTGGGACTCATGGAAAAACGGGACAACAAGATGGCAGTAAAGAAAAAACAGAGAATTCGATAATAGGAGGAAAACAACAAGAGCAACATGGATGAAAAGGGGTGAAGACTCAGATTTGAGTCTTGTGTGTCAAACTGCGTAGTAGTCAAACCCTACCCAGGTCTACCTAAGTTTAGTTTGTTGGAATTGTAGAGGTTACCCTTGGAGGAGGGGACCTAGGTTAGGGCCTATTATAGAAGGTAGAGACATATTTTGTCTCACATAAACTCATGAACATGATGGTTGCAAAACTCCTGTGTTTGACAATTATTTGAAGTTAGTAGTTTGGAACAGGGTAGCAGAAAATGGCAAAGGGTATGGGGGAATTCTAGTTTTAGTGAAAGAAAAAGAAGGTCGTCACATTTAGTTGATGAAAGAAGATGTGAATAAACAATATTTATGATTCAAAATATCAGAGAATGAGAATCACATAAGAATTGCAACATGTTATTTTTCCCCTCAAGTCTAAAATACTTACAAAATTAAGGGGCTAGACAACAAGGATCCATATGCATCTTTAAAGAAAGATATTGCCGCGTACTCTCAGCAGGGAGAAGTGCTTTTAGTGGGAAATTTTAATGCTAGAAAAACAAACCAGCAAGCTAGTATTCTTTGTTGCAAATAGGATCATAGTCATATTTGGCTCACAGAAGAGGAGAATCCCCAATGGGTGAGATGTTCAGAAGATGAAAAAGTTAGTAGTCATTTTGGAGAGGAGTTTCTTACACTGTGTGGTGCTTTCAACTTAATTATTTGCAATAGTCTAGATAGATGGAAAAGGTCTTGGAACTTCACATGCAACACATACAATGGGGCAAGTGTTGTTGATTATGTGATTTGTTCACAAATCTTGATAGAAAAGATAGACGAAGTTAAGGTTGGCGAGCATATTTGGGACTTGAAATCATACCATAACCCAGTTTATATAAAGTTGTCAGGGTTAGAAGAAAGGCAGCATAGGAGAAAAACCCAATACTCTTGGCAATCACTATCAAAGGGAAAAATTCTTCTAACACAAGAAAATTGTACTATCTTCAAGACAATGTTGGAGAGATTAATTCAGAAGGAGAAAACTAGTTTCCAAATCTTCAACAGTCGTGAGTTAACATATACAATTCAAAGTGCACTTGAGAAGTGCAAAAGAGAAAAAATAGGAAATCATAATCAAATTGTTTTCCTATAAATGCTTGGCTTGATGAGGAATGCAAAATGGCAAGGAGAACCTTGAAAAAGACAGGCAAGGATGAATGTAAAGTTATATAAGCAGACACTAAAAAGGAAAAAAGATGAGTTCATGCAAACAAGGTGAGAAGGGTGAATATATCTAAGCAAGTATAACCCAAAGCTTTTCTGGCAGAAACTTCAACCAAGGAAGAAGAAAATCGAAAATAATAGTACAGTCAATCAATGGTTTAAATATGCAAGACAACTCTATGAGAAATAATCAAGGTTGAGCCTCCCCCGGGGATCAACACAACTACAAATCTCTTCACGTTAGAGGAGGTGGAGATTGGAATTAAGAAGTTGAAAATAGGAAAGGAAAAGGACTTGGTTGAACTTCAAGCAGAGTATCTAAAATGGGGAATGAACACTTTTGCACCGCACATCATGGAAATATTCAACAACATCATTCAACAAGGATTCCCAAGGGACTGGACAACTAGCCTAGAAATACCCCTTTTTAAAAGTGGAGACATTAATAATCCTTCCCATTATAGAACCATTGTGACCAATCCTTTGTTTTCAAAACTTTCCGACAGCATGGTAGAAAATAGAATCAGTAAGTGGGCAAAAGTAAAAGAAAAGAGGGAAAAAAGACAAGCGGGTTTTAGGCCGAAGCATTCTATAGTGGATCATGGCATCACGTTGAGACACATTATTGAAAAAGTTTGGGGGGATAAAGAAGAAGTATTAAGTTGTTTTTTTTACTTCAAAAAGGAATTTGACACAATCCCTAGAGATAAGTTGTGGCATAGAATGGAAGAACTTGAAATTCCTTTGCATTATAAAATTGATGTCCATAGACTTTATGGAGAGGTGAAAGTCAAAATAGAACCTCAGTGGGTATTTCAGAAAGCTTTAGAAGTGACATTGGAGTCAAGCAAGGTTTCCCTCTATCCCCCACTCTTTTTGGTTTATATATTGATAAACTAGAAGAGTGGCTAAATTTGCAAGGTGGAGATGGTGTTCAGTTGGGGGATTTTGTGATAAAGCTTCTTTTATATGTTGATGATCTTATACTGATTTCAAAATCGACCCATGGATTGCATATGCACATATATGCCCTTGAGCACTTTTGTAGAGCAATGGTGATGCAAGTCAATACTAGCAAGACCAAAATAATGATTTTCTCTTATAAAAGGAAGCAGGTTCAACATACATTCTTCTTTGAAGGCAACATTCTTGAAGAAGTAAATGAGTACAAGTACCTCGGGATTGATTTCAACAACAAAATTAATTGGGAGGATTGTAGAAAGAAGGGAATTTTAGGAGGGTGGAAAGCATTATATGTTCTTCAAAGCAGATGTAGAGAGGCAAAGTTATGGGATTGGAAAATGATTAAAGTGCTTTTTGGACTCCTATTTTTTCCAGTGATGCTATATGGGTGTGAATTGTGGGCTAGCAGCACCCCCGTCTCAAAATGGAAGCAAATTGAGAAAATCCAAAAATGCTTGGTCAGAGCAAGTTCAAAATAAAAAGTTTGGTGCCTTATGAGATGATGTTGAGTGAAACAGGAGCAACTCCCATTGAAGAAATTGCTATGGTGTGGCTCATAAGATATCTAAAAAGAATTGAGAAAATGGGAGTAGGCAGATGACCTAGTGTTACATTCAAGGAAGGCATGAGTGAAAGAAAGAAAACATGAATGAGACAAAACTACACATGGGTGCAAAAATGTAATATCTACCTCAATGCTTGTCCCACAAATAGTAAGGAGCTAAATAATTTTGTTATGGAGAAGTTTCGAAAACATGTATGGGGAAAAGAGTTGGGTAGAAAGAAGTACTACATTGAAGAATTCAACTCTGCGTGTGATCTCCAAAAAAAAAGCGTACATTGGAGCTAACATTCTGTGGAGGGAAAAGGTTCTTATTGCTCAATTAAGAACCAACTCACATCAACTTCAGTGTGAAATAGGACGATGGAAAAGGCCTAAAGAAGCTTGGGAAGAATGGGTGTGGACATTTTGCACGTCTGGGGCAGTGGAATCGGAACAAAATTTTATTTTGGAATGTGATGCGTTCAAAGACATCAAAGAAATTTATGGGAATATGTTAGCATCGGTTTCTTAGCATTGTCTTTTCAGCGAGGTTGGAAGGTTGGGCTAGATCATCATCAATTTGAATAAGAAAAGGATTGAATTACAAAAGGCGAAAAACAGGGAATTGATGTCCCATAGACTATTTTTAGTCTCGTGGACATTAAAATATCATTTCATTTCATTTTGTGGAATATAGCCTATTTAAATGGGGAAATTAAACCCGCCTAGATCCATCTTAACTCTGGATCTACCAAGAGTTGAGAGGGATCAAATTTCCTAAGATGTAAACCTCTTTTAGAATGAAATGATATTATACATTTAAATTATGAAAATATATATTTTAAATATAATATTTTTTATGTAATATGCATGAAGAGTTAATAGGTCAACTTCATTTATGGAGGGTGTAAATATACATAGTTTCTCTCATATATAAAATTAGGGTGAATATCAAAATCGTCTCGCAATTTTACTATTTAAGAAAAAAATTGCAAAATGATTTTTTCATGCAAATAGATGTAAATGACAAGTGTTCTTATTCGATAAGTGTCATATTTGATAGTGTTAATGAATTGGGGATAACAACAAGGACACTTCTCAAATGGTGTCACCTACCATTTGGAACATTTGTCTATGATAGATGGCATTGTTTAGCTCATGTTATCATTGTTATAAATGGCAAATAACACCATTCAATGATTGTTTTTATTTGTATCCTTACTTTTTTGGCATTATCTTGGGTGGAATTAGTTGAATTCAAAGGTTGCAAATGGTAATTGGCACCATTCGGCTAGTGTGCTAATTGAATGGTGACATCTACAAGTTACATAAAAATATCTTTGCACTAGTCCCGCTACACTCGCAAAGTCACTAAGTGTAATTTACTGTCTTTATAATATTTATCCTCTCTTGTTGGCCAAATGCATAAATTTTTATGCATTAGTTCATAGTAAGGTAATTACACCTTATAGAAGGTGTTGTAAGGTCATTCAAGATTGGTTTAGAAATTCCCTTTAATTCTTCCCCTCGAACTAGAATGATTTTACCTATATTTCTTCCCTTCAATTGACCAACATAAGCAAGAAAGATTTAAGGACCTATACATCCCATATGCATCCAAGTTTAGGCTATTGAGATTTTCAACATTATGGTAAGAAGTGAAACACCCAATCAAATTATGAACCACCCCTTACAAAGCCCCCAATTTGACTTACTTGGTGCCCATATGTTTAAGAGGCTTAGTTTGGGTAGACAAGGTGAACCTCTTAATTTTCCCCAAGGTTGGGTAGGGGTAGGTACGTATAGAATGTCTTTATATAGGCAATACAAAATTCAAGCATAATAAATAACCCTCCACTTTGATGGTTACATTAGGTAGCCATTCCCTTTGATGCCTAGGTTACCATCAAACTAAAAAACCTCCACCACTAGGGTCTAAGTACCACTAAATGGGGTAGGGAAATATCACCTTTATTGTTGCTCCTATGATTGTCGAGGTACTATTGACTAGCACTGGATTACCATGCCACTCTTTATTTTTCCTCATGAGTATTATGTTGATAACTAGACATAGCATAAAGCAAAGAAATAACACCTACACAATCTTTAGAAAGCTCTTAATATACAACTTATTTCTTTAAAAATCTCCTCAATATATGGATATAAACAGTATCTAAATTTCCTACATTGTAGAAATATTGGTATTCTTTAATTTATGTGTTTAAATAAATCTTGGATAGGGTTAGACGACATGATGATGAAATCCTTAATGAAAATATGCATAGCTCACACAAGTTGCTAGTTGGCATAAATGGCACAACCAGTGAAGGTAATAATAGGCTCATTAAGCAAGGGAATGACGGTAACATGAACCCAAGTTCCTCTAATGGTTTTTGTAATATCCATCAACAACTAGAAGTAGGCTTGGCCTAGCCTTCAAATCATGTTCATCCCACCAAATTCTTCATCCCGTGGTTGTTTTTGTAGAAATATGGTGATATAATTCCAACTGCTCAAGAATTTTAATCTAAAATGAAGAGACACAATTCTACTTTACTAATCCGGGGAATTTAATTCACAATTTAGAACATCATTCACAAACATGAAATAAGAAAAACGATACATGCACAATAATTTTCTAGGGGAACCCAACTGGGAAAAACCCCTCAAGCCTCTTTTCATTAATTAGATGAATAAAGAATGTATTATGATTGCTTGCTTGCTCTGAGCACAACCTGTAAGTCAATAACCTATCTTTGTGCTCAATCAGAAGCTCTAACAGAAACTTAATCAAATTTTGTCTCTGCTTGAGCCCCTATTTCCTTGTTCAAATCCTAAAGAATTAGCCCCTATTTTTTAGGAATTTTCCTCCAATAGATTGCACAATTCCCAAGGATTGATCATCTGAATGCATGCAACACCTATACACTCAAACTAGTTTACAACTACTTGCTACATTACCTTGGAATATTTACCACAATTGGGGAAATAAAATTCTCTGCATGCACTAGCTATTTTGGGTTGATTGATCAGTGAACTGGATGATCACTGAGTTAGACTATTGTCCCACTGCAAAACTGACCTTCCACTAGTTCCATCAACTGTTAGAACTAGTTTAACTAAAAATAGTTGGAAATAACTGACCTTGATTGCTACAAATTAGTAATCACACGTGCTTAACTGAACTCCAAGCCCTATAAGTTGAATTTACTGAGTTAATTGAGCGACAAGAGCCATGTCACCTCAGTTAACTACCTCCAAGTTGTCTGCTGATGTGGAAATTTGAATTTTATCAATTTGACCAAGGCAAAGTCAAATTGAGACTTTCTTGCTACACTTCTCAAAAATCCCTCTTAGCAAGAAAGGGATTATCAACCACCCCTATCTTGCATCTGTGGAATTCAAACTTTCCTCTTAACAAAGCCTTTGTCAAGATGTCAACATCTTGTTCCTGTATCAGAATGTATTATATTAGCATTATTTGCCTTTGCACACAATCCTGTAAATGATGATACTGGATATCTATATGCTTGGATCGATCGTGAAATACCAGATTCTCAAAGAGCTTAATGATCAAAACTAGATCAAGTACCTAAGGATTAGCTCAAAATTCAAAGTTACAGGATTGAGTTGAAACTAGGATGGTTGCGTAGATCTCATCTTCCTGATTTCGGCACCGTAAACGATTCGAAAAACGGACACCGTATGAAGAATTTATTGCACTTTGAATGTCAAGTGGGTCTGACGGAGCGCGGAGGGGCCAACCCTCCTCCCATGGAACCTCATCACGTGACCAGTGTGGGAGATTAATGTTAAGCACGCTTCAGGAGCCTAATCCCAGGTTTAATATTTAATTAAACTTCAGTTAAATGGAGTTTAATATGGTAGAGATTTTGGAGACGCTCCCAAATTTAGGTGGACTTCCACTTTTAGTGGAGTTAACTGGCAGTTGCCCCACATTTAGTGGAGGAAATTGGGGCAAGGTTGTTTTGGTCATAACTCACTCAATTTTCGACCATTTTGAGAGTGTGAATAGTCAATTTAAACTATTTTGGACATTATAGAGACATTGGTGAGGGTTTCAAAGCCATCAGATAACTTTTGAGCAGGTTTTTGCTTCATTGAAGTTCAAGGTGCCACCATGGCCACTAGGAGGCAGCAGCAGTTTGAGGCCTAGCTAGGGAAGCTAGAGGCCTTATTTAGAAATCCAATAGTCAATTTTGGATGTTTTATATGTTATAAAACTAATGGTGTGGTTTACAGAGCCTGTAGAGGACTTTTGAAGGATGAGATGCTTCAGTGAAGTTCCCGGGGCCATTAGTGCCAACGCGAGCAGCAATGCAGGGCCTAGCTAGAGCAGCTAGAGACCACATGTAGCGAACCAATAGTCATTATTGACTGTAAACAGAATTATAAATCCATTGAATGAGGTTGCATAATATTAGGAGGACTTATAGAGGCCAAGAACCCAACAGAGAAGTTTTTAGTGGCCCTAGTGCCAGCGGGTGCCGACAGGTGTTGGAGGCGAAACCAGAGCAGCTGGAGGCCATTTTTGATGAACGAATAGTCTATATTTAATATTTAAGATATTTTTAAACCAATGAAAGTGTTTTAAGAACATTTTGAGAACTTCTAGAGCTCTAAAAGCTGAAGGGAATTTTTTGGGCAGCCCTGGGCAAACCGTGGAGGAAGGCCTAGTTTGGGGATGCAATGCTCGTTTTGAGAAAATTATCAGTCGATATTTGGTGTGTGATGTGTGTTGGAGACATTAGGTGTGGTTTTAGGGATAGTAAAATAATTTTGAAGGATTTAGTGCCATGGAGAAGCTCAGTGTAGCTCAATGCACCAATAGAAGGAATCAAGTCTAAAGGGAGCCTAGATTTGTTTGCAGAGTGATGACAACCATAATAGGGATATAGATGGTATTCTAAGCCCTTTAGTTCAGTTCAGTAACCATTGGAGTTAATTTTGGAACTTTTGAAAGAAACTTTACCATAATCCCAAAGATCCAAGTCAAGATGACCAAAGCTCAAGGAGACGTAGCCCACGATATTCGGGTGAACTCCTAGATTAATTTTGTTGTTATGTGTGGATGTTTTATTGCTGCATTATATTTCTGTTACACATGTTTAATTTCAGCAAAAAAACAAATGGACTTAAGACAATTAAACAGTTAAAAATCATACACCTATTTCAAGCATAAATTCCGCAAAATGTAAAGTACAAGCTAGATCTTTTATTTGTTTAACTGAGTGGGAGGTTCTTGAAAAGCATAACAAGTTATCCAACCCATTTTCAGATCACTTAATGAAACTCTGATTATAATAATACATCACAGTTGGATCCATCATCTAACCAAATAGTCCCATAAGTATCTTTCTCATCTAAATCACCTCACATGTTGCTTGACTTGCAGCCATGTATTTTGCTTCTATTGAGATGGGCGCCACAAATATTTGCTTCCTGTTGTACTAGGAAACCGTTGTGGACCCAACACTGAAAATTTCACCTAATGTACTCTTTTATTTGGATGGACTCCCTACCTAATCTGCATCTATGAAGCCACACAAATTCACTCCCTCTTTCTGTTTGTACCATAATCCATACTGGGTAGTGCCTCTAAGGTATCGTAAAACATGCTTCGTTGCTTTCCAATGTAATTGTATAGTATGCCACCCCTAGGGCATGCTTGACGTGGAAGAGGTGGTTGTAGTACAAGCGCCTATTCAAGAACATGGAGAGAATATTAAGGATCGTGCTAATAATCATATGGAAAAAGATGATGATGTTGATAACACAGTTGAAGAAGATGGGACAAATATATTGATCCACGGGAAATTTAATAATGTTGGAATGTATGTTGATGGCAACTAGTATGATGGTGTTTATGATATACCTATACGTGACAGGGCAAGTCAACCTATTTATCAAGGCTCAAAAATATCTCTTCTTTATGTTGCATTGTTGTTGTTCAAATTAAAGGTGGTGAATGGTTTGTCAAACACATGTGTGACACAACTCCTAAGGTATGTAATATATTTTGTGACATTTAGTACAACATGATAAAAAAGTAAAAAAATAAAAAAAATTCCTTTGTTTTTAATGTTAGTACGTTGATCATCATTTAATTTATAACATTTGGATGCAATATGTAATATTAATATTGTTTACATTAACTAGTACCACTAATATTTTATGTTGTATATTGTTAGGTGAATTTTTGTTACCACTGTGAAATGTTTTACCTCGTAAGTACCGAGATTTACATGCCATTATGAAATATATTGGAATGGAGTGTCAAGCTATTCATGCATGTCCTAATGATGATATTCTATATTATAAATAACATTCATCGAAAGAAAAAATCCCGAAATATGATGAGAGTAGATATCAAACCAATAAAGTAACAAAAAAGGTGCCTTGCAAGGTTCTGTATTATATTCCCATAGTTCCACGTTTGCAGAAATTGTTCAAGTGTAAACGCATAGCATAATTTATGGATTACCATGCAATGAAAAGAAGTGAAGATGGTGTTCTTCAAATTCCTGCAGATGGATCTGCATTTAGGAATATAGAAGAAAGTTAGCCAAAGTTTAAAGAAGAACCTTGTAATCTTATGCTTTCATTAGCAGTTGACGATGTTAATCCATTTGGAGAGCTCAGATCTACTTACTTGGTGTGGCATGTTTTTTTATCAATAACATTCCTCCGTGGATGTCAATAAAGAGGGAGCACATGATGTTGACAATGATTATTCCAGGTATTAATTTGTTTAGAATAATTTTTTTTAACACAATAACATCTCATTTGTCTTGTTTGTTTCATAATTATGTCTTATATTTTTTTGTTTACTAATATATGTTCAATTATGTTATATAATATGTCTTATATTTTTTTTTATTACTCGTATATGTAGTAATTATGTATTGTATGTTCAATCAATTAGGTAAGTACCAGGTCAAAAATATGAATGTATATATCGAGCCTCTTATCAATGAGTTAGTGGACTTATGGAGTGATGTCACTATGTATGATATCTTTAGACCAATATATGCACAAATAGAATTTGAATTACATGTAATGCATGTATAGACAATTCACCATGCCTAGGGCTAACACATGTTTGAGATATGTTATAACGCTACCCTGCACTTTAATAATGTTTAATTTTATGAATTTCATTTCATGTATGTTTTTTAAATAGTCCCTTCGTTATACATACTTAAAATAATTGATATAAAAAGTATTCCATCTCTTGCAGGTCTTCAAACAAAGAGTAAATTTTTTTGTCCAGTTTTTGGTCCTAAGATGAAATATCATCGTTCAATAAGCTTAGAAAAGGAGGTGTTTGATGAGTATAGGCAGTTCCTCTCTAAGAAACACATGTATCGAAGTACCGAAAAACATATTTTCAATGGGAAAGAAGAGACCAAATTAAGACCATGGAGAATGACACCTCGTGCATGGAAGTTGCGATATAATAGAATCTCTCAAGACATGGATCAAATCGTCCATGTATCAATATGCTTGATATGTTTGGATTATTTTATATTTTTATTGCATTTTCTTCACTGTACCAATTGACATGTATTGTTGCTATAATATATTTAACTATGATCCACCTTGTAGGTCTTCAAGGCATTAATAACATGGCACTTCCATGAGGAATGAAAAGTTATCTCAAGCAATTTAGTAGACTCCCCTACTATGAGCACCTAGAAATTGTTCATTTGTTTGAGACAATGCACATCGGGAAGAATGTAACAAAGAAATTATGGTGAATCTAAGATGGAAGGAGATATAAAAAAAAAATTGTCAATATTTCTAATGGCATTAAGGAAGCCAATCATGCAATGCAAAGTGTGATTCATTCAAATAGAGATGGAGGTGACCAAAATATAATCGCCCTTCCATGGTTATTGATAGAGCAACAAATCAAGGATGTTAAAGAAGTTATTGAAAAAACTAAATTTCCAACTAGATTTTCTTCAAACATAAAGAATATCCTAACAAATAAAGGTGAATTAGGTGGGGTAAAAAATCATGATTGGCATACATTCATTAAGGTAATTATTTTGGTGTATATATTTATACATTGGTGAAACATCTTGTTAGTGTTTTTTTTACTAATTTGGGAATAAATAATGATCGATCATTATTTTTGTTATAGTATGTTCTACCTCTAACTCTCCAAGACAACTTTGACAATAATGTCAGACAGGTTATATATGATCTTGGCAAATAGATGAGGTAAGTGGAGATTTATGTGAAAAGTGTAATTTGTTCAATAATTTGTTGTACAACTATATTTGACTGCATGTGTTTTACTTGTCATGAACTATATATATTTTTGTTCAAACCTGTGATTTGCTTGCTTCATTTGTAGATTGTTTTCATCTAAAGAAATCGATAAATAATACATAAAGTATTGGAGGAAATAAATTCCTTGCCTAATGTGTGAAATTCAAAAGTATCTACCTTCGACATTTTTCAATGCACAAGAACACTACCTCATACACCAAGTCAAGGAGATTGAAAAGTGTGGACCTATACACACAAGATCAATGTGGATGGTTGAGAGGCATTTGAAATCATTGAAGGTTTTGTTTAGACAAAGAGCACATCCTGAGGGTTCTATGGTAGACGGATATATGGTATATCAAACCATGGTTTATATTAATCAATATAGTCCTGCAATAGGAAAAAGTATTAATGTTTTGGATCACATTTGGGATGTCAATTCCATGAACAAATTTGAAGGGGGGGCACCTAATGGGGAAAGGTGGAATGAGGAAAGTGAAATGTAAGGAGATAGTGGAGATTTATAGTACATTTTACTTTTTTACTTTTATGTATATCGTACTTATTTAATTTTTAGTCTTCCCACATAATCCATTATTATGAAGGTATAACATGATAACTAATTATGTATATGTGAATTATTTTATTTTAATATAGTCGGTTGAGAGTGGGATGCAATACATTTATAAAATGCAAACAATCTTGATTAGATGAAGGTATGGATTGAATGATGCAAACAATCTAATAATGGTAGGTTATCATGGTATGGTGACATTGGTCAAAGTACCAATCTTACAAAGAGGGAAATTGATTTAGCACATGGTTTAAAAGATTACCAGACAAGCATATTCACCCATACTACTTAGTTTTTTTAAAATTATACTGATTCATATGGTGTGTTTTTTTCTTAATTTGCAAAATTTACAAGTATAAATATGTTTATTAATTTACAATGATTTTTTTATGTGTTTGGCATATTGCAGTTGAAACATCACAAGAAAATGTGGTGCAATGGACACAAATTTCACATCAAAAGGTTGGATGACAAGATGAAAACTTCTGATAGTGGGATAACTATAATATTTCAAGTTATCCATGTTGCCTCTAATAGTGAACATACATCCAAAAGTCTCTGATAATCGATATTATAGGTATCTAAATGATATACTTGAGTGTGACTTTAAATCCTTCAAATTAGTTATGTTTGATGTCAAATGGTTCAGGCTACGAATCCATGAGCGTGACCATGATAGAACTGTTATTGAGCATGCTAACATATTTACCATGGTTAATACAAGGAATGTTGAGCTAGGATCAGAGCCCTATGTTCTTCTAAGACAATGCGAACATGTATTTGATGTAGAGGTTCCAGGTAAAGCAGGTTGGTCATATGTTTTTAGATATGATCCAAGAGGAAGGCCGATAAATTATAATGTAATAGAAGAAGATGATATAGAGGAGAAGGGGGTTCTTATGTCAAACAAATAAATCGAAGAAGTTCAAGGATATGTTAATCGAGACAATGTTAATTTGGGTTAACTAGATGATATTGACGATGTGTTAGACAAAGACCTTGAAGAATTCAAACCAAATGTAGAAGAGCATGTTCTGGATAATGATATAGACGACGACGATGATGTTGATATGGTGAATCCTTTGAACATGAATTCTGAATTGGATGATACATGTGATGAGTTGGATGAGGAAGAAGATTAATGATATCAAAATGTTGAAATGTACGAAGTATGTATTTATATGTTCTCAATTTGTATGTTCTCTTTCGTTCACCTTAAGTTTTTATTTTCTTGGTTTTTATGTTTGATTTTTACTGTGTTTCTTTCAAATATATTATAGTAGAGAGATTGGGTATTGGGGAATTGAGAGTGATGTGAGGAGGGGAGGGGCCATATGAGCTTCCACCCTCACGTGGTTGGCCTTGTTCAGTAGAAAATATATTATTCTTGAAATGAAGAGAAGCTCATTTAGGTTTATACCTTCATATCCAATTTTAACTTTGGTTCATCTAATAATTTCCAAGGTTTTCTATTTACTAATTAGTAGAAATTATGCTTTGACTCCATATAGAGTGACATGAAAAACCTATGCCCAAATCATCGTCATCATCATTAAAATCATCATTTTCATCATCGTCACCATCATCCTCATCATCCTCATCATAATCAACATCAACGTTCTCGTCGTTGTCATCATCATCATTACCACCCTCATCATCATCATTTTCATCGTCATCATCAACATCATTATCAAAATCATCATCATCACCATATAATCACATATTTATCTTCATCACCATCATCATTTCAATCATCATCCATGTCATTTCCATCATCATCATCATTAATGTCATCATCACCATCATCATCATCAACACCATCGTCAACATTGTCATCATCGACATAATCTTTGTCATCTTCATCAACAATTCATCATCGTCATATTTTTCATCATCATCATCGTCGTCGATGTCATCATCATCATCATCGTCGTCGATGTCATCATCATCATCATCATGACCCTCATCATCATCATCTTTGTTTTCATCATTATCATTAATGTGATCATCTTTTGAATCGTCATCATCATTGTTAGAGTCAGAATATGTGTCCTGCCATCAGTGATCGATATCATCTCTTCATTTCTCATTTTAGGTGTCTCATTCTGAAATTTTTATATCATTCCATTAGGTCATGCTAAAAATTCTTTCACGGATGGTAGCTTTCCTCAATAAAATTTCACTCTCCTTCAAAGAACCATATTTGCTGACTCACTCCCATGTCTTCTTGAGCATAATAACACCTATGAGAATGCTCTTTTCACCATGATTTGTCTCAGTCAAAGTCAGTCATGAAGATCAGGTCTAAAAAGTCTCATTAGGTCATTAGGTTTTTTGTTTTTCAAGGTCATTACTCCATCCAAATAAAGTCGGCAAGTATATGAGAGGGACTCAAAGAAAATTCTATCTTCCTTTACAGAAGATTATTACTTTGTAATTATTTTTGTTATTCAAGTTGTAATTATTTCAATGATTTTTATATCAAAATGCTATTTTGATATAAAATCAAATATGTAATTTATTTTTTATTTTTCAAATGTAATTTTATGTTTTTATATGTAATAAACTATTCCCTAGCTGTCAATTCAATCATTTCGGCAAAACTGAAGCAAAGAAATTTAAGCTTCATTAGTTGATCAACCTGCAAAGAAAAAGATAGAAAGGTTAAAGAGTATCAGTGTCAAAGTTGCAAGAAGAGAAAAATGAACATAAGGAAAGTGAGTAATTCAAATAAAAAAATCAAATCCACTAAGTTATAAATCCATTCAAAAACCTCAAAGCAAAGTCTTTTGTTTCATTCATCCTTCAGCAATCCTCAGCAAAGGAGAAATTTCACATTTTTAGTGAGAAAATGAGAAAATTTCTAGGGTCGTTGCGCATTTGAGATGGTCGATATGCGTTTGAGGGAGACATTGCGCATTTGCACGAATTCCTCAAACCATTTCTTCTGGACGCTGCACATTTTCCCAGCCGTTGCATGTTTGCTCTAGAACGCTGCGTGTTTGCTTAGGAAGACAAAAAACCACTTCATAGCCTCCTACTTCATCAACAAATGCCAGATCTCTGCATGGATTTTCTTAAAGGCTCTCTTGGTCAGTGAGTAAGCCCTAAGACATCTCTTCAGTGATATATCTTGTGTTTTATAAAAAAATTGAAGTTTTTTCCAAAAAGAATCCCTAGTTCTCATTTCAAAAATAAATCCCTAAACTGACATATATTTCCCTTCCCATTTCCATGTATATTTCCCATACCCATATTCCCTAAAACAAATACCATTCCTAATACCACTAAATCCTAGGGTTTACACAAACGTAGGTTCCCATTTACATTCCCTTTCCACCCATTTCCCAAAACATTTCTTTCCACTTCACATTCCCTCCATTTCATTCCATCACCCTAGGGTTTCAAATTAAAATATGGCTGAAGAGGAAAACATAACTATTAGTGAGGAGCAAAGACCAAAGAAAAATTCATATAAAAAGGGAGGGAAAGTCATTAGACATGAACCAACAACCATTAGAGAGCTTATGGCTTCTCCCCTCAATGTGTCATGTTTTAAACATGTGGGTTGTTTTGAATTTTGTGATAAAGTGCAGAAGATCCAGTATCATCATATGTTGACAAGATTGTTCATTTCCAATCTTCATGATAGACAGGTCACTCTTGCCAGGGTCAATTTCACTATGTCCACTAATATCATTATAGTTGCTACAGGGATCCCAAATGTAGGAGAAAAATGGTTTAAGCAAGGAAACCTCGATCATTGCTACTATGAGCCATCTCTTAAACCAAGATACAAGGATGACAAAAATAAAAAAATTTCCTTTCTCTCTCCTTGACAGATATGTCCCCATGATGAAAGTCATCATGAAATACTTCACCTATGAGGGGAGGGTTTCTAGACTCTATTCCTATCATATCCAGCTCCTCATGCACTTTACTAGAGTCAAAATGCTTCACATACCTTATTATCTCTCTTGCAGCATTGAAAAAATGGCATATATTGCCCAAAAGAGAGATTATGGTCATCAAATGCAGAGTATTTTCCACCACTCCCTCATAAAAATGATAGTCATGTATCAGCTTCATCAAATGAAGATTCCATGGGACACCTTCATATCAAATGAGATTTTTACTACCCCACCTAGTCAGCATGATCAGAATACCCCTTCATCATCTCATCCTCCCACATCTATTCCTCCATCTCAGCCTGCTGCTCATACATCATCACCAAGTCAGTTTCATTCACCTCATATTGATCCTTCTTCTTCACCTTTCTATAACCCTATATCATCATCACATCATGATTCAGAGTCATCAAGCAGTGAGGAAGATATTGAGGCAGTATGGGCTAGTTTGACTGAGGTTGACCCTTTTCCCAAAACTTATCAGAGAGGCTATAGGCATGTGTTTGCTTCACTTGGAGTGAAAGGGGCCATGTATTCTTCATCAACACAACAAATATACAAAGACAAGGAAAAGGAAAAATTGCCAAATATTGATGAGGAGGAGGGAAAACATGAGACAGAGCATGAATTTCAGTTGATTAACCTAGGTGAGGAAGATGAAGACAAAATTAATATTGCAACAATCAAAGGAAAAGAGGCAAAGATTAGTGAAATTGAAACTAATCTTGAGAGGGAAAAATATGTGATTGACTTCCTTGAGCAAGAAAATCAACAGTTGAAGACCAAGCAAGCCATCAATGAGGTGAAGTGTATCAAAGCACAAAGAGAGGCAAAAAAGGCTAAAGCCTCGCTTGAAGAAACATTGGAAAGGTTTGGTGAACCTGATGATGAGGAGGATCAGTCTCCAAGACAGATACCAAGTATTAGAGGGATGAAAAGAGCTCTAGCCCTTGAGAGACAAAGGGAAGTTGAGCTAGCAGACCAGCTCATACCAAATGAACTGCTTGCCCTAGAAATCAGCAAGGACAGGGAACCATGGCTTGATAGAGCCAATCTACATTTTGAGAGGTTGTTAGAGAAGGATAACAAGGACAATGCCTTGTTGAGGATAATGGTCAAAATTCATGCAAGGAAAGAGAGCATTGCATTGGCCAAGCTCAAAAGAGCCAATGCTAAAATTGAAAATTTGACCAAGCAAGGAGAGAAAGAGAAATTAGACATACTTTTTAAGGTGTCACTCGATGCCTAAAGCACTTGATGATAAAGTACCCTCGCCATTTTGACACACCTTGCACTTTTGTTCATTTCTGTGTTTTTGGGTATTTTTGCACACAGAAGCCTTTCCAAAGGCTCAACTACCTGGACGCTGCGCTCTTTTTTGGGGCCTCCAAATGACAAGTGGCCACCACCATCATGTTCATATTGATGAGGACATCAACCCTAGAAAATTTCAGAGTTTTTGGATGATCTGAAAATGGTCTGGATAACTTGTTAGAACCACCCACTCAGTTTAACAAATAAATGATCTAGCTTGAACTTGACAACTTGCGGAATTTATGCTTGAAAGTGGTGTATGATTTTTAACTATTTATGTGTCTTAAGTTCATTTGTTCTTGCTGAAATTTAACATGTATATCAGCAAAATAATGCATCAATAAAACATTCACACACAACAACAAAATTAATCTAGAAGTTCACCCAAATCTTGTGGGCTACGTCTCCTTTGAGCTTTGTCATCTTGAATTGGCTCTTTGGGATTATGGTAAAGTATCTTTTACAAGTTCCACACTTAACTCCAATGGATATTTAACTGATCCAAAGGGCTGATAATACCATCTATATCCCTCTCATGGCTGTCCAAACTCTGCAAACAACTTTAGGCTCCCTTAGACACGATTCTTTATGTCGGTGCACTGAGCTACACTGAGCTTCTGTATGGAACTAAATCCTTCAGAATTCTATTTTTGTCCTTGAAACAACTCCTACTGTCTCTAGCACACATTATATGCCAAATATCGACTGATAATTTTCCCAAAACGAGCACTGCATCCCCAAACTAGGCCTTCCTCCACGGTTTTCCTAGGGCTACCCAAAACTTCCTTCTAGCTTCTCTAGCTCTAGAAGTCATAAAAATGTTTTGAAAACACCTTAATTGGTTTCAGAGTGTTTTTTAAAGTCAATAATGACTATTGGTTCGCTGCATATGGTCTCTAGCTGCCCTGGCTAGGCCCTGAACTGATACTGGCAAAAGCTAGCACTAAAGGCCCCTGGAACTTTAATGAAGCTTATCGGCTTTATAAAGTCCTCTACAGGCTTTGAAAACCATCTCATTAGATTCAAAACATCTGAAATATCCAATTTTGACTATTGGATCTCTGGATAAGGCCTCTAGCTCCCCTGGTTAGGCCTCAAACTATTGTTGCCTCCTAGTGGCCCTAGTGACCCCTTGAACTTAACTGATGAAAAAACCTACTAAGAAGCTTTATTATGGCTCTTAAACCTACTCCATTGAGTCTTTAATGTTTGATATAGTCAAAATTTACTATTGGCACTCCAAAATTGGGCGAATCTAGCTCCAGATAGAGCCAAAACAAGATTTTTCCCAGTAACCCCTACATCAGCTCCACCAAAACTAGAGCACTGGAGTTAACTTAAGTTAAAATTAATGGAAAGCCATAAAATTAGGGTGCCGATACAAATCTCGACATATAAACCGTTAATTTTTTAAGCTGAAATGGTTATGGGTTGGGGTGGCCACATGCCAACCCCCGCAAACCTCGTGGTTACAATAAATTTTGGAGCGGAAACCATGCCTTAACTCTTAACTGTTGGCATGTGAACATGAATGACGGGCAGTTGGCGGTTAATCCCTTTGGGCCATGGTCACGACTGGTGGTAATATGGGGGGGGGTACTGGCCTCCCAAGCCCCCAATCCGAAAATCATACGATTTTAAATATAAGCATTGCCCCATGATTGTTAAGAACTACATGGTAGCCAAGTGGTAAGACTCAGGCATGTGCGCATGGAGGTCATGCGTTCGATTCTGTGGAAGGCCCAAAAATTTTACTGAACCATACCTGGGCCATGTGGCGCCCTCCGTGCCTGCCATGTGGTAGCCTTCCATTGGCTACAAAAAACCAAAGTCAAACAGTTGCCATTCAAACTGCGCCACTTGTAAAACACAGATTGGACCAAAACAAAATATTATGGGGAATATTTTGGGGAATATTCTCTTTTTAATTTTTCCAATTGCCAAGTCAAACTTGGTCACAGTCTAGTTTTTGCAGTTTACTGGACTTTTCAAACTGCGATAACTTCTTCATATGATGTCGGTTTTTTGAACCGTTCGCGACGCCGGAATTGCAACAAATGAGACCTTTTCAGTCGCTCAAGTTTGGCACACTTCCTAACACTTTGAATTTTGAGCTATCGTTCTGGTCCATGATCCAGTTCTGAGCACACCTGCCCATTAGGAATCTTTTGGACCCTAAAATACTGATATATTGAACTGTACAGTAGATGAGACTACAACAACCTCTTCTTTTCAGCCTCCAAACACTTGCCTTGCATGGCTAGTGACTTTGAACCACAACTAGAATGTAATCGACACTTCCCTTCCTGGATACCCTTGTCCTCCTGTCAAGAACTGTCTTCCTTGCACTCACTCAGAAGTTTCTGGCGAGAAATTTGCAGAAGGTAGCTGAACATTGTTGCCTTGATCATTGATCCAAGGTGGCTCAAACAAACGAGAGATTACAACATAAAATACATGCATACAACCGAAATTTGCATATGTACAAAAGAGTATGTCTTACTCTGTTAAGAAGTCCATCCAATTCTTACCAAGCAACTTCCACGGTGACTTTTTCTACTGCAAATATTCTTCATGTGAAACATCTGTTCTCACATCAATAATGGCATCCTTGGTTCCACCTTCACCAATCTTTCTGTCCTCTTACTGCATGTGCTTGGGATGATTAGTTGGATGCAAAGTCCAACAATGGGAAACAACATGTCCCCTCTTCTGGAAATATGTGCAAATCTTATGCACTTTCTTTGAAAGTTTCCTTTGCCTCAACTACTTCCTGTATGCCTTCTTCCTCATCTAGCATCTCGAAACATCATGGTTAAATTGACCACAATATGTATAACAACTTTTTCTTCCTTTTAAACATGCAGAATTGTCATGCCTTGCAGAAACACAATCAAATTGATCATGGGAAGATTTATACCTCTTGTGCTGCTTTGCATGTTCATCCTTTTTTTCTTCATGACGAGATGAACTAGTAGAGGCTCCAGCTTTCATTTGCAGACTAACATCATCGTTCTTGTCTTGAAAACTGTTCGAACTCGCATGCTCACCATAAGCTGCATGTCTACCATCTTCTTGCTTCAACAAAGGTTTAAAGCAATTTCAATCGTCTTTGAAACAAATTTTACATATTTGCATATTAGAACTTGGAACAAAAGTTCTCTTTGAAGTAGCCTCACATTATTTCATGGTTTTGGAGTCTTCGCCATTAAATTGCACATAACGAAGACCAAGATTCTTGGGTCGTTCCTCAACCAAAATAGGATCAACCATGCCTTGTGCATGCTTGCTTAAACCCTTGCCTTCATAACCTATTTTAATCATTAACTTGGACCCTATACCTCTCGTGTGATTTTCAAAAGAACCAACACATCTTTCTAACGAGGAAAATGAAGACAAATTAGAATGGATTACCTCTACTTCACGCATGTTCTTGGTCAAAGCCTCTTGGGCTTGATGGAGCTGCATCTCCATATCATGCAGTATTTAAAGAATTTCTTCCCTTTCTTCCTTCATACCAAACAATTTCTCACGAAGTTCAGTGCTTTCTCTTCTATCTTCAAACATAATATGCACCATGTCCTTCAATATAATAAAGTCACACTTCATATCTTCATCGAAGAATCTTGTGAAGGAGGAAACCTCACTTGTAGAAGTTGTAATTATGATGACAATGAACAAAAGTAACTTCAACAAAGTTCACAAAGCTTTCTAAACAAATGAAAAATCTTTTGAACAAAATGGCTGTAGAGACTAACTCTTATTCAAGCAGCCAAACAACAAACAAACTCCAAGAGCTTCTTAACAAATAATCGTCAAGAGGGTTTGTGTTCCAAGGGTGACCTTGAGGTCCTTTGGGGTAAGGAAGGTGCCTTTAGACCTTTCTTCCTTTTTTTCCTCTGCAGGACTTAGCTAATCCATAGCTCTCCCTTCACCTCCAGCAAACTCAAACAACAGTCAGTTTGCAAACAGTAAAACAGTCAATATTTTACATTGTTTAAACACCGTTCAAGTTATACAAGCAAGCTATTGATATGTCAATCAAGAAACCAAGTGCTCTGATACCAACTTGATCTGAAAATGGTCTGGATAACTTGTTATGTATTTCAAGAACCTCCCACTCAATTTAACAAATAAATGATCTAGCTTGTACTTGAAAATTTGCGGAATTTATGCTTGAAAATGGTGTATGATTTTTAATTGTTTATGTGTCTTAAGTTCATTTGTTCTTGATTAAATTTAACATGTATAACAGCAACATAATGCAACAATAAAACATTCACACACAACAACAAAATTAATCTAGGAGTTCACCCGAATCTTGTGGGCTACGTCTCCTTTGAGCTTTGTCATCTTGACTTGGCTCTTTGGGATTATGGTAAATTATCTTTTACAAGTTTCACACTTAACTCCAATGGATACTAAACTGATCCAAAGGGCTGAGAATATCATTTATATCCCTCTCATTGCTGTCCAAACTCTGCAAACAACTTTAGGCTCCCTTAGACACGATTCTTTCTATCGGTGCACTGAGCTACACTGAGCTTATTTATGGCACTAACTCCTTCATAATTATGTTTCTGTCCCTAAAACCACTCCTAATGTCTCCAACACACATCAGACGCCAAATGTCAACTGATAATTTTCCCAAAACGAGCACTGCATTCCCAAACTAGGCCTTCCTCCACGGTTTGCATAAGGCTGCCAAAAAATTCCCTCTAGCTTCTCAAGCTCTAAAAGTAATAAAAATGTTCTTAAAACACCTTCATTGGTTTCATAATGTTTTTTATAGTCAATAATGACTATTGGTTTGCTACATATGGTCTCTAGCTGCCCTGGCTAGGCCTTGAACTGATGCTAGCAAAAGCTGGCACTAATGGCCCCTGGAACTTTACTGAAGCTTCTTGAATTTCTAAAGTCCTATACAGGCTCTGCAAACCATCTCATTAGATTTAGAACATCTAAAATATCCAATTTGACTATTGGATCTCTGGATAAGGCCTCTATCTCCCCTGGCTAGGCCTCAAACTGTTGCTGCTTCCTGGTGGCCCTGGTGACCCCTTGAACTTCACTGATGAAAAAACCTAATTAGAAGCTCTCTGATTGCTCTGAAACCTACTCCATTGAGTTTGGAATGTTGGATATAGTCGAAATTGACTATTGGCACTCCAAAATTGGGCAACTCTAGCTCGAGATAGAGCAAAAACAAGATTTTGCCCAGTAACCCCTACATCCGCTCCACCAAAACTGGAGCACTGGAGTTAATTTAAGTTAAAATAATGGAAAGCCCTAAAATTAGGGCACTGCTCCAAATCCTGCCATATAAACCGTTAAATGTTTAAACTGAAATGGTTAGGGGTGGGGGTGGCCACATGCCAACCCCTACAAACTCTGTGGTTACAATAAATTTTGGAGTGGAAGCCATGCCTTAACTCTTAACTCTTGGCATGTGAACGTGAATGAGGAGCGATTGGCGGTTAAGCCCTTGGGCCATGGTCATGACTGGCGGTCGTATGGGGGCGTGGCTGGCCTCCGAAGCCCCCAATCCGAAAATCATACGATTTTAAATATAAGCGATGCCCCATGATTGTGAAGAACTACATGGTAGTCGAGCGGTAAGACTCGGGCGTGTTTGCATGGAGGTCATGTGTTCGATTCCGGGGAAGGCCCAAAATTTTTATTGAACGAAACCTGGGCCACGTGGCGGCCTCCGGGCCTGCGACATGGCGACCTTCCACTAGCTGCAAAAAACTAAAGTCAAACAATTGCCCATTCAAACAGCACCAATTGTCAAACACAGATTGGACTAAAACGAAATATTCCCTGGAATATTATCTTTTTAATTTTTCCAATTTCCAAGTAAAACTTGGTCAAAGTCCAGTTTTTGTAGTTTATTGGACTTTTCAAACTGCGATAACTTCTTCATACGATGTCGATTTTTCGAACTGTTCGCGGTGCCGAAATCGCAACGACAAGACCTTTCCGATCACTCAGGTTCGACACACTTCCGAACACTTTTAATTTTGAGCTCTAATCATTGGAGGAGAAATGGTTCATCAAAAGTGCCAAAAACCATCAAAATTTCATGGTTCTGCCTCAAATTCCGCCTGGTCGCTACGTGTTTACCAGTATTGGGAGAACATGTTTTTGACAAGGAAAATGAGCACCATTTTGAAAACTGGAGGTATTTTTGGAAAATAGACTCAAAGGGCTTTCCAATGAGCTATCATGGAGCTTATTTGGACACCAAGAAAGCACTCAAAATCAGCCTTGAACAGAGGTCAAATTTTCTTCCTGGACGGTGTGCGTTTCACAAGAAAAATGTATTTTACACAATCTTCAGAAATTTTTGAAGTTTCACTCCAGTTTGAATTTTTCTTTAGGAAATGAGGAATTTACTTATGTCAATGGTTAACATGAATGTAAATATCATGTTTTTACTTTTACCTAGGGTAAATACATTAGGTAAGTCAACCATTTGAAGTGCAATGAATCAGTTCATTAGAGATAGGAATGAGTCACTTTTCTCATCCTACACTCTAGCTATCAGTTCAGATTTTTATGTAATATCTTCCTCATCTCATGAATTCGACCCCTATGGATGAGTGGAGGTGGTTTTGAGGTCTATTTACTCAGATCTTCACAGGAGTCAAGGGTTGGAAGTTGGAATCATTTTTGATACTAGTGTATTGATCAAGAACCAGTTTGGCTTGGAAATTAATGAAGAATTGCAGTTATTTCCTTGGGATTCATGTGGTATGAATGTTTGACATAGTTTTTTCTCTATGATCATTTGTATGAATGTTTTGTAAGCTCATAAAATTTCCATGTCTATCATATGATAAATTTCAAGCTGATAGGCAAAATACATGTTTTTCATGCTTTGTTTTGGGAATTTTTTCATAATTTGTCCATTTTCTTCAGTTTAGGAAGAACACATCTCCTATGCTCTTCCTAGCTCCTCATCAGTCTTAAACCATCTCACCAAATCACCTTTAAGTGTTGAGCCTTCTACTTACCTTGCTCCATCGAATGGACTACAATTCCATCTCAATTTCCCTAAGCTAGTCCCCTTGACCTAATCCTCATCCAGTGAGCCCAACCCCAATAAAAAAAATCAAACCCTCCTGCGCTTCTTAGCCAGCCTAAAACCTTTTTCATCTAGCCCTCTTGGCTGTAATTTTTGTGGAGAGAGCCCTCTCTTACTTGGTAGGGCTAGATACCAAGTCAAAATCTTGGTTTGTGGTTACCTCTGTTGGGATTCCTTCCTCAGCCTTGGGAATCTGGTGGAGTGATAACAGTCATCATCATCATCATTAACGTCATATAGATCAATGTTATGCTATAATTCCATGGCCATTCCATATTTAAAACCCTTAATCCCTAAGGGATTATGATCAATGATAGGTGTGGGAGGGTATATAAGTTAATAGGTAGATAGGTTAGAGATTAACAAAGTACATTGAACTAAGAAATACATTTCTAGATGAAAATACTTATGGAACAACTATTCCTCTTAGGAATCATGGTAGTGACTCAATTCCTATAAAGCAAATTTTTTTTTTTTATAATATGCTACTTATCAAGGATATTCTATTCAATATTGTTATTGCATTGGATCATTGTAGTCAAATCTACTCCAAATTAAATGACTAAACTATATATTATACAAATACCATTAGCGTATCCAACTATAAAACAACAAAATAATAATTATTAAAATTAAAATCATAATAATTAAATTAAAATTAAAATTTATTAGATTAAAATGAAACAAAAAATAATAATTATTAGTAATTATAATAATTAAACAAAAAACAAAAACAAAATACAAAAACTAAAATCAAAATCATGTTTTGATAACCATGGTATGGTATTGTGTGAATTCTATTTGACTACTGGTAATTAGTGTGTCATGAATGGTATTTGACCACTGGGAATTAGTGGGTCAGGAATGGTGTATATATATATATAATAGAGTAAACTCTACCCACATACCTATCCAAGGCTTATGACAAATGGTGCACTACGGATTTACTTAACCCCAAAATGACACACATACATGCATGGTTCAAATAAATAGAGAAAGGATAATGGGTGCATATTAGCTTGGAAGGTGGATGAGTTGGTTCCTTAGACTCCTCCAACGCAAAAAAACAACAACGAAATCACTAGATATTTCTTCTTGCAAATCACATTAGCATTAATGCCAAAAGTAATCCAAAAACATATGCTTGTAATTGCATGAATAACACATGTAAGTGGGGGAAAGTGTGATTCATATATAAAATCAATTATCTTACAATGTTGTGTTCCTTGTGGTTCTTTCCCCTAACTCCTCCTCTCACCATAACTCACAATCGAGCTTGATTGTTCATTGTAGCTTATCAAAAGGAGAACTAGATTCTCTTTCCCACAACATATACCTATCTCTTTTCTTCTCTCCCTTTTCTCCATAGAGAGCATTGCATTTATATATGGGTTTCAAGAGTTATTAGATGTATCTATACACTTTGTTAACCATTTTTAATATGGTCCTTTCATCCTTATCTTCGAATTATGATTATTTTTTCAACTTTTCCACCCTTATCCATTCTCCATGTTAACAATAACTACCTCAACTCCCTTTTGTTGAGGTGTTGAAGCATTGCAACTCTCCTTGTTATGTCATTTGGAGCATTGAAACTCTCCTTGCTATACCATTTAGAGCATAACAACTCTCCTTGCTAGTGTACTAGGGGCATTGAGGAAGAAAACTTGAGATTTTCTTAGGGTTTCTATGGAGTTCTTCTTGCATTCCAAGATTCATTTTGGGTTGCTTCCCCAATAGATACAAGCGGGTGCCATTTTGAGTTATAACACTTTCCCCCTCACTAATCCCTACTCCCCTATGCCTCCTTTCCTACCTTCCCATCCCCTACCCTCTCGCTCCTCCCTCATTTTCTCAACACCTCCCATCCCCTCCCCTTTCCTCTCCACCTCCCTCCCTCTCTCCCTCCCTCTGTTCCCCATTCATTTCCTCTACTCACTTTTCTCCCCCCACCTCACTTCCCATCACCATCCCTCCCTCGACCTTGCCTCCCTATTTCTCTCTCCCACATCTCCTCCCCTATCCCACTCCCTCTTCTATTCACTTTTCACCCTCACAACCCCTCCTCCCATTGCCCCATCTTCCCTCACTCCAAACATCCTCCCTCCCTCCCCCCTTAGTGCCCATTCTCACTCCCTCTTGTCTCCCTACCTCATGCCCTCCTCATCCCCTTCATCTATTTCCTTTCTCCACCCTCACTCACACCATCATCTCTTACTCCCTACTTCCTTCCTCTCATCTCCCTCCCTACCCTTTGCCTCCATCATCCCACCATTTTTCCTTCCACGCCCCCTCGCATCCTCCCTTACCCACCAACCACCCCATCTACCCCCCTCTCCCTCTCCCTCCCATGTTCAATAATGTTTCTCTTGAGTCCCTTTTACGACACTACCCCTCCCCCCATTGATCCATCCTTCCTCACTCCCCACCTCCATCACCCCTCATCATCCCCACAAACCCCTTCATCATCCTCTTCATCCTACTCTCTGCCCCACTCTCCCTCCGTTTCTCACACCATTTTCCCTTGTTCCCCACTCCATTTCCCTAATCTTCCTCCCTTCCCTTTTGCATTCCCCTCACCCCATCCCTATCCCCTCAACCCCATCCTCCCTAGCTCACCCCTTTTCCTTGTTTATTTTCCAACACTCTTTCTTACCCCTTATCCCCTCTTTCCCTTTGACCCTCCCTCCACTCCCCCCACGTCTCTACCCCTCCCTCCACTCCCCTGCCTCCCTCCCTCCCTTACCCCACACCTTGCTACCCTTAACTTCCTCTCACCATACTTTACAACCCTATCTCCCACCCCTTTCCCCCTTCTATTACCCCTCACTCCTCTCACCCGCTTTTCCCTCGTAAACTCAAACCTCAAAAAGTTAGATATCCCTTCATTGCTTTTCCTATCGCCCCCCCTCACCCACTCCCTTATGGTAAATTTCCTTTTTATGGTAAATGAAAATTTTGGTATGGATAAAATAAAATGTAAATATCTAAATATTCATAAGGATTCTAAATTTATATTATAATTATGTGAGTAATTTTGTGGTAGAGCTATAATACATATTTGCGTGGATGTTTATTTTGGAATAAGTATTCCACAATTTTAATTTTATTTTCAACAATTAGGTGGATGGATGGTAGGGATTTAATTTCTATGGAATATCCTAAAAAAAAATTAGTAGTATATATAGATCAAAGGTTGAGATTTATCTCCAAAGTAATTATGCTCTTTCTTCCCTATCAATTAAATTGATTAATTAAAAAAATGTTATGGGAACATGTGTCATATGAATATGAGTGATGGTTTTTTGAGGACGTGGTATATTAAGCCATGATATTATAACATATTCTATTTATAAGATACCAATATCCATGGTAAGGTGGAGTGAACCTTTATAATCATGTAACACGATTATAAAAGTATTAAGATTATATATACATATATATAATGCGAAATGTTTAAGAGATAAGTGTTTTGATTTTTATAGATGTTTCTAAACCATTTAATTTATATGGTTTCAAAAGTTATATTTAATAAAAAACTTTTTTAACTAAAATGTTAAAAAGTATGAACAATTAAAAATTGTTTGTATATATATGTAGATGTGTTTCTCATATATATATATATATATATATATATATATATATATAGATGCAGGTAAATCCTGCAAAACCCAGAATCTCTCCAACAAGTATGCATATAGAAATGCATCCAAATAATTGCCCAAATAAAACTTCAATATCTAGCAAATTCGCACACTATCATTCGCGGAAGCTTTTCAAACCTATTATCATACAACCGATTCTCATATGCGGAAGCTCTACTCCATTTACAACTTATGGCTAATAACCATGTTTCATAAAACCTTCAACCTTCATATGTAAGGTTTCTTCCATCCATGAAAATCTTTTCATGATGTTGAACTATGCAAACATCTTAATTTCCAAAGTCGAACTTGGTTGATTAAAACCCAAAGCATGTAATTATTACACCGCAACTTATCAACCCAATTACCAAGAATTTAAAGTCAACAAACCTTACCCAATCGATCACCGGCAATGTGCCTTTAACCAGTTATGGACTGCGCCTTCGTCCCTTCAACGTTCGGTCTCAACCAATGCCCTGCGCGCGATCTTCCGCTGTGGCAATTGACATAACTCAGATTTTATTAAAAGTTGAATAACATTTAACCATGACTTACGAGCACGTCACATTAATTTTGCATCTGCAAATGTGTGCGTTGGCCCACACCTCAAACTTCGATCAACACATAGTTTTTAAACAGCTTGACCGCTATTTAACGCTGGTTATACACCATTCAACGCTGACACAGGCTTTCACCAGAAAACGCAACTTCAGTTTTTCTTTAACCAACCTTAGCACAGAGTTTGCTCTGCGTTCACTCCAGGTCCAACGTAATTTCAGAAACGAAGGCTGTCATCGTGTTCTTCAGACTTCAGACTGTGGATTGGAAACATTAACAAATCTTTCCAACGCTGTTCAACACATTTTCCACTTCTGGTTGTGGATTGGCTTCCGCAAGTCAAACAGACAATTTCACTGATCCAGCAATGCCCACGCTCATTTCTGTTGTCAATTCGACAGAGATTTAAGTTTTCACTATCAAACTACGCCTTGGAACGCATTTACCTTCCGTTCTTGACTTGAAATCACCCAACAAAAGTCGACTCACCATTACCATTTTAATTCTGGTACCTTACCTCAACAGATCGATTTAATTCAAGGCTCCACCTGCAATTTTCATTCACTCAACACAAATTCTTCAGTGCTAATAAAAAATCTATCCCTCTTCACTAAAACATGGGAATCGGTCCACAATTTGATCTGGCATTTATAAACAGATTTGATTAAACAGACTACACAATTTCAAAACCTGCCCAATCGAATTCCATTCGATTGAATACCACCCAATCTTCAAACGCTGCGTTCCTGCTAACTTGAGCTTTTAAAATCGATTCACAGTAGACTGAGGTTTTAAAAGTCTGCGCCTCTTATGTATTACGCCATGAGACTTCATCGCCTCAACAATTCAACATAAATCGTTATAAAAATCGATTCTTCCACATGTAATTGAAACGCTATGCCATCAAATCATAGATTTGCCACTTTGCCTAGTCGAATGCCTCATTCGATTCAGAAATTTACTCAGCTTCCAAAACATGAATCAATAATAAAATCGGTTCTTCCTCATTTACAGAATGGCAATTAAATTCATGCACGGAAACATGAATTCATAAAAAAAACATTTAATTTCCATCATTACAATCCATTTTTCAATCACTGCCAATCAAACCCACAGATTGACATGAAATAATCGATTCACTCGACAGACATAATCTCTCACATGGATTTACCAATTCAATCCTTAATATATCGGATTTTAACCATACAATAATTGACCAATTAAGGCGCATAATTCAAAACAAACACTTTCATATAAAAATGAACTTACTTACAACAACATTTATTCCTGGCCTGATTTTCAATCATTGGCCCTCTTACAAAAGCTCGGAGGCTTACAACCTCTTTCTCTATTCTGCACTCTAATCTCACTTGATCTATTTTGCCTTTGAGGCATATCAATTTATACAAATTTAATTGAACCAATTTTGGTTCATATCCCTTTAATGACTCAACAAACCTTCAAATATTTAAACAAATCCTACAATCTAGATTTATCCCTAAAGTCTTGCAACTAAATCTATCTTAGGCTTCATGATTATCTCTTAGATATCTCTCATCCAATTTCTCTCATGTTTTCCAGTTATTTGGAAACATTTACAAATTCACATAAAATTAATTAAAAACATAATTTAATCACTCAAAAATAATATTAATATTTACATGAAATTAATAATTTCTCAAAAACATGAGACCCCTAGGTTTCATAAAAATACAAAGTATTTTTCCGAGCTAATGCTCCTGCATCAGATATATTGAAATAATAATAAAAATTATTATATGTATAAAATATATTAAAATGCATAAATTTTAAAATTTCAACATATGTAAAAAAAAATTCTTTAGATTACATTGTATTTGAAATGTGTTAAAAATGCATGAATCTTATGAATACGGAAAAAGACATGCTCTATGTAGGGGTTAGCGTCACTTAAAAAGAGTGTTTGTCCCACAAATATCAAGGAGTTAAAGAATTTTGTGTTGGAGAAGTTCCATAAGGGTATATGGGGAAAAGAGTTGGCTAGAAAGAAGAAGAATTATGTTTAGGAATTCAACCCCACTTGCGATCTCCAACAAAAAGAATACATTGGAGCTAGCATTTCGTGGAGAGCGAAGGTTCTTATTGCTCAATTAAGAACTAACTCACATCAACTTTAGTGTGAAATGGGACGATGGAAGAGACCTAAAGAAGCTTGGGAAGAAAGGTTATGTACTTTTTGCACTTTTGGGGCAGTGGAATCAAAAAAACATTTCATTTTGGAATGTGATGCTTTCAGAGACATCAAGGACGGTTACCGTAATATGTTAGCATCAATTCCGTGGCATTGTCTTTTCAGTGATGGAACCCTTAGAAGGTTGGATCAACTCATCATAAATTTGAGTAAGAAAAAGATTGAATTACAAAAGGCAAAAAACAAGGAATTACAAAACGCGTAGTCTAAAAAAGTAACAGAATGGCCCAGAATCTGGCAAAGATTTTGAAAAAATCCGACGAAGGTTTTATTAGAATCTTATTTACAGTTGTTAAACTTCAGTATTTTGGGTGCCCTAAAGGTTTTTGATAGTGCTAAATCCATTTCCACTATAAAAAATGTAATTCAAACACTCAAAGTACCTGATTTTTTGAATTTTATTTTACCAGATTCCGGCAAAAAACTGCCATCCAAACTATTGTGTATGCTGGGTAAACAACTTCATTCCAAAAGGCAAAAAACAAGAAACTAGTAATTCCATAGACTATTTGAAAGCTAATGTCCACATAGATTAAAACATCATTCATTCATATATCTAATCCCTCACCCTAGTAATTCAAAATCTGATAACTTCTTCAACACTCTACTGCAATCCTTTAATCATCCTACGTCGGGCGCCTCCGCCATCCCTCGCTGCAGAGAGATCGATTGTTCGGTCCATCCTTCACCCTTGGTTAGCCACCACGTTGGAGCTCCATGACAAAGTTATTCAATAACGATCTTGCTCCCGGATGGAGCCAAGGCAAGGAGAATAACAATCACCCATCTCACCCCTTTCACTCAGCGTGAACTTCTCATTTCATTGCATATCACCTTTAACAATCGCCCATGGCCCCTATAAAACTATAGAGCAAGAGGACGGAGCATCAGCCCCCACAAGGCAAGAGGACAGAGCAGAGCAAGAGGAAAGAACTGATAAATTCGACCCACGGACAATTCGTTGCAGAGAAGACATATTCAACCCCAACAATGCATCCAAGGAGAGATAAGGGAACCCCGCAATGTCTTATATAAGAATTGCCCCATTGTTTTAATCTAAATTTCCCCTTTTTTATAAATTGCCCCGTTTTTTCTAAATCCTCCAATATCATTCGCTCTTGCTCTCATACCCTAGCCGCTAGGGTTTTGAGGGGCTAAAACTTCGATTTTTCTCAGGATTTAAAAAAAAAAAATTTCTAAATGTTTTTTTAGTCTAAAAAATTCGAATTTTTTGCAGGGATCTAAATTTTTTGTGGCCTAAAATTAATTTTGATTTTTTTAAAGAGGGCCGCAAGCCCTCTCAGACCTTTTTCTCTAGGCCGAGGGTTTGAAAGCCTTCTCCTTTCTAGAAGTTACTACCTTTACTTGCAAATTTCTCTTCCAAGAACTCATTTTGTTCTTGTCGTATTTCCTGCAACTGATTAGCGAGTTTTTGGATGATGTTGGAATCCTGCAGAACTCGGTATCCTTCAGACTTCATTAAGAAGTCAGGAAGACGAGTTCAATGCACTGAAGCAAGGATTTGTAGGCAAACAATAGAAACGACACAAAATTTGTTGGTTCTGATGCCAAAAAATTCAGAAGCGTTAGATATTCCTTAGGTTTTGTGATATTTTATGTAAAATATAGTTAGAAAGCAATGAGAATTCCACGGTTTTAGAAGTAATCGGAATCTACTAAAAAAATTGAGGAAATTCCACTAAAATGTGGCAGAAGCATGTGGAATTCCATAAAAGACTTTGTGAGTTCCACCATGGCATAAAATTTGGACACCCACAAATAAATGGTGGGAAAATTTGCACGAACAAAGAAGACCTCATGTGATCGATTGTAAAAGCACGCCAACAACTTAAATGATAATATTGGAAGTTCCCACGCAGCTATCACTTTAGTTTTGGTACAAAGTTCATCACGAATTTAAGCAGAAAGCTGAGTGGGAAGGCCGGCAAGCAAACTAAAACTGATCTAACTCGAAAGTCCTAATCAAAATCTCTACTAATAATTGATATGTGCACAAGTGAGACATGAATGAGAAACTCAAGTATGAAGAGTGCAAGGGAGGAATTGTGATCACTAAACGCTCTGCATTTTTTATTTCATTAGGTATATAAACTTTGTTCACTCTTTATTGCATTAGGTATATAAACTTTGGTCACTCTTAGGTGTGTATCAGAAATATGAAAATTAGTAGGTGAAGAGTATTTATGATGAGTTAAGTGAGTTGTAGAAGTGTCTACTAACATAGGAGTTACATATATAAATCTACATACCACAAATACACCATCACTTTTTAGCATCTACTCTGTTTCATCACAAGTATCTACAATAGGAGACTAACAAGTTCATAAAATTTGGCATACGGTAGCTCTTGACTTGGGGGATAATTTAAATATGCCTCATATTTTTTAATATTGAAATTTTAAATGTATTTCTATGAGTGATAAGAAATATTTAGTGATCCTAATTGTCTTTGTATTTTTGTGATTTTCTTTTGCGACCAAGTCCTTCATGCATATCCATCCCAGAATGCTAGGTAGAACGTAGGTTGTAAGCTATATTTATTTTCTTTTTGTCTTTTATGTTTAGTGCATTAGTTAGGGTAGAGTAATGACAATATTGAGTTAATAATGGATGTTGTTTTGATTTATTGCACAAATCTAGTTATTATTGTTGTCTCGTTGGCCTAGTTGAAAGAATTGTATTATGGCTCTCTTTGTGTCATAATCAATAAATGCTTCATTATTATTTTTCAAGGAAACAATCCCACCTCACCCTCATAGACTTAAGCAAAGAATGGGGGTATTGGTACCATTCTAACCTTCATGAAGTTCTCTGCATTTTTCCTAAAATTTCCAGATAGAAGGCGTATTGACAACAAATTGCATACATGGTTGGCAACCCCAAAGGTTATCAATGAGATTCAATCTTCAGACCTTTACGGACTTAGCACAAGAGGATTTGTTAATTGAGCTAATCCTTGGAGCTATGGTTTGATGGTATGATGTAGCACATTGTTTGCTCCTTATATGTTTAAACATATAGGGGTTAATTCCTTACTACACATAATAACTATGACATAAGATGCCATTGTTGTAGGAAGATTAGTGTTGTGAAGATTTTTTTTAGGATTTTAGCTAATATGAAAAAGTGGTTAAATCATCTTAGGCGAAAAGTGTTGCACAATTAGAAGTTACACTGCATCTATGTGGAAGTAAGGCTTTCAATGGAGACGGGAAAAATCTTGACCATTCATATCAGAGTAGCAGGTTTAATACCCTAGTTTTTCCCCCTTGTATTATTGAATTGTATCAAACTTTTCATGTATCGAAGTATGTGGGTATTTTTCTCTAATGGAAGATTAAATGCTATCAGATTATGTTGAGTTCTCAAGATATCGAGTGAGTTCATTGGTTAGGATGAATAGGTTCTCAAGTTCTCAAGTTTTTAAATATTACTTGAATATTTTAAACAAAGAGAACTTCCTTTTAAGTCACTTGTTGTTAATTTTGGGCAACTAGGTCCAAACTCCATGTTGCACTGCTCATATGATGATGCTCATATTTTTTTTGGATTCCTCTTTCGGAGAGGTGCAAGATTGATCTAAAGATCATCTTTTTTTGGATGAGCAGAACATATATTTTGATTTTATTTTCCACACATGTGCAAGGTCGGCCAGATTTGTAACGTAGGCTCACAAGCCTAATAGATGTGTCACACACCCTCACTGAAGGATATAAATTGGAGAGACTTGGAGGTCATTTGCGCATCAACTCATCACACATTCTCTCATTGTGATCTGATTGGTTCGATAGCCTTTGGAGGCCTCTTTCCTTCACACGTGTGGAGTTGAAGCTAGGGAAAAATCAGCGGATCTGTTTAGGGCTGTTTTGTTGTGCGTTGACTAACGTTGAACGTGTTATCACTGCACCAAATCTCTAAGGCTGAGAAAGAGTCCAAACAAAGGTAACCACAGACCAATCTTTTATCTTGGTAGCTAGCCCTACCAATCTGAAGAGGGCTCTCTCCACAAAATCACAGTCAAGAGGGTTGAATGAATTAGGGTTTTAGGCTAGGTATGAGTACAAGGGTTTGTTTGTTTGAATTGGGTTGTTGGATGGGTGAATTAGGTCAAAGAGGCTAGGTCAGGGCAAATAAGATTAGGGTTGCAGAGACTCAATGGGGTAAGGTAGGTAGGAAGGCTAGCACTTTAGGGTTTCAGGGTGAGATGGATCAGACTAATGAGGAGCTAGTAAGAGCAAGGCAAAGCATGTATTCTTTCTAAATTGACGAAAATGAACAAACTATGAAGATTTTCCCAAAACAGAGCATGAGAGATGTATTTTGCTTATCAACTTGAAAACCATCAAATAATAGAGATGAGATGAATCATGAAGACAAAACCTTCATACATAATGTAACATAAGAAGAACAATGCTAAATTTCCATACCACAGGTATCCAAAAAAAATAGCTGCAATTCTTTCATGAATTTCCTGCCAAATACTTATTACACGAGAGTCTCCGATCAATGCAACAACATACAACCTCTGAAAATGAGTCAAAAAGTACAAGATATAGACCACAAAACAAACTCTCTCATCCTCAGGGGTCGAATCCATGAGTGGAGGAGCAGTTCCACCAAAAAATGAACTGATACCTAGAGTGTAGGGAGGTCAAATTGACTCATCCCTCACTTTTTGGAAACTGATTCATTGCATCTTCATCAAAAGTTTTCATCTAATGTATTTACCCTAGGTAAGTGTAAAAACACTAAAATTACATTTAAATCATGAATTAAATTTGTAAAAACGCCATTTACCAAGTGAAATTGAGAAAAACTGAGAAAATTTCGAAATATCAGCGAACTTAGAAAATTTGTCAAAAGCGCAGTGCCAACTTCAGCTCCACTTTTGAGGGGGTTCCAGGTGTCCAAATTGAGCTCAGGATAGCTCATTGGAAAGCCTGTCCAGTATAGTTTCCATATCTTTTCTTGGTTTCCAAAATGGTGTTGATTTGAACCTCCAAAAATGGATTCTCCCAAGACTGGTCAAAAGTGCAACGCTAGCCTCCAAAACAGGGCAGAAATGTGATTTTTAAAGTGTTTTTTGACCTTTTGACTGCTCCTTTGACCCAAAAAAAACTTGTTTTCCTAATTATAATTTTACTTATAAATCCAATGTTTCTTTCATTTTGGCCATTGGAGGTCCCTAGGAAAAGCTAGGCGCTGCGCTTTTGACTGTGTGATTGTGCAAAACTGCAAAAAATGCAAAAAATTCCAAAATTTTCTAAAATTGCTCAATTTTCTTCAAAATTTCTTCTTTGGGATGCTGATGAGGTATGTTAGGCAATGAGTGATGCCTCAACAAGGATATCAAGCTTGTCCCCTTCATTTTTCTTAGTTAGGGTTTCAAGTCTTGATGCCTTTTGGAGCTTTGAGCTTGCAATCTAATTTTTCTTGGAGTAGTGTTTTACCCTCTTTCTCAGTATGTCATTGTACTTTTTTTCCTTATCCAGGAGCTTCTCAAGATGCTGGTTGGCCCTTCAAGCCACTGCTCCTGGTTCTCATTGACAATGATGGCTAATTGTTCATTCAAAGTTAGCTCATTAGCAAGTTCAACCTCCTTTTGCCTCTCTAGTTCTAGAGCTCTTTTCAACCCTCTAGTCCTAGGTATTCTTCTTGGCACTTGTTCTTATTCTTCATTTTTTTCACCATAAACATCTTCCTCTGCCATCTTCTATTCCCCTCCTCTTCCATGTAATCTTTGTCTTCTTCCATGGTGTTTTGGTCTAGAAACCCTAGGGGAGGGAAATGGAAGTGGGGATAGGTCTAGGGAATAGGAATAATTCTAGGAAAATTCAGGGAGATGGGGGAAGGGGTTATGGAGCTTTGGGAGGTGATAGGAGGTTGAAATTTCAAGGGAGTTGGAAATGACAATTAAATTACAGGTTTGAGGAAGTGGCTGCCTAGGAAATTTAGAAGCCTAGGATTTAGGGTTTTAGGGGAAAGGGATTTAGGGACTAGGAAATGGTAGTATAGAGGTAGAGATAGGGTTTTTAGATATGTGGGAAGTAAATGCAGGGTATTAGGGCATCAAATTAGGAATGAGGAGATGAAACTAGGGTTTTCAAGTAGACAAAATGCTATTTTTTCATGAGAATAAAAATACCATTAAAATGATATTTATGGAAGCAAGGAGGGGATAAATTTTTGTTACTTACTTGATTTAGGATGAAACAAGCATTTTTTGAAGGTTTGGAAGAGTGTGCTTGAGTTTTGGTACTTGGAGAGCTCACTGGGCAAAAGCGCAGCGCCACCCTCCTGAAAGTGCAATGCCACCTTGCAGGCCACTTTTGGAGGCGTTACTAGTGTCAAAATTGAGCTCATAATAGCTCGTTCGAAATATCTCTCTGTTGGATACACAATGGACCTATTAAGCACTGAAAATGATCAAGTATAGCCCCTCCAAAATCAATTCTCCCAAGACTGGTCAAAAGGTGCAGAATATGGGTGCAAAAAACACAACATTCTCTTGCAAGCCACTTTTGGAAGCCTTCCTCAACTCCAAATTGAGCTCATGATAGCTAATTGGAAAGCTATCTCTTCTAGCTATCATTTGACTTATCAAGCAAGTCATTGGGACACTCCAACTAGGAGAAAAATTGATTTTCCCAAGGTCACTTCTTAAGTGCAAAAACTCCCCTATAGCAACCATATTTTTAGCATTCCTCCAAAACCATAACACCTGTGTAAAAAATGAAGGAGGTTTTTGTTCCTTGGGCTATGATGGACAAAAACCTCTTTCAATTTTGTAAAATTCATCTCTGTTTGGTTGGAAAAATAATTTGAAGCAAAAATGGCCCTATGTGTGGCAAGTGATTTGTCCCTTGGAATGAATTCTTGAAAAATCATGGAGACATGATGTTTATGAGTTGGAATGGCCTCATACTTGCTGATGTGACCTCCCTTATGTCTCCTTTGCTCAGATATCTCTGATTCCATAGCAAACCCTATCTCGATGGGAGAGGAAATTAGGGTTTAGTGCTTGTCGAAAATGATGATTTTGAGGGATATGAGTGATGGGAAGTGTTTAGGAACACTGATGCCTTTTGGAACTTTGACTAATTTGGCTGATGGAACCTTGAGTATGCAGCTACCTTGGAACCATGAAAACTTATTACATATTGAAAAACATAAAATTACATAATGAAAATTAAAAATCACATCTTAAAACAAAAAATACATGCTGAAACAAGAATTTCTCTTTACAAATCATCTTCATATGGTGAAGAGATGTTATTTGATCACTCCCTTACTTGCTGACATTATGCAATGGAAATGGTGTTTTATTTGGACCTTGAAAAACCCTAAAAAACCTAATGATAACCTTGATTGACCCTAAAATACCTAATGAGACCTTGAAAGACTGGACTTCATGATGACATGACTAATGTGATGGCGTGATGTCATTAACTTTATGGATGATGTACAATTAGCAAGGTATAAAAATATGCCAGCAAACAATCAAATTTAAGGAAGAGTGGTTTTTTTTGGGGCTAGGGCTATCATCTGTGACTAAATTTTTGCATGACCTAGTGGAATGATAAAAAAAATCTGAGTGGGACCTTTAAAATAATATGAAATGAGGATTTTTGATCACTGATGACAGGATGCAAATACTGACACTGACAGACCACGGTCAACCCTTGACCGTTTGACCTCCAATCTTTGCTGGAAATCCAATTTTTGTAGGCCGTACAACTAGGCACAAAAATCGAGGAAAAAGGAGCAGTTTGACAGAAGCCCTAAATCTGCAACGTTGAATTTCTGCATTGACTGCCCCACATTGACTTTCTGCGTTGACTGTCCAACGTTGACTTTGGTTGACCAACGTTGAATTTTGATGAGCTGTCTTTGAGGGCTTTGCATGTGACACTTGGAGGGTTGGCTGATTTAAGAAAGACTTTGCTGGCTGATGCATCCTATTGATTGCCGTAACACACACTATCCTATATCTTTGCTGGACAAGAAAAATTGTAAAATCTGATCTATATTATTGGCTTGTCTTGTGTTGATCTATTATTGTGTTCTATTAGCATTTTACTTTCATGTTTATGTGATTTCTAAATTGAATAGGGCTTAAGAAAGATTGAAGTAAATTTGCGTTAAGCGTAGAACACTCCATGTCTAAAATTTAACATGGTATCAGAGCTGAGGTAAAGACAAAGTCCAAGCTAGTGTGAAAAGAAATCACTGAAGAAGAAATCCTATCAAGGAACAATGGCCTCCTCAACCTATAAGGGTTTCACGTCTGATGATAAATTGACTGATAAGTTTGACTATCATGTATGGAAGATGTCCTTGGATTTGGCATTAGAAGATGAAGATGTCATGGACTATGTGTAGGGGAAGATTCAAGAGCCTCCATCAAATGCACCTGCTGCCATAAAGACGAAGTATAGAAAAGGGGAAATCAAAGCAAATATGATTATCCAGGATTCTATTCATAAGCACTTGGTTGCTTACATTTCTGAGCTGAGCACATCTAAAGAGATGTATGATAAGATGATTAGCACGTTCAGGGCTAGCAATGCTAATCAAGTTCTTTTCTTCAAGAATCAATTGAAGAATATCAAGAAGGGCAAGGATGAATCTATTCAGTCCTATTTTATGAGGCTCACTTAAATTAGAAACAATCTTCTAGCGATTGAAGAAGAAATAGCTGATCAAGAGATGGTTCTCATTGCACTTGGAGGTCTCCCCTGTGATTGATATGTATTCAATACCACTATTCTTAATAATAATGTGATTCTTGATTTTGATGAAATATTGACAAGATGCACTCGAGAGGAGACAAGAATGATGGAAAGAGATCATCCCTCTAATGGAAATGGAGGTGACCCTACTACCTTTATCGCTCATGCAAAGAAGAGGAAAAATGGTGGTGCGAGAAATCAAAACCATGGAAGAGCGGGGCCCAAAGGAAGGAAGAGAAGATGTTACACTTGTAACAAGTTTGGTCAATAGAGAGTTCCCTAATAGAAGATTCTCTCCTAGGGATGATGACAACAACAACTCCAGGGGGAATGTCAATGAAAGGAACAACAGGTTCAAAGTGAACAATGAAGGTTCCCTCTAATCGTAGTGGAAATGGGAAACCTTTCAAGAGGTCAAGAAACTCTAGGTGCGATGAGTCTAATGTTGTTGATAATAAGAGACATGAATTTATTCTTGTATCTGCTCTCTCTGTTGCATCTCCTCCCGACACCCTGGATGTTTGGTTGGTTGATAGTGGTGCTTCAATGCACCTCACAGGTTATAAAGAAGCCCTCTCTGATTTGATTGAGAAGGATACTAATCTAGAAATTATCCTTGGAGATAATGCCACCTATCCTGTGAAAGGGACAAGGACTGTGACCCTTCATTTATCTCAAGGTCAAGTCCTCCGTTTACAAGATGTGTTGTATGTACCTGATTTGAAGAAGAACCTTGTGTTTATTTCGGCAATGGAAGATAAAGGATTCAAGGTGGCATTCGTTGATGGAAAGGTACACATTTGGAAGAAGAAATTCAAGGAAGCTCTTACTATTGGTTTTAGAGTTGATACACTTTACCAGGTTGGAGGAAGTCCATTGGGGGCTATGTCATGTGATACAACTCTTCAAACAAATTTATGGCATCGGAGGTTTGCACACCTTCATTAAAAAGCCCTTCCTGAAGCAAGAAAGTTGGTGACAGGGATGCCCGAATTTAGAGATGATCATGAAGGTATATGTGAGGGTTGTGACGAAGGGAAGCATACAAGGGGAACATTCCCTTCGAGTGTCACAAAGACAACTTATATCTTGAAATTGATACATTCTGATTTATCTGGTATGCTGTCCGTGACATCCTTGGGAGGATGTTCCTATTACATGACTTTTATAAATGACTTCTCTTGCAAGACCTGGATATATTTATTGAAGAATAAGGACTAAGCATTCAAAGGGTTTCGTACCTTCAAGGCCTTGGTTGAAAATAAAACTGAGAAGAGAATCAAATTTTTGAGGATTGAAAATGGGACCGAGTATGAGTCAAATGAATTCAATGACTTTTGCAAAGAAGTTGGCATTAAGAAAGAGACCGCAACTGCGTATACTCCTGAGCAAAATGGTGTTGTTGAGAGAAAGAACAAGACCATTGTGGAAGCTGCCCGCGCTATGCTATGTGACCAAGGTCTTCCGAAGCTTTTATGGAGAGAAGCTGCTAACACTGTTGTGCACGTTCAAAATAGATGCCCGCATTCCTCTCTGGACTCCAAAACTCTCGAAGAAGTCTTCTTTAGTAAGAAACCTGATGTTTCTCATTTTAGAGTTTTTGATTCTCCTGTTTACTTTCACGTGCCGAAAGAAAAGAGAAGCAAGTTGGATGCTTCTAGAAAGAAGGGAATGTTTGTGGGCTAGTGTGAAACTTCGAAGGCATATAGAATCTATGTGCCTGGTCAAAGAGAAGTGGAGATACGCCATAATGTCACCTTCGATGAAGATGCTGCCCTCAAGAAAGTGAGAAATCTTCCTAGAAACAAGACAAAGAAGATGAAGAAGCAGGGAAGCAGGAAGAGCCAAAGGATGAACCGATGCTCAATGTTGAAGGGCCTATGGATCTTATTGATCCACCTCATTCAAATAAGAGAAGACCCTCATGGCTCAGGGATACTCTCAAAGATGCTGAGAGACATATTGCCCCAAGGAGGACATTCTGTGAAAGTAAGAAGTCGAATAGATACCAAGGGTATCTAGCAGCCATGAGTACAATTGTACAATATGAGCTTGGATCATTTGAAGAAGTCGTAAAGCATCAAGTTTGGAAGGATGCTATGCACGGAGAATATGAGTCCATTATGAAAAATGTATGGGAAGTGGTCCCGAGACTGGAGGAAAAATCTGTTGTCACCTCGAAATGGCTCTATAAGATCAAGGATGGATTTGATGGTAGTGCTGAAAAGTACAAGGCAATATTTGTTGCCCGAGGCTTCTCTCAAAAGGAAGGCATAGATTATGATGATATATTTTCACCTTTGGCCCGCTATACCACCATCCAATCTATCATTGCCCTTGCTGCAATGCAAGGATGGAGTCTCCATCATATGGATGTGAAGACCGCTTTTCTGCATGGTTCTATAAAGGAAGAGGTGTATGTGGAGCAACCTCTGGGGTTCAAAGTCCGAGATAGAGACACCTATATATGCAGGTTGAATAAATCCCTCTATGGGTTGAAGCAAGCCCCCAGGGCTTGGTATGAGAGGATAGATAGCTACTTGATGAAGCTGGGCTTCACTCGAGGTAATGCTGATCCAAACCTTTATTTTAAGGTTGATAGAGAAGGGCCTTTCATTCTAGTTCTCTATGTGGACGATCTCTTCCTGATAGGTGGTGACCCTCTCATTCATCAGTGTAAGAGGGAGCTAGCGTCCTAGTTTGAGATGAAAGACCTAGGACTGCTGCATTACTTCCAAGGCTTGGAGGTCTGGCAAAGGCTAGGTGAGATTTTCCCTTCTCAAGGAAAATATGTTGTGAATCTGTTGGAGAGATTTGGTATGGTGGACTGTAAGTCTGTGTCGAAATTGATGGAACTCAACTTTAAGAAGCTGTGTGGAAACACTACTGGGCCCGTGCTGGGAAATACCACCGAGTATCGACAACTCGTGGGGGCCCTAATGTTCCTAGTGAACTCCCGTCCAGACGTATGTTTTGCTGTGAACATTTTGAGTCAACATATGGTTGATCCTCATCACATTCACTGGATTGGTGACAAGAATCTATTGATATATATTCGGGGCACAATCAACCATGGGCTGAGATAAACTGTAGGGAGTTTGAGACTCCATGGATATACTAATGCCGATTGGGCCGGCAGTGTGGTGGATCACAAGAGAACATCTAGATGGTGCTTCATCTTGGGTTCTGCTTTGATATCTTGGATGAGTGGGAAGCAAAAGTTGGTGGCTTTGAGCACCATTGAGGCCGAATACATTGCAGCGAGTATGGCCTGTTGTAAATTTGTTTGGTTGCGAAATCTCTTCAGTGAGCTGTTTGGGCATGTGCTAGATACCACCGTTATCTTTTGTGATAACCAGAGTGGGATTCGTCTTTCTGAAAATCCCGTGTTCCACGATCGATTCGAGCATATTGATATCAGGTACCATTTTATCTGGGATATGGTACAATGAGGCGCCGTAAGGCTCAATCATATAGGAACTGATGAGGAGGTCACAGATATTCTCACACAGCGCCTGGGGAAGGTCAAGTTCCTAACCTTCCGTGAGAAGCTTGGAATCGTGGAAAGACATTATTTTGAGGGTCTTGCTTGAGTTGGACTATGAGCTTTGGGAACTCCAAGGGGCTTGGGGATAGCTTCTTGTAGCTATAAGCACACTCGAGGCTAGGCTTGTCGAACCTTGTTGTGCTTCTGCCCCACCATTATGATATTGAGTTGGTTCACCTCCCTTTGATCTATGTCTCGCATGCATCCTACCCATAGAGTTTCAGACTCATGGGAAGTACCTCTCATTTGGCCAATGAGGTGGGAAATGTGGATAGAAACCAATAGCAAGATTGATGTACGAATTAGAGATTGTTGTACTCTCTATGTCTAGGATGACACGTGTCCAACACCTTGATATGGGATCAAGTATGATGAGGTTCTTACCTCTAAACTGACTTCAGGTCAGTAAACTAATTTCGGGTCAGTAAACTAACTTTGGGTTAGTATGCGACTCTTTTTGTGTCTAAAAGAGGTTTTAACCTCTAAGTTGACTTTGGGTCAGTTGAGCATGATACATTTTTGACTCACTTTTTTTTTTATTTGAGAAAAAGAGCCAGCAAAGCAAGTTACGACATGAAGACGCACGATGCTATATGATGGTAGACGATGGTACTAATCTTTGGATGGCATAGGTGGACAGATGGAGTTCTCCCTAGTTGAGAGGGAGTGTTAATTTTGGTGTCCAAACTCCATATTGCACTGCTCATATGATGATGATAATATTTTTGTTGGATTCCTCTTTGGGAGAGGTGCAAGATTGATTTAAAGATCATCTTGTTTCGATGAGCAAAACATACATTTTGATTTTATTTTCCACACATGTGCAAGGCCGGCCAGATTTGTAATGTAGGCTCACAAGCCTAATAGATGTGTCACATACCCTCACTGATGGATTTAAATTGGAGAGACTTGGAGGTCATTTTCTCATCAACTCATCACACATTCTCTCATTGTAATATGATTGGTTCGATGGCCTTCAGAGGCCTCTTTCCTTCACACGTGCGGAGTTGAAACTGGGGAAAAATCTGCAGATCCGTTTAGGGTTGTTTTGTTGTGTGTTGACTAGCGTTGACCGTGGTCAAACCTTGACTGTTTGACCTCCAATATTTGTTGGAAATATGATTTTTGTAGGCTGTACAAATGGTCAAAAAAATCAAGGAAAAAGGAGCTGTTTGACCAAAGCCCTAAATTTGCAGTGTTGACTTTCTGCGTTGACTTTTCTATGTTTACTTTGGTTGACAAGCGTTGAATTTTGATGAGCTGTCTTTGAGGGCTATGAGTGTGACAATTGGAGGGTTGGCTGATTTAAGAAAGACTTTGCTCGCTGATGCATCCTGTTGACTGTCGTAATGCACACTATCCTATATCTTTGCTGGACAAGAAGAATTGTAAAATATGATCTATGTTATTGGCTTGTCTTCTGTTGATCTATTATTGTGTTCTATCAGCATTTTACTTTCATGTTTATGTGATTGCTAAATTGAATCGGGCCTAAGAAAGAATGAAGTAAATTTGCATTAAGCACAGAACACTCCATGTCTAAAATTTAACACTTGTACTATTATAATGTTCTTGTGGTTTCGTCAAGATGTTTCTCAACATCCCTTATGAAACTTGCTAACAATTTATCTTATTTGATGGAGTGTTATAGGACGTTCAACCAAACAAGAATTTTTAATATCTATCTCCGTCGAGTGACGAAAGTTCTGGTAGGATAGAAGAAATTTACTAAACATTTGGTACGCCGTCTAGGAAGTGAAGATCAACTAGAGGTGAAAGATTAGAAGAAAATTCCATAGATGCATGGAATTTCTTCTCGCTAAAGGGGGGTCATGTTATTATGATAATGAGAGCATAAATGACACAAAGGTTCCATTGAGGTACAAACATCTAGTGAAACAATGGGTACTGAAGGATCTTCCTGAAATAAACACTGATTTTTCTATCAATGAAAAGATATACTGCATTGCCCCATTGTCATTACATGGTTTGGAGCTATTTTCCATGGATGGCGTAAATGTATGTTACGGTGGATTCACTAAATTGATGGAGTATGTCGCACCCTGTTACGTCTACAATGATTGGCTATGACTAGTCCAATATACCTAAAGTATGCGAAGATATGGTGTGGCCGCAAATTATATACAACTAAAAGACATTGATAAAAATAAAGGCACAACTATGTATATTGATGGAAGGCCAAATTGAGTAGGGAATATTGCAGGGTTTATAAATAGTACACGACTCGTGACCATAAATAAACAACCCAATTGCACATTTAAGGGGCATGAAGGAAACCATGTATTCATATGTGCCATAAAATCAATAGCTGTAGGGGAAGAGTTTCTCATTGATTACAATTTGAATCATATATATACAAATGTTGCTATTACAGGGGAAATATGTATTCTATTTTACCCAAATCGTAAGAAATGTCTATTATATGTTCTGATTTTCATTTACTACAATATGTTGTCACACATATTGTAAGTTAAAGAAAAATTTTAATACGTCATGGTTATGATATTGTGGTAAGTTGATCAAGGTCAAAGGGCACCAACCTCATAATGGGTAAGCATCAATGTAATTTTATGTAAAATAATATAACCATGAGATTCACTTCAATGTTCTCATTCTCTTGCTTTAAGAAAATTCTAGTTTGTATTTAAAGAGAAAAATGGTTGAAATGCTCTTCATTTGAGTTTGTCATCATCACTTTTTTTTGTGAATATAATTAATTAAATAATGTTCTTTGCTAGGAGTAAATGAATTTGCTATAAATTTCAACACTTCTTTGTATAATATGAGTGGTCCATCTATTAATGTAATGATATGAAATGAAGTTTTTATAAATTTAGAACCTTTTGTATTGGCCATGAGATAGCGTGAAGTTTCTATATAAATTTATACATATGTCAATAGTGGTTTTATTATTAATATAATGATCATTAATTATGGATGAATTGCTTGTTTTTTTTTTAATGTGTCATAATGAACTTTCAAGATATCATAATTTTTACAAGCAAGTATTTAACTGGATAAACTTCCCCTCTTATGTTAAAAATGAAATTTTTTATTGTTCTAAAATGTTTCATCACATTCAAATCTTTGAATGTTTATAGTTGAGGATGGTGGAAAAAATTACAAATTGCACTTATTTGATCAACATGGTGACCAGGGGCAGGCATCAAGCTCAAAGAAGTCCACAGATTCTCCTGAGGAAGTACTTAATGAAGAATCATTTTTTTTGTCGACTGATTTGATCCAAACAATAAGGAAGTTTCTCATAAAATTAAACAAGAAACTCAGTTCTTTAATTATGATTCAACCGCGAAAAAAAAGAGATAAGAGGCCAAATCAATATCGTGATGGGCCAAATTGATCGCTATGGGGTAAGTAACTCATTTAATTATCCCATTTATTTATTTATGATTTTAATTACCTCATCCTTTATAAAAAGAAAATATTTATTTTACAGGAGTTTTTGAGGGATTATGATCCTCATGGTGCGACTATGGGCTCTAGATGAGCCCCCTCCATAATCTATGAACCCATGGTTGTCCCAAACCCTGGTGGGTGCCCACCTTAAGTTGGTATCCACTGCTATATCCTACACATCATGCTCTCATCCCCTGGAGCCCTGAGCGGTTATGAAGAAAAATCAATCAAAGGCAAAAGGCATATGAAGAAGGGTGAAAAAACAAAGGTCGAGGTAATTCATGTACCACGATTTTCTCCCTCCTACACTCATATACCCAAGTGTGGGCTTCCCTCATCATAGCTACCCTTGTACCATGGCATGTGGCTTGGAGCATTCCCCTAATTCCCACTTCGTCCCATAACTGTATCACTTGCCACCTACCACTTGATGGATGTACCATGGACATGTCACCCCCTTTAAAGGATGAAACCACCTAATAGGGCCCTTGGTTAACCCCCTTATTAGGCTTGGAGACACTTGTACATGCCAAAGCCCACTATGGAATGGCATGCCACCATGAATTGCCCCTTTGATTCCATGTTTTGTAAGCTCTTTTAATTGATTATTCTAATGATTTGTTGTATTAGAGGGCAAGGGGACACATTGGATCTTATGCAAGATTTCAGGTGGGTATCCATTTTGGGTTTGGTCTCCCTATATACGGTCCAAGCCCTCTAGAAGGCCACATTGGTACATGTAGGGTGAGCGTTGAGAGCTATGGGCCTCCACCATAGCAAAGAGTACTTCATGGATCCCCAACGCTGCTTAGTGATTGCTCATGTTCCACCTTTTTGATGAGGATGATGCACCTGGTTCACCATGCCCAACCGATGCCATACATGTACCACACACTTGGCAGAGGTCCTAGGGTCCAAATGAGGATGTGTCTCACTGTAGGAGACAAGGGAGGGCTTAAGTCATAATCTTATCCCTTACAGATGGTTTACATACATTATCGATCCACTTGGAAACCCACGAGGATGTCCCTGTGCCCCCACACCCACTTGGGAGCACCACAATGAATTTCTTGGAAAAAAAGGGGCCAACCCCTTGTCCAATATGTTTGGAGACCATTCTCTCACCATGGCACATGCTGGACTTCACTAGGCCTTCTCAATGGCCCAACGACTCATTATGCTGATTACTCTACCCTCTTGAGAGGCTTACTTTTATGTTATTGAGCTATCTTGGTGGGATTTCCACCAAGGGATGTTATTAGTGCACATTATTTTATTATTTGGGGCTTAATTAGGCCTAATTAGGAAAATTGAACTCCTTAGAGATGATATAAATAAATGAGAGATGGTTCATTTCTCTCAGCATCACTTGTTTGGGTTTAGTAACTACTTGAAGAATTTCACATTCCCCTTTTGGAGGACGAATTTTGTTTCATGATTGCATCGAGCTATGTGGCATCGTTCGAGGCTCGACCTAGACATGTGGACAAGGGGAGGGGGAGTACGAGAGCCTTGTGGAACCAGAGAGGGAAGATGATGAAATAGGGCATGCAATATGCGAAGGGAAGTGAAAAACGTGGAACAAGAAAGCAAGAACGCTCTACCAAAATTCAGGTTTCCCAAGTAGTTCCCATCATAAATTTGTAAGCCAATAGGGGAGTGTAAATTTTTTATTTATTGTAGCAACTGAAAAATTATTCTTCTAACTGTAAATTTAATTATGCAGTTTATTTGCTACGACAAACAACGAATAAAATCAAAACTACAAATTTTACCATAAAAATACCGCGAAAAATAAAATACTCAAAACTGAGAAATTCTAGCACACACACAAGAATTTTGAACACATTTATTTTGGGCAATTGTCCCCAGAAAAACCAAATGCGGGAAAATTAGTGTAGAAGATGAGGGTTTTATTATTATTCTTCGGAAACAATTCTGAGTACAATAATTTAGATGCTCAACGAGCAATCTAATATAAGGAAAATAGTAGCAAAATTATTGTGATAATTTCATCTCACCCCACAACTCATTTCTTCCGCTGAAATTACCTCCCTAGCCTCTGGACTGAGCCTCCTACGTCACCCTCTGCGCAGTGCTTATGCAGACCCTGTGGGAATTTAGACCTTCCTTCATTTGCCTCTTCCCAGAGCTAGAAATCTTCCTCCTGGAATGTTACTACTCTACTCTACCACCTACTACTCACCCTTTGGCTCCATCTTCTCTGCTGAATCACTGTCACTGAGAAAATCGAACTGCTTGGGAAACTACGTATCTGCACTGCTATCTTCTCCATCTACCCATCGACTTCTTCTTATATTCTTCTGTTGGAGCACCAACGGCCAAGATTAAAACATAATCGATGGACCAGATTAATTTCCTGTCGATACGTGTGAGTTTCTAGAAGATTCTCACCTTATCTCAATTAATACTGATTAATTAACCATATTCCCCAAGTTTAGACATAGGAAATATTTAAAAATTGGTTAATAATCTAATTGAGACACTTCTAGGCAGAATTTCCATAAAGGATTTCTGGGTTTTGGAGATCTCATGTATTTTAGCCGCTCCACAAAGTTTCGTGGCTAGAACATATCCAATGCTTCAAAAACTAACACTTCCTCTTAGCGAGGAAAGTGTTCTAGTGTTGCACACCCTGCCATAACACCCTGTCTCTGCATCATCTCCTGTCACGCTTCTGATGTTTGGTTGTTGCTACCCACCAACCACTGCACAACTATGATATATGTTGTGCCTCAATCTAGTCTCCTAAACTGAGTTCATTTAATTGTCAACCAGGATTTGTAAACTGCTGAAGTGAAATGTACCATATGTACCTAGGTGCTTGTTTCCTAGTGCGTTGTATGTAGTGTTTTGTGATGTTTTGGTCTTTTATGTTGATTTATGATGTTTTTTGGTCTTTTGAAGTTTTATGTTTACAATGAAAATGCCTAGAAAACTAATGAAAAGTGGAAAATGTAATCAAAAATACTAAAGCAACATCTAAACTATGAATGAATAGAAACAAGAGCTTGATGATGACTTTTTAAACAAATGACACAAACTAGACTTTGAGAAATGATCACTTAAATATGCAAGTTTTCTAATTAGATAATTAGACACTAATCATGATGCAACATTCTATTCTAAGTTTATCTATTCCATGACTAATTCCTAGTTCTATTCTGCAATTTCAATTGAAGGTCAGAGTCTATTCTCCAAGAGTTATTGGTTTCTTTTCAGGGTAGTTCTGTTGAGGAAGAGCTCTGTTTGTAGTGAGGAATTTGCAGAGATATTTCAGACCTTGTAATGATGTTATCTTCTGTTCCTAAAGTTATGGATCACTGATGGTTTTCAGAACAAAAAAAGATATTTGTAAATAATGAAGGCTGTCTTAGGAATCCTATCAACTAAAATGATCTACTGTGCAAAGGGTGACAGTGTGACTATGAGATATGAATGCAATGAATTGATTTAAACATGAGCTTAAGATGCTTCTAAACTAGAACAATGTTAAACCATAAGCCATCATCAAACTTTGAAATGAAGTAGCTGGACATGAATTAAATGCAAAATGAAACTAAGTTATCACATCACAGTCATATCTTGAACTTCTTAAGGATGTCTTGGAAGAATTTCTTCTTGTGGAAGAGTGATTAGGACAAGTGCAACTATGATAGTGAAGACTAAAAACTACAACTAATTCCTATGACACTATAGCTATTCATCATTCATTGTTAAGATTTATTGGAAAAATGTCTTCTTGTGAAAGAACTATGATGAATATAACTACAGTCTCTAGTTAAAAACAGATACAACTCCTATCCTACAGTACCATAGTCATTAAACATTCATTGTTTTGATTTATTGGCAAAGTGTCTTCTTGTGGAAGAACTGGAACGAATTATGGCTACAGTAGCTAGCTAAAACAGATACAAATCCTATCCTACAGTACCATAGTCATTAAACATTCATCGTTTTGATTTATTGGCAAAGTGTCTTCTTGTGGAAGAACTGGAACGAATTATGGCTACAGTAGCTAGCTAAAACAAATAAAAATCTAACTGATATCCTACAATACCATAGTCATCAATCATTCATCATTTTGGTCTGTTGGAAGAATGTCTTCTTATGGAAGAACTGGAATGAGTACGACCACGGTATATAAAACACAACAACTACTAATTCAATATGCAGAACGTAAAGACAGCTAGGAAAAACTTATCTAGTTTACGCTAAGGAAATCCGTTCAAGGGGCAGGGGCCCTCTACCACTTGACGGCATTCGACTTCACAATTAAATCACGCCTTCAAGATAATTTTGTCTGCTCCATTAACAATGCAATAGTCTGAACACAATGCTCTGTGTCTTAAAAGACGTAACACAGAGTTTACACCAAAATCTAGCAGCAAATCTACACAAAATTTCTAACTAAGCTCTCGGCCTATTCAAGAGTTTTTAAAGTAAATGCAAGTAACAATAATTACAATAATTTAGGAATGATGTCTTCCTAATCCAAATCATCTTAGGAGTCTTTAAGGTGGCTGCGTAAAAGAGAAAAGACACCTAGACTGTAACAGTCCGAGTAGGAGTCTTCTTTCACAAAATGTGTTCCCACGTGCATAACCGTACACAGACTTCATTTCCTCTTCCATGACGAGCAACACACCATGTAGGCACGACGTGGATCATGCCCATATGCGTTTTTCCTCAAGAGGCCACCTGGAACATACTCAAACATAAAGGTGGCTGCAGAATCGCCGGTTAGCTACGGAATGCCTGCATTCTGCAGCTAGTTCCGGTCAAAATGCTTAACAATGGCAACAATCACAAAATTCAACAAGTCAGTCATGTAAACCATTCTAGAAGTAATTTTAACTATTTTTATTGATCAATTAGGTTTAAAATGGAAATGGACAAGGGAAAAATGAGGTAAAATGAGGTGAAGGGAAGCACAAATTTGAGGCTCAACATACCCCCACTGCTGTCTCTTTGCATGTCCTCATGCAAATTATCCTATGAATTCTGAGGCTTCTGCAAGGACATCTAATCCCCTTCTTTTCCTTTGTCTGCATGCTAAAGGCCTTCTGGGTTTTCTGATCACAAGTTTGAACCTGAGGTTTGTGAGTGCTCTAATCAACTTTCTGTTCCTTGTCTTCATCTTCTCATTGGTTCTCTCCACTTTGTCTATATGCAGGGATAAGGTTGAGTTCATGTCAGTCTTGAGCTTGATTTGATCTTTGAGAATTTCATTCTCATTTCTGATGTGTCTATTCAACACTTTCAACTCATACCTATCCCTCCTCAATATATCAATTTCAGTTAGTGGAGGACTGGGGGTTCTCTCTTCTCTTTCTGAAGCTGTTCTCTCTAGAGTTTCCACATAATCATAGATTTCCTGGTGAGCAGGATCAATCTCAGGGGTGCCTTCATAAAAATCTTCATCATCATACTCTTCCATAGATGTTTCTTCATCTTCAATATTGATTACCCCTGTTTGTTTGATTGATGTTTTCTTCAGTTTTCCTTTTAATCTGTGGCTTCTCCTAAGTTGAGAGGAACCCTCCCTTTTTTCCATAACAGATTCCTTGATTTCCTTCTCTGCCTTGAGTTGACTCTTGATTCTAGTCAACTTCTCCAGAATGACTTCTTCACTGCTTTCTTGAACCGGTTTGTCAATTTTACCTGTTCGAGTCCTCCATCTCCTACTTCTCTTTGTGGCTTGTGGTTCAGGTGATAGTTCTTTTGCTTCCTCAAAATGATTTCTTATTAAGAAATCACCCCATGTATCATTTGATTTAGATAGATGATGCTCAATTAAAATTTTTACTAACCCATGATGATACGGGGTTGTTTCCAAAAACTGAACTCTTCTCTGAACACAGGAAGCCATTTTCTTCAGACTTTGATACAAGAAATATGGTAAATTCAAATCTTCTCCTAGAAAATGCAACATTAGTCTCATATGGTAGACATAAAATGTCCCATACCTACCCTCACATGTAACAAATTTTTGTAAAAGAAGTAGTATATTCCTCCATTTGCTCTTCAATGCTGTATTGGGAATTCCCTTCTTGAACACACTAACATCCATGTTTGGTGATTTTAGGATTTGTTTCCATGAGTCATTATGGAATTCCCTATTTTTAAACCATCTTTCCCCAGCTCTGGATAATCCTGTAGCCTCTGCTATAAAAGCTTCATTAACAGTAAACTTAACATCTCCTATTTCAACCTCAGTGCCTTGGAATGATCTAGCAAACGTTTTGGTGACTTCCTTATGGCAACCATTAAACTTTTCCAAGAATTGGAGCCATCCTATTTGTTGTAGTATCTCCTTGCATTGTGGATAACCTTCTAAATATTTTGATCCTATAGGCTCAATCCTTACGATGAAACCCATGATTTTTCACTATCAATTAACACTCTTCTCTATCCACAAAACAATGGCTTTTACTTTCGGATTAAAATGGCTTCAATCTCTAAAAAAATGGCTTCAATTTTGGAAGAACATACCTTTGAAATAGCTACAGTCTTAAAAATCTCTGGTTTGTATGCCTCTGTTTGGAAAATGCCTTCGAATCCTCGGACTGATGTACTTCTGTTGAACCTTGGAATGATATGGAAGCAATTTCAATTTTCGGGCTAATGTGTCTCTGATAGACAGTGGTAGATGATTTCAAATTTCTTTTTGTGCAATACCTCCGTCTCTGGTAACAGAAGACTTCAAACTCAATCACTAAAAAAAAACTTCTGTTTCTAGTAACACCAGACTTCAAACTCAACCTCTGTCTCTAATAGCAAATGGTATGCTTCAAATTCAACACTACAGCCTCTCTGTCTCGGATAACAATAACTTCAAAACCAGTCACTACCACACCTCTGTCTTTGGTAATAACAAACTTCAAACTTCAATTACTACCATACCTCTGTTTTTGGTGGCAAAGTCTTCAATTTTAGCACCTCTGTCTTCTGGTAGCAACAGGCTTTAAACTCTTCACGGCCACAATTCTGTGTTGACAGTGCAATGCTCCGAACTTTGTTCTCAGTGATATGCTCTCTGTTCAGTGAGTTCTCACACCGTTATGCTTGCAATGTACCTCTTATGTTCTGTCCCTGATGATAATAATGCTTCTGCCTTCGGAATGTAATACTGGCTACGGAATGACGTTATGGCAAATGGTCACGGCATAGAGTGGTGAAGTGAGGTGGAGGAATGCATTAATGATTTGAGGAGACAGCGGAGGATTTACGACGGCAGAAAAAATCTTCATCATTAAAGAACTTGGTTAAGAGTCGTGGGAATTTCAAATGATTTGGCCGTTCCACCGCTCAAATGCTATTGGATAGAAAATTTGAATTGGAAGTTTTAATACAAAGTCTATAGAGGGTTTTGTTTGGTGTTTGATCAATAAAATAATTAAAACAACTCTTTGAATAATTTCACAACTAAACTATGCTAAAATTTCATGAATTGCCATCGTAATTTAAATTTGTTACCTCTTCCCTTGATGTTTGTGTAGCCTTTGTCTTCTCTGCTCATCTTTGGAGGAATCTTTCACTATTTTCTTGATGTCTTTGATTCATGAATTCTATGGATCACTTTGTTGTAACTCTGATGTCTGCTGGTTGATGTCTTCAGGATTTGTAGCTGTGAAAAACTATCGGGCTGCAGAAAGGCCGATCAGCTACAGAATGTACACTGAGCTGCAGAATGTCCCTATAGAACACTTTTATTATGAAAATGAAATGTTTCTGGGAGATGGGTGAAATGTTTATGAAAATGGATGAAATGGATGATGGATTATGAAGTGGATAATGAAATAAGAATGGATTCAGTTCATGGAATGAAGGAACAGAAGGGCTGTACTGCAATTCATGGCATATTTTTATTCTCTTGCAGCAAGATATCAAATTCTATGTTTTGACATGAGAATGAAGTGAATGGAAGATGGAGTGAAATGAATGAAATGGAATGGAGTGAAATGAATGAAATGGAATGGAGTGAAATGTGAATGATGGATGAGATGAAGTATGGATGGATAGTGAATGGAATGAGATGAAATGAATCATAAGTACTATGGCACTGAACTTATGATTTTTATCACAACTGCTTAGAAACAAAAATGGGAAAAGTTAGAGTGTCAGAGAAACTCTGATTTTCACCCTATCTTTTCTGTATAAACATGCCAATCAGTGATTGGTTTTCATGTTTATACCTTTATATTTTTTTTTATTTTTATTTTTTTTTTCAAAAGAGAAATGCTTCAGAAAATTTAATCAAGTTGATGAAGAAGAGAGACTCTTCTTCATTAACTTCACATCATTGTCTCCTTGGAACTTCTTGACAAACTCTTCTCTTGAGAGTGGCTTGTGGTATAGCTTCGGTCTATGGCCATTCACAAGAAAAGTGACCTCCTCTTCATCTATAGTTCTGATTTTTACTGCCCCATTATCAAAAATTCGAACAATTTCATATGGCCCAAGCCAATGTGTCTGAAATTTCCCTTGAAAATCCTTGAATTTTGAATCAAACAAGAGAGCCCAATCACCCTCTTTAAATTTCTTCTCCTTGATGTACTTGTCATGCCATCTAGCCCTTTGCTATTGGACTAGACTTGTTTTTTGAACTGCATCTTGTCTGATCTCATCCAATTCATTAATTTGCTCCAGTCTATGCTTTTGTGCCTCCGTTAGATCAAGTCCTAGCTGAACTGCCATCTTGAATGTTTGGATTTGAAACTCTATAGGAAACAAAACTTGCTTTCCATAAACAAGCTCATAAGGAGTATGGCCTGTTGTGTTTCTCCATGTAGTTCTATAGGCCCACAAGGCTTCAGGAAGCCTATCTACCCAATCTCTTCTATGTAGATGAGCAGTCTTTGTTAGGATTCCTTCAATGACCTTATTAGTGGATTCCACTTGACCATTTGCTTGTGGATGATAAGGAGTAGATGTTCTATGTCTGATTTTGTACTTCTCCATCATTTTCTCCACTAGCCTTGATGTAAATTGAGCTCCTTGATCTGTAACAATTTCCCTTGGGACACCAAAACGAGTAAAAATATCCTCAAAAGAAAAGTAACTACAGATGATTCATTAGCAACAAGTAATGGTTTAGCTTCTACCCACTTAGTAACATAATCAGTGCAAACTAATATGTATTTCTTTTGTCTAGATGGAGGACTAATAGGTCCTACAAAATCCAAGGCCCATTTTTCAAAAGGTTCAATGTGTACCTGAGGCTGCAATGGCATCTCACCTGAAGGAGAAGGTTTCCCTACCCTTTGGCAACTGTCACACCTTTTGACATACTCCCTTGCATCTTTAAACAAAGATGGCCAATAATATCCTAAATTAAGGATCTTATAGGTTGTCCTTTTATCTGCAAAGTGTCCGCCACAAGGTTCATCATGACATGCCTTGAGAATTTCAGGCATCTCATCTTCACGAACACACCTTCTAATGATCAAATCTGGAACTGTCTTGTACAACTCATTAGCGACCCATGAATATCTTGCACTATCATTAATGATTTTTCTTTTATCCCTTGCATTCATAATTGAAGGAAATTTTCCTTAAACTAAATAATTGGCAATATCAGCAAACCATGGAGTTTGAGTAGAGATTGCAAAAAGATATTCATCGGGAAATTGATCTTCAACCGGAGTGTCATCTTTGATATTTTGAATTCTAGACAGGAAGTCAGCCACAGTGTTTTGTTTTCCAGGCCTATCTAGAATAGTAATGTTGAATTCTTGCAATAATAACAACCATATTATAACTCTACCATTAGTGATTGATTTATTCATTAAATATCTAATGGCAGAATGATCAGTGTGAATAAAAGTTTCATAGCCGGTTATATAGTGTCTAAATTTTTTAATGGCATGAACAACAGCTAAAAACTCTTTTTCAGTTACAGTATAGTTTAACTCTGCAGGAGTCAAATTTTTACTGATATAATAGATAGCATAGGGAATTAAATCTTTTTGTCCCAATACTGCTCCTAGAGCTGTATCGGAAGCATCTGTTGAGATATGAAAAGGTAACTTCCAGTTAGGTCCCCTTAATATAGGTGCTTCAGAAATTTTGGTTTTCAGGGTTTCAAAAGCTAACTGGCAATCAGAAGTCCACTTAAATTCACAATCTTTGGTGAGTAATTTGAAAAGAGGAGATGCTATTTTGGTGAAGTTTTCTATAAATCTCCGATAGTACCCCGTAAATCCTAAAAAACTTCTTACATCTCTTTGACAATTTGGAATGGATAGGTTAGAAATAACTTCAACTTTCGCTTCATCAACTCTAATCCCATCCCCTGAAATGTGGTGCCCTAAAACAATACCTTCAGTAAACATCATAAAACATTTTTCATGACTAAGAGAAAGGTTTGCTTCTTGACATCTTTTTAGGACTTTTTCCAAGTTTTCTAAAGCCTCTTCAAATGTATCCCCATAAACTGTAAAATCATCCATGTACACCTCTACACAGTCATGTATCAGATCAGAAAAAAATTCCTAATACTGCCCTTTGGAATGTTGCAGGTGCATTGCACAATCCAAATGGCAATACTCGGTAGGCATAAGTACCCCAAGGACAAGTAAATGTGGTTTTATCTTGGTCTTCAAGTGCTACTTGGATTTGATTGTAACCACTAAATCCATCCGGGAATGAAAAGTACTTTTTACCTGCTAATGTATCTAATACTTGATCTATGAAAGGTAAGGGAAAATGGTCTTTAAGAGTAGCTTTATTCAGTTCTCGGTAGTCAACACACAACCTCCATTTTCCATTTTTCTTAGGTACAATTACTAAAGGGGAAACCCACTGACTATCTGAAATAGGATAGATGAAGTTAACATTTAACAATTTTTGTAATTCTTCCTTGACAATTTCCCTAAGATTTGGATTCATCAGTCTTTGAGGTTGTCTGATTGGTTTGCAATTTGCCTCTATATAGATGTGATGAGTACAAGTCTTGGGACTTATCCCTTTCATGTCAGTGTATTCCCATGCATATGCAGAAGAATGTCTCTGTAATACTTTGACTAGTTCTTCTTGTTGAGATTTTTCCAGTTTTTTGTTTATGTTCAAAGTTTTGCCTGGAAAAATTTCACTTGTAGAACTGCCAAATTTGTCCATAGAATGAAGAGACATCTGTCTAGATGACAAGAACTCAATATTGGATTTCTCTTGAAATGATTCTTGTTTGTGCTCTGGAGAAGATTCAAAATTTTCTAGAGTATTCAGAATTTGATTATCTTCACTAATTTCTAAAATTGTGAAGAGTGGTTGCAAATATTCTTCATCCTCTATCCATTGAGTGTCATCTAGATCTGTAATTGTCCTAGCTGGAGGATATAAAGTAAATTTCTTTGTTGAACTTCCATCAGAAATATACATATCACAGGACCTACAACTAATAAAAGCATCAGCTGTAGCTAACCAAGGTCTTCCTAGTATAACAGGATGGCCTCCTAGATTATTCTTGGGTGTAAGGATCATGAAATCCACAGGGTACTCCCAAGAGTCTAGGGACACTGGAATGTCTTCTATTACCCCATCTGGTCTGATCACAGATCTATCTGCTAGGTGTAATAGTGTGGGTGTAAAGAGAAGATTAGGAAGTTTCAGTTTGTCCATGATTTGTCTACTCATGATATTTATTGCTGCTCCTAAGTCAATGAGTGTATTTTGAATTTCAATTCCATTGATGTGAATTTTGACAACTGGATTTCCTGGGTCAAGGTACTTTGGAATAGTAATCTTACCCATCATAATATCTGCTATTTGTCCTACCAGTTGAATTTTCTTGGTTTCTCTTATTCTTTTCTTTGTTGTCTTCATACTCAACTCCTTTATTGTTTTGGCTAAAATTGGGATTTCCTTAATGGCTTGCAATAATGGAATTTTAATGCAAACATTTCTCAATTCATCCAAGAAATCATAATTAGGCACCATTATTTGTTTTTCTACACCTTTTGTCAATTTGTAATCTTTCCGGAAAGGGAGGTATAGAAGTAGATGTGGATGGTTGCTCTAATACTGGAGTTGGGCTTATTGGATCTTTTTGTTTCAGTTTTTCAATGTTTTGGCCTTGAAAGGATGTTTCTTCCTCAAGACTTTTATTAACCCGTAGGGAGTCTTCCTCAAAATCATCTTGTTCTTGTATGATCACAGAAGGTTTCCTCTTCTCAAGTATCCTTCCAGACCTAAGTTGAACATCACTAAGGTCTAGAGGAGTAATTAAATAAGTTGGAAATTGTTGTCCTTCTATCATGTATGTATTCTGAGGATTCTTATTATTGGGGTTTGGTATGGGCTGAGCTGGTAATTGATTGGATTTTTGAGGGAATGGTAATGGAAGTGGTTGATTTTGATGAGGTTGGTTCTGATGATGTTGTTGAGAATTTTGTTGAAATTTTTTTTGAAGATTTTGAGGAAAATTTTGTGGGTATGGTGGATAGGATGGTGGATACTGATAATATGGAGAGTATCTTCCATAGGGACCTTGTGATCCTTGTGCCCAAGCTTGAGATTGATTTTGAAATTGGGGCCAAAGTTGCTGCCAAGAATTCCAAGGTGGAGGTTGATTATACATTTGATCATGGAATCCTTGTGTCTGAGATCCCTGCCAAGGTCTTCTAGATACAAAGTTAAGAGATTCTGTGGAGTCTGTAGGAGTTTCTTCTTGAAAAACAACCTTGAGACCAGGAAGAGAAGGACAATTCTTGGTCTCATGTTTCTCAGAACAAATAACACAGGTTTCTACAACTTTTACATCTAAAGGACACTCTCTCAAGGCATGTTTCTTCCTACATTTGGGACAAAAGATTGCCAAGGCATCAGATTCAGCCTTTTGCTTGTTTTGTATCTTGAGGGTGTGTATTTGTTCACTAAGACTCCCTAAGATGTCAGATTTAAAATCATCAAGCATGTGTCCTATTTCTGATCTACTTACTGTCCCAGAAGCAGATTTACTTGCTCTTGCAAGAGTAGGATCTCTTGGACCTTTGACGGTTTTGGATTTCCCTCTGGAAAGTTTGATACATAACTCAGATATTTCAGGTAATGTGAGTTGTGATATATCCCCTTTTCCCATCATGTTAAGGATATCCAACCATTCATCCCTAATGGTTTTCAACAAAAGAGCTTTTAAAGTGTCTTGATCTAGGTTTTCCATTTGTGCCATTTTTATGTTGTATTTAAATCTTTCCAACAAATCTTCTAAGTTTTCATCTTCTTTTTGTAACATCTTGAACACTTCTTCCTTATGATTAACCGGCATACAATAATCCAAGTATCTCTCTATAAATGCTTGTTTCATGTCTTCCCATGTCCTAATGGAACTACTGCTTAAGCTCATAAACCACTTCAATGATGCTCCTTTCAGAGTTGAAGGAAATAATTTCAATTTTTGGGCATCTTGAAGGTAGTCATAAGTCCTACACAGTACTTCAAATTCGAATAAGAAAGTTTCAGGATCCTCAGTTTTAAGTCCATAGAAGTTCGGAAGGACGGAAGGTGAAATGTTTTTCATGGTTGTATTGGTTTCTCCATCAAGTATAGGGAACCCAAAAGAGCTTCCTATTCTACCTCTTCCTCCATCTGCACCTCTACCTCCTCTTCCTCCTTCTCCTCTACCTCTTCCTCTACCTCCTCCAAATGTGTTTTCTCCATTAACAACTCCTCCTCCTCCTTCTTCCGCCATGGTTGACTCTCCTGTGGAAGTAGAAAGGTTTGTATCCTCAACAAAGGTTTTTGGATCCTCTTCTATGGCAGGTTCAGTGGATGAAGTGGAAGGTTTCTCTAATGGAATAGGTGACCTTAGATCTTCTAGAAGTCCAGGATCGGTAAAGGATGGAAGATGGGTTTGAGTTGAAGGTGTACTAGTTCTGGATCTAGATGAAACAAGTGGTGTTCTAGATGTCAAACTTCTGCCTCTGCTGCTTATAAATCTTCCTCTTGAATCTCTCTCCCTACGCATAAAATTGTTTTTGGATGCTAAGAAACAAGGGTTACCTAGTTTTCACTTCCCCGGCAACGGCGCCAAAATGTTGTGCCTCAATCTAGTCTCCTAAACTGAGTTCATTTAATTGTCAACCAGGATTTGTAAACTGCTGAAGTGAAACGTACCATATGTACCTAGGTGCTTGTTTCCTAGTGCGTTGTGTGTAGTGTTTTGTGATGTTTTGGTCTTTTATGTTGATTTATGATGTTTTTGGTCTTTTTGAAGTTTTATGTTTACAATGAAAATGCCTAGAAAACTAATGAAAAGAGAGTGGTAGTCAAAAACACAGTTGAGCCTAATGTATGGAATGGCAAATGTAATCAAAAATACTGAAACAACATCTAAACTATGACTGAATAGAAACAAGAGCTTGATGATGACTTTTTAAACAAATGACACAAACTAGACTTTGAGAAATGATCACTTAAATATGCAAATTTCTAACTAGACAATCAGACACTAATCATGATGCAACATTCTATTCTAAACTCATCTATTCATGACTAATTTCTAGTTCTATTTTGCAATTTCAATTGAAGGTCAGAGTCTATTCTTCAAGAGTTATTGGTTTCTTTTCAGGGTAGTTCTGTTGAGGAAAAGCTCTGTTTATAGTGAGGAATTTGCAGAGATATTTCAGACCTTGTAATGATGTTATCTTCTGTTCCTAAAGTTATGGATCACTGATGGTTTTCAGAACAAAAAGATATTTGTAAATAATGAAGGCTGTCTTAGGAATCCTATCAACTAAAGTAATCTACTGTGCAAAGTGTGACAGTGTGACTATGAGATATGAGTGCAATGAATTGATTTAAACATGAGCTTAAGATGCTTCTAAACTAGAACAATGTTAAACCATAAGCCATCATCAAACTTTGAAATGAAGTAGCTGGACATGAATTAAATGCAAAATGAAACTAAGTTGTCACATCACAGTCATATCTTGAACTTCTTAAGGATGTCTTGGAAGAATTTCTTCTTATGGAAGAGTGATTAGGACAAGTGCAACTATGATAGTGAAGACTAAAAACTACAACTAATTCCTATGAAACTATAGCTATTCATCATTCATTGTTAAGATTTATTGGAAAAATGTCTTCTTGTGAAAGAACTATGATGAATATAACTACAGTCTCTAGTTAAAAACAGATACAACTCCTATCCTACAGTACCATAGTCATTAAACATTAATTGTTTTGATTTATTGGCAAAGTGTCTTCTTGTGGAAGAACTGGAACGAATTATGGCTACAGTAGCTAGCTAAAACAAATACAAATCCTATCCTACAGTACCATAGTCATTAAACATTCATCGTTTTGATTTATTGGCAAAGTGTCTTCTTGTGGAAGATCTGGAACGAATTATGGCTACAGTAGCTAGTTAAAACAAATACAAATCTAACTGATATCCTACAATACCATAGTCATCAATCATTCATCATTTTGGTATGTTGGAAGAATGTCTTCTTATGGAAGAACTGGAATGAGTACGACCACAGTATATAAAACACAACAACTACTAATTTAATATGCAGAACGTAAAGACAGCTAGGAAAAACTTATCTAGTTTACGCGAAGGAAACCCGTTCAAGGGGCAGGGGCCCTCTACCACTTGACGGCATTCGACTTCACAATTAAATCACGCCTTCAAGATAATTTTGTCTGCTCCATTAACGATGCAATAGTTTGAACATAATGCTCTGTGTCTTAAAAGATGTAACACAGAGTTTACACCAAAATCTAACAGCAAATCTACACAAATTTTCTAACTAAGCTCTCGGCCTACTCAAGAGTTTATAAAGTAAATGCAAGTAACAATATTTACAAAAATTTAGGAATGATGTCTTCCTAATCCAAATAATTTTAGGAGTCTTTGAGGTGGCTGCGTAAAAGAGAAAAGACACCTGGACTGTAACAGTCCTAGTAGGAGTCTTCTTTCACAAATGTGTTCCCACGTGCATTAGCCCGTACACGAGACTTCATTTCCTCTTCCATGACGAGCAACACACCATGTAGGCACGACGTGGATCATGCCCATATGCGTTTTTCCTCAAGAGGCCACCGGAACATGCTCAAACATAAAGGTAGTTGCAGAATCGTCGGTTAGCTACGTGAATGCACGCTGCGACTGAGTTCGGTCAAAATGCTTAACAATGGCAACAATCACAAAATTCAACAAGTCGATTAATGTAAACCATTCTAGAAGTAATTTTAACTATTTTTATTGATCAATTGGGTTTAAAATGGAAATGGACAAGGGAAAAATGAGGTAAAATGAGGTGAAGGAAAGCACAAATTTGAGGCTCAACAATATACACTACATTTGTGTTGCTGTTGACCCTATTGTATTGTATTCAACACTACATCTACACTGCAACTCCCTCTCATCTCTTGTTGCTGCAACTAAGAATCATTCAAATTAATTTATCCCTGCTACTAAAATGAGTTCTCCACCATACTCATATGTTCTCTGATATAAACGAACTTAGCTCTCCCTAGAACTTTCAAAAGTATATCTGCAACTTGCTCTTCAGTGGGAACATACTGTAGCTGGACTGCTCCATGTTGTACACAATCTCTGATGAAATGACGTTGAATATCTATGTGCTTTGACCTATCATGAGACATTGGATTCTCAAGAAGCTTTATGCAACTATGATTATCACAGTAGAAACTAGTCACCTCCATCCTCTCCCTGAACAAGCTTACTAGCAACTTCTGAAGCCATATAGCTTCGCACATAGTTGTGTTGGCTGCCATATGCTCCGCTTCTGTAGAGCTCAATGCTATTGACTTCTGCTTCCTATTACACCAAGAAACCATCCCTAATCCAACACTGAAGCAGTACCCAAAGGTACTTTTCCTGTCCACTGAATTGCTTGTCCAATCTTCATTTGTGAACCCACAGAGTCTGTCTTCATCCCCTTGAGTATATCTTAACCCATACTTATCTTTGTTGCGCACATACCTCAGAATGTGCCTCGTTTCTGCCCAATGTACCCTCTTCGACTCTACCACAAATTGACTTAGGGTATTGATTGCGAAGCAAATATCTGGCCTAGTATTGACTAGATATATGAAAAACCCAATAAGCTATCTATACAAGGTAGGGTCGACATCCTTGTCATATGATGCATCTATCTTCTTCCAGTTGGCGATCATGGGCGTAGAGTCTACAATTCTACATTCTAAACCTCCTCAGAATATCTATAGCATATCTTCCTTGCCCAAGGAAGATCTCCCCATCCTTTTGCCACACTTCCAATCCTAGGAAATAATGCATCAACCCAAAATCCTTCATGTCAAACTCTATTGTCAGGTTCCTCTTGTAGTCCTATATTATCCCCGATGATCCCATTAAAAAGGGATCATCCACATACAAAAATAGGATGAGTGGTTCACCCTCTACCATCAAATAGTAAAGGTTGGGATCTGTGTCACTCTTGACAAATCCCATCTGTTGCAAGTAGTTGTCAATCCGACCATACCATGCCCTAGGAGCCTAGTTGAGCCTGTATAGAGCTTTCTTTAGTTTGCACACATAAGTCTTGAAGCTCTCTGGATGTTCTATGTACACTTCTTCCTCTATCACTCCCATTCAAGAATGTTGTCTTGACGTTCATCTCGTGAATCTGCCATCCCATCTAAGGTGCTAGGCATATAACTGACCAGATAGAGGTGTATTTGGAAATTGGGGCGAAGGTCTATTCATAATCTATCCCTTATTTCTATGTATACCCCTTTTCCACGAACCTAGCCTTGTACTTCTCTACATTGCCATCTACAACATACTTGATCTTGTAGATCCATGTAGAACCTACAACTGACCTGTCTTCAGATCTTGGCAGTACATCCCAAGCATCATTCGTCATGATAGAGTTGTAATCTTCTACCATGGTATTTACCCACACCTGATTTTGTGCGGATTCTTGAAAATTAGAAGGTTCAACAACTTGAGCCACCAATGCTTGGTACCTGTCACGTTGTCTGCATTATTTTTTGTTTGTCTCAGGAGTTCTAATAAACTCCTCTGCATCTCTCAATATATGACGAATTTCTCTACTGGATCAACCACTAGCATGTTGGAAATACTTTGGGGTGGGGTGGGGGGTGAATCAATATTTCTTATCTATTAGCACTTTTAAATCTTTTCAGAGCATTAGTTAATCTTCAATTATTCTTGATGTTTATCCAGTAACAATAGTAAATAATAGAACACCATAGGCACACAAAGTTTAGGTGGAAAACCCCCTCCGGGTCAAAAATCATCGAATGCTTTTCTAATAAATTCTTTAATCTTCAGCCCTAACTGAAATTAAAGGTACAACTTCCTAGAATTATAGAAAAAAATTCTTCTCTAGCTCCCACTGGAAGGACGCCCCAATTCCCCGGTTTCTTCAGTAGTCAATTGAATGGATGCTTCGACATCCTAGACCAGCCTCCCACCCTGAAGTGTTCACATGCTCTAACCTGTAGGTGGCTTCATGCACCAACCTAGCACCTCCCTGCCACCCTATAATGATCAGAAATAAGACAAGGGTGTGGATTCCTGTACCAGGGACAATGATCCACAATACAATATGATTCACAATGATTTTCTTGAACTAGACCAATCACCCAATCACACTATGACCTGCAACCCAACCATAACATTATCCAACAATGACACTTATACCTCCAAACAATGGCTCTTCAACTCTAGGCATATTGAATATTTTACAATAACGACTCCTTTAAAATTTTACAATGATGATTTTTACAATACTGACTTTTGACACGATCTGATACTTGACTTGACATTGCTTCTTTGAACACTAGCAACTGCTGAGGTATTGTTGTGCTTGCTTCAAGTAATGGTACTTTGGCGTTGCATTGTCCTTATAGTGTGTGTCTGAGTTGTCCTATTGTGTCCTCCTTCCTGCACATGCATTAATGAACAAGACCCAAACCAATATACAAACAAAATACTTACACTGTCCTGCAAACCACATGTCAGAGAAATATTCAAAATTCAAATGTAAATACGTTCAAAATTTATGAACAAAACCAAATCAAACATATATACAAAATACTTACATTGTCTACAAAAACACATGTCAAAGATGATATTCAAATTAAAATTTAAACATTAACCATACATACCTTGTTGTAGTAGACTTACCCTTGACTGTTGATGTGTTGTCCTTACTGCAGTGATCCTTGAATGCATGTTTTTTCTTGCCTTCTAGAAGCTCAATATTGAATCTATTGTATCTATGTCATTTCACATCTCCAAGGTCTGAAATTATGCCCGTGGTAGCCCTCTAAGTCCTCTTTCCAACCCCGTAGGTCTGATCAATATTGGATTCTTCAAGAAATATTTATGCCCAATCTCGTACAATGACATGATTATAGACTGGTTCAGTAGAGCGAACTTGTATGGAGTGCCACGTGTCACTGTTTCAACCTTTGATCCGGATTTATGCAGGAACACAACGGAATATAGAAACAACCATGAACATAGAGATGCAGCAGAAATAATGCGTCATTTCATTAATATCAAATAACATAAATATGCTTACAGACATAATGAAAATAAAATAGCTAGGGTACTGGTAGCGAATCTTTGAGAAGAGATGTGGTGGCTACAGACCTCTGAACTGTGTTATAATGAGGCTCGGGGGCCTTTTTATTATTGAGAAACAATGAAACACTGAAACGTCCAAAAACCTAACTCTAGGAGATGAAGCGCCAAAACTGTGGGCCCCCGTTTGGGTAAGTTGGTGTTTCAACTTCCCAGGGACGTAACTTTGGCATTCGATCTCCATTTGATGCGCTCAACACCTCATTAGAAAGATCTATCCGAGGAGTACAACTTTAGATATGAGCAACATCGGTCCATGGACCCATGTTGCTCCTGGTTTTCCCAAAAAACGTCGTTTAGGGCCTCAAAACGACTCCGGAAGTTCAGGACCTGAAAAAATGCTAAAAATAGTAAGTTGTGCTACAACTTAAAAACTGAACGAGCTGATGGTTGGGGTTCAAATGGAATAGGTGGGTGGCCACCAATATCCACTTGGATCATTAAGGCCCCAAAACGGCTATGGGAGTGCAGGACCCGAAAACCTACTAAAAATAGTAAGTGGTGCTGAATGTGAAAAGCTGCAAGAATTAATGGTGTGGGTCCAAATGGAATAGGTGGGTGGCCACTGATATCCACCTAGATCATTCCTCCCTCCTTAGGAAGCAATGGTCCCCATTGCGTTGAGATCCTCCATGAGATGAAGCAAATTCTGTTGAACTGGGTATTAGATTTGTTGAAGATGTCATGGACCTGTGGGAAAACATGCTGGATGCATTTAGTAAATTTGGTTTCTTTATCAGCCTCAGATAGTACATGTGTGGATTCTATATGTGTATTTGTAGGAGGTATGGTAACATCAGGCAGTGGTGCGTTGGGGGTCAGATCAATGGAGTACTTGTTTTGACAGTGTAGAGGAACCTATGTGAGTGAGGAGAAAATGTCCTCGTATTCCTCCATGAATTTTTCCATCTGCTGCAGTTGTGCAGGGGAGCCCTGTTTCGAGGTTGTGGCCACAATATTCTTCTTTCCCTGTGAGCAAGTTGTAAGGAAAATGAATTTCCTGGTTTGGGAAACAATCTTACTGCATTGTTTTGCAGTAGTCAAAGAGATGATAGGAGGCGGTACTACCTTCGGTATCCTGTACAAGTTATTTCCCAAAGTAATAATAACAGCACGAGGCCTAGACTCATACACAGCATGTTTCCTCCACAAGTATGGTTTGCCCAATAATACATCAGTTACATCAAGAGGAGCAACATCACATAATACCTCATCCGTGAATGGATTGATGCTGTACGGAAGGTGGCACTGTTGGTGGATGAAAATATCTCTCCCTGGGTGAAGCCACCCGATGGTATATGGCTGCGGGTGTGCTATGGTCGGTAGTCTGAGCCGCTTCACAACCTCTACTGAAACGAGGTTCTTTTGGCTTCCTCTATTGACAAGGAATTGCAATGGAGAACCCTTCACCCACATTTGCGAATGGAAGAGGCGCTCCCCCTCCTCTAGATCCTCTCGGTCCTCCCTCTGGATATTTGTGGTGGCAACAATGGCACTGGGATCCACATCAATGATCTGCTTCCATTTGTCATTGCCTTTGTGTGGTTCTGACTCAGGATCAGAAAATGCATCTGATTCGGGTGCCTTTAGTTTGACCACCAATGACTGTTTGGCCCGACACACGTTTGTGCTGTGAGTGGGGTTGTTATGAAATTCACACCACTTCCCTGTGTCCTTATTTTGATTTGTGGTGTTGTTCTGAGTAGCACCGCTTTGGCCTTGCCCCTTGTTCTTCGATTCAGGGACACCTTTCGGATTCGCAGATCTAAAGTCCCGCTTCTTCTGCTTAAATTTCTGCTCGATCTTGGTGGCATAGCGATATGCCGTGCTAAGCGATGTAATGTCGAGGAACTCCATTTCCTCCTGAATGTGTTTGTGTAGACAACCACGTTACTTAAGCACCAAATGTCTCTCTGAATCTTTAATACCCAACTTTGTGTGCAGGGTATGGAACAGATTCGTTAGTTCGTGCACATCTTAATCCCTTTGTTGCTGTAGTGTGGTCCATTGGATGTATTTGTCCTCATAGCTCCTCACAGGGTAATATTGTTCCTTGATGCCGTCTCAGAATGAATTCCAAGTGGGTGTGGCCGAGAACAGAGAGGATTCCCCTTCGTCCTCTTGCTCACAGTAGGTTTCCCACTAGTCTTTGACATGGGGGGCGGCTTTGAGGAGTGAAAAAATAATATTTTCTCGGTCAGAGAAATAATGGACCGAGAAATACCCTTCCAACAAATTCAACCATATATCTATGATGTCTGCATCTATTTGGCCTTCAAATACAGGAATATCAAAGTTTACCTGTACCTTGAAGGGAGTGGCACCTCCAGAGTGGCTGTTGGATGCAGATGCGCCGTAGGTGGGCAGTCGTTGAAGGATCTGAGCAAAGTTATCCATCATCGCGTTCCTTTGTTTCTCGAGGGCTGTGGCACCTGAGTGGTTTTTAGTCAAGATGCCGTAGGTGAAGCGGTGATTGAAGGATTTGAGCAAAGTTATCCATCATCGCGTTCCTTTGTTTCTCGAGGGCCTCCTCGAGCAATATTTTGATAGGATCTCCTGCTCCCTCGTCTTTCTTTTCTTCCGCCATGGGAGGTCGTTGGGGTTTGCGAGGCTGATCTTGCAAGGGTTCAACCAGATCGAGCCCTAACTCCTTATATCCTGACCGCATTGGGGACATGCAAAGAAAAACAAAGAAAGAGTAGATCGCTCTGATACCACTAATCCGGATTTATGCAGGAACGTAACAGAATACAGAAACAACCATGAACATAGAGATGCAGTGAAAATAATGGGTCGTTTCATTAATATCAAATAACATAAATATGATTACAGACATAATGAAAATAAAATAGCTAGGGTGCTGGTAGCGAATCTCTGAGAAGAGATGTGGTGGCTACAGACCTCTGAAATGTGTTACAATGAGGCTCGAGGGCCTTTTTATTATTGAGAAACAATGGAAAAACTGAAACGTCCAAAAACCTAACTCTAGGAGATGAAGCGCCAAAACTGTGGGCCCTCGTTTGGGTAAGTTGGTGTTTCAACATCTCGAGGACGTAACTTTGGAATTCGATTTCCGTTTGACGGCTCAATATCTCATTAGAAAGATCTATCCGAGGAGTACAACTTTTGATGTGAGAAACATCGGTCCACGGACCCATGTTGCTCCTGGTTTTCCCAAAAAACGTCGTTTAGGGCCTCAAAACGGCTCCGGAAGTTCAGGACTCGAAAAAACTGCTAAAAATAGTAAGTTGTGCTGCAAATTAAAAACTGAACGAACTGATGGTGGGGGTTCAAATGGAATAGGTGGGTAGCCACCAATATCCACCTGGATCGTTAAGGCCCCAAAACGGCTCCAGGAGTGCAGGATTTGAAAACCTGCTAAAAATAGTAAGTGGTGCTAAATGTGAAAAGCTGCAAGAATTGATGGTGTGGGTCCAAATGGAATAGGTGGGTGGCCACCGATATCCACATGGATCAACCTTTGGTCCTAAAAACAATACCCAAAAAACTATAGCCCGTACTCTTTCTGTCACTTTTTATGAAATTTGAATCCAATGCTAAGAGAGAAAGTTATGACGAGTTTCCCAAGGTCACCCGTTTGACATGAAATTCATGAGTCTGGAAAAACCTTAACTTCCTTAGATCATATCTTCGAAAATATAGCGAACCAATATCTAAAATTTGGACACGCGCTTCATCAGGATTTCGTCTCAAATGGGTTTTTTTCAGCATCTGAAGCTTCGCAGAAAAAAAAAGTTATAGCAAAAATGCCACGATGAACTGTTTTAAGTAGCGAAATCCTTACATGAGGATATGAGGGTCACAATTTATAGAAATTATTAGGTTGAGAGGGTCTTCAACAAGTGAAAATTGGAGGGATTTTAGGAGCTTAAAATATTATTAATTATTGACTATTCAATGACAACAACCAATGATTACTGTCATGCCACAACCCCATGGGGTTTTAGCCCACTAATTGGGGTTACTAACTTCAAACACGAATATCTCTAAAATAGTGAATAATTACATGGCGTGCCATATATCAACAGAAACATCTCGAAAAGTAGAAACCATCAAAAATATCCTTGACTTGGAAGAGAGTAATTTTTCTAGTCAAAATTCCCATGAAAGATCAGGGTAGCTCCTGGTGCTGCTCGGGTTGACATCAATGACAACCACTGATCAAAAATCTCCCCCTTTGGCATTGATGGCAACACAAGTACTCCCCTTGCGATAATGACACCGCTTCCTACAACATTCTCTCCCCCTTTGTCATCAATGGCAAAGGGTAACTCACCCTGAAAAACGTCATCCGGCGGACATGTAAACACCTCATTGCCCCCCCCCCCCCCTTCCCCCCCTTTTTTGTACTCAGTTAGATAAGAGAAATATTTTAATGAGAGCCTCGGAGAATCCCAAGCTTTAAGCAAAGATACTCAAATGATTCACGAGGTAATTATTTGGTAAAGATGTTAGCAATTTGTTCCTTTGTGCCAAAATATTCAAGCTTGATATTCTTTTCAATGACCTGCTCTCTAACAAAATGTTATTTGATCGGAATGTGATTTGTTTTGGAATGCATTACAGGATTCTTGGAGATACTGATGGCACTGGTGTTATCACAAAAGATGGGAATAAGCTCATCAAATTTGACTTGAAGATCTTGCAAATTTTGCTTCATTCAGAGAACTTGAGTACAACAAGCTGCTGCCGCGATATATTCTACTTCTGCTGTGCATAACAAGATTGAAGACTGCTTTTTACTTAACCATGAAACAAGGAAACCACCTAGATATAATGCTTCTCCACTGGTACTCTTTCGATTATTAAAACTTCCTACCCAATCTGCATCTATATAAGCTTGGATAACTAGATTATTTCCTTTGGGATACCATAAACCATATTCTGTTGTGCCCTTAAGATACGAAGAATTCTTTTGACGACAATAATATGAGATTCTTTTGGTGCTACTTGGAATCTTGCTACTTGTCCAACTGCATGCATTACGTTTGGCCGAGAAGCTATCACATATAGAAGACTACCAATCATAGATCTATACAACCTCTGGTCCACATCCTTTGGCGAATCATCTAAAATTAACTTGCAACATGTTACCATTGGGGTAAGGACATGCTTGAAATCTTCCATCTTGAATTTCTTGAGCATTTCCTTGATGTACTTGGTTTGATATATAAATATTTCTTTATCCTGCTGAGATATCTAAAGCCCTAAAAAGTATGTCAGCTCATGATCCAGGTGGATATTGGTGGTCACCCACCTGTTCCACTTGGGGCCCCACCATTGTCTCTTTCAGTTTTTCAGTTTCGGCACAACTTACTATTTTTAGCGGTTTTTCGGGTCCTGAACTTCCAGAGCCGTTTTGAGGCCCTAAATGACGTTTTTTTGGAAAACAGAGAGCAACATGGGTCCATGGTCCAATGTTGCTCATTCAAAATTTGTAGTCCTCGGATAGATCTTTCTAACAAGGTATGGTACGCATCAAACAGAGATTGTATGCCAAAGTTACGCCCCTGGGAAGTTGAAACACCAATTTACCCAAACGGGGCCCATAGTTTTGGCGCTTCATCTCCTAGGGTTAGGGTTTTGGCTGTTTAGGATTTCCCATTGTTTCTAAATGATAAATAGGCCCTCGAGCCTCATTGTAACTCGGTTCAGAGGCCTGTAGCCGCCACATCTCTTCTCAGAGATAGCTACCAGCGCCCTAGCTAGTTTTATTTCCATTCTGTCTGTAAGCAAATTTCAGTTCTTTGATATTAATGAAATGAAGTGTTATTTCCGCTGCATCTCTGTATTTATGGTTATATGTTTATTCTGTTGCGTTCCTGCATAAATCCGGATCATTGGTATCAGAGCGGTCTGCTTTTTCTCGATCCTTCTTTGCATGTCCCCAACGAGGTCGGGGTATAAGGAGCTAGGGCTTGATCTGGTGGAACCTTTGCAAGATCAGCCTCGCAAACCTCGACGGACGCCCATGGGCGACAAAAAGAAAGATGAGGGGAAGCGGGGAGGCCCTATCAAAAAGATATTGCACGAGAACAAGACGAAAAACAAGGGAACGCGATGATGGATAACTTTGCCCGGATCCTTCAGCAATTGCTTACCGTGGCCTTGTCTGCATCCATGACCACTGCGGAGGTGCGACTCCTTTTAAGAGTACAAGTAAATTTCGACATTACCATATTTGAGGGTCAAATAGTCACAGGATGCCATAGATAGATGGTTGAATCTATTAGAATGATATTTCTCGGTTCATGACTTTTTCGAGGGGGAAGATTGTTTTTGCACTCCTCAAAGGCGCCCCCATATCAGGGCGGAGTGGGGAACCTATTGTGAGAAAAAGGATGAGACTGCTCCCTCTTTGTTCTCGACCATACCCACTTGGAATTATTTCTGAGATGCCATCAAGGAAAAATACTATCCCATGGGGAGCTATGAGGACAAGTACATACAATGGACCACGCTGCGACAACAAAGGGATCAATATGTGCATGAGCTGATGAATCTGTTCCATACCCTGCGCACCAGGTTGGGTATCAAAGATTCAGAGAAACATATGGTGCTAAAGTATCGCAGTTGTTTGCACAAATACATTCAGGAGGAAATGGAGTTCCTCGACATCTCCTCGCTTGGTACGGCATACCAGTATGCTGCCAAGATTGAGAAGAAATTCAAACAGAAGAAGCGAGACTTTGGATCTGAAAATCAAAAGCAAGGGAAAGGTGCTCCCAAACCGCAGAAAAAAGGACAGAGCCAAGGCATGGCGACTCAAGACAACCTGTCGAAGCCACAAGCAAAGAACAACACCGCAAAGCCAAAGAAGGACACGGGAAAGTGGTGTGAGTTCCATAAGAGCTCCACTCACAACACAATTGAGTGTCGGGCCAAGCAGTCGCTGGTGGCCGAGATGGGGGCGTCTGAGTCAGATGCATGCTCTGACTCTGAATTAGAACCCGACAAGGGGAATGACAAAGGGAAACAAATTATTAATGTGGAGCCCAATGCCATTGTTGCCACTATGAAGATCCAGAAGGAGGAACCAGAAGATCCAGAGGAGGAGGAACGTCTCTTCCACTCCCATATGTGGGTAAAGGGCTCCCCGGTACAGTTCATTGTCGACAATGGGAGCCAAAAGAACCTCATTTCAGTAGACACCGTGAAGCGGTTGGGCTTGCCAACCACAGCTCACCCACATCCATACACCATTGGGTGGCTTCACCAAGGACGAGATCTCCGCGTCAGCCAGCAGTGCCGCCTTCCCTATAGCATCAAGCCCTTCACGGATGAGGTATTATGTGACGTTTCTCCTATTGATGTTTCTGATGTATTATTAGGACAACCATACTTGTGGAAGTGTCATGCTATGTATGAGTCTCGACCTCGTGCTGTTATTATTACTTTGGGAAATAAGTTGTACAGGATACCAGAGGTACCACCTCCTACGACTATCTCTTTGGTTACTGCAAAACAATGTAGTAAGCTCATTTCCCAAACCAGGAAATTCGTTTTCCTGATGATCCGCCCCCAGGACAAGAAGAAGACTGTGGCCACGACCTCCAGACAGGGCTCCTCTGCACAACAACAACAAATGGATAAGGTTGTGGAGGAGTACGGGGACATATTCACCTCACCCACAGGGGTTCCTCTGCACTGTCAGGTCAAGCACCCGATTGATCTGACCCCCCGTGCGCCGCTACCTAATGGACCGATCTATCGGCGCTCTGTTCTGGAGAATGATGAAATCAAGAGGCAGATTCAGGAGCTGTTGCAGAAAGGTCACATCAGACCAAGTTCATCGCCCTGTGGGAGCCCGATTGTGTTGGTACAGAAGAAGGATGGGACGTGGAGACTCTGTATTGACTATCGGGCGCTGAACAAGATCACTGTCCGGAATAGGTACCCAATCCCACGGATTGATGACCCTCTGGACCAACTCAAAGGTGCAAAATATTTCAGCAAGATCGACCTGAAGTCTGGGTATCACCAGGTACCAATTGAACCCTCTGATGTGTGGAAGACTGCCTTCAAAGCCAAGGAAGGCATTTTTGAATGGCTGGTCATGCCTTTCGGGTTGACGAATGCTCCCGCAACCTTCATGAGGATGATGGACGACATCTTGCGGCCATTCACCAACTCATTCGTAGTGGTGTACTTGGATGACATTCCGATCTTCAGCAAGACTTGGGAAGAGCACCTTCATCACATCCGACAAGTCCTCCAAACACTGCGGCAACACAAGTTGTGTGCCAATTTGGAGAAGTGCACGTTTGGCATGACCCAGGTTCAATATCTGGGATACATTATTGATGAAAGGGGGGTGCATGTGGATCCAGCCAAGATCCAAGTCATTCTGGATTGGCCAGCCCCGACTACTATAACAGAGCTTCGCAGCTTTCTGGGTCTTGCTAATTTCTACCGTAGATTCGTGTTGGGATTCTCTCATATCACTTGGCCCTTGAGTCAAGTCACCAAGGGAGGAGCGAGAGAAAAATTCTTTTGGTTGGAACCTCAACAGAAGGCGTTCACAAAATTGAAAAATCGCCTCTGTTCTGCCCCAGTGCTCACATTACCAGACTTGCAACAACCATTTGAGATCGAGACAGATGCCTCTGACTATGCTATTGGGGCAGTTCTTACTCAACAGGGACATCCAGTGGCATATCACAGTGAGACATTGTTTGACACAGTTCGCAAGTATCCCACTTATGACAAAGAAATGTATTCCATTGTGCAAGCTTATCGACAATGGAAGCATTACATTTTGGGGAAGGAAACAATCATCCACACAGACCACCGGCCCCTGCAGTTCATACAGACACAAGGGAAGTTGCAGAATGATCGCCATCAGAAGTGGTCCACATATCTGCAACAGTTTCATTCGAACATCAAGTACAAGAAGGGTAGCACCAATAATGTTGCAGACTGCCTCAGCCGACCACCGATCGTGGCGCTCACCACCGTGCTCAACTCTTGTGGGCACGAGACTTCTGATTGGCCGCTTCTCTATGAGAGTGACCCAGAATTCAGCCACACTTACAAGGCACTCTTGAGGGGTACGCAAGTTCCAAATTTTCACCTCCAAGATGCACTTTTATGTCACATGGGACACCTTTGTGTTCCTTCAAGCGAGCATGCCAAGATGATATGGGAAGCACACTATAGTCGAGTCGCTGGGCATTTCAGGGTCGAGAAAATAGTAGCAATCCTGCAGAAGTATTTCTATTGGCTGAACCTTCGAAAGGATGTCGAGAAACACATCAGATCCTGCACTGATTGTGCCATTGCCAAATTGAACATCAAGAAGCAAGGCCTATATACTCCGCTACCTACCCCTAGTCGACCTTGGGAATCCATCTCCATGGATTACATGTCGGGCTTTCCTTCTACTAAGCAGGGAAATGACTGTGTTTTCGCGGTCGTCGACAGATTCTCGAAGATGGCCATTATGGCGGCCTGCAAGAAGAATATCACAGCAGAAGCCACTACTAAACTCTTCTTTGAACGAGTGTGGGTGCACTTTGGGATCCCACAGTCTATCATATCAGATCGGGATAACAGGTTCCTCAACAAATTTTGGTCCAGCCTCTGGTCAATGTTTGACACCAAGCTCACCAAGTCCATAGCTGTCCATCCCCAAACAGATGGCCAGACAAAGGTCGTCAACAAAATGATTGTACACATTCTGCGCATGTACAATTCAAAGCATCCATGCACATGGGATGAGAGCCTCCCCTATGTACAACATAGTTATAATCAGGCTCTCCACAGTTCAATCGACCATAGCCCCTTTCAGGTGGGCTTGGGATTCCAGCCACTATGTCCCATTGACGTAGCCATGCCATTTGCAGTTGCTCAGGCCGATTCAGCTCATGTCCAGTCTGAAGTTGACAAAGCAAGTAGCTTCATCGAGCGCATTCAACACATCCGCCAACAAGTTCATGATATATTGGACAGAGCCAATGCGAAGTACAAGCAGCGCCATGATCAACACCGGGTGCCACACCACTTCCAGGTGGGCGACAAAGTATGGCTACATTTGCAGAAGGAGCGCCTCACTGGACCTCACCGCAAGCTTCGCCCGCTCCGATACGGGCCGTACACCATCACCAAGGCTGGAGGTAACAATGCCTTCGAGCTTAGTATTCCACCATTCCTTGGTCTGCACCCAGTCTTCAATGTGGATCGCCTTCGTCCTTACTTTCCACCTCTACTGGACACCTCGGACATTGCAGAACAACTCACACCAACAGAGTTAAACCCAGACTGCATGGAACAGGCCACCACCGATTGTATCATGGACATGCAAATCAAGAACACTCGTCAACAGCAGATCCAACTGTATCGGGTTGTCAAAGCTGGCCAACTCCTGCACCAAGGAAAGTGGTTCACCAGGGACCAAGTTCAGCAGAAATTTCCTCATCTCATGGAGGAACTTAACGCAATGGGGACCATTGCTTCCTAAGGGGGGAGGAATGATCCAGGAGGATATTGGTGGTCACCCGCCTATTCCACTTGGGGCTCCACCATTGTCTATTTCAGTTTTTCAGTTTCGGCACAGTTTACTATTTTTAGCAGTTTTTCGGGTCCTAAACTTCCGGAGCCGTTTTGAGGCCCTAAACGACGTTTTTGGGGAAAACGGAGGGCAACATGGGTCCATGGACCGATGTTGTCCGTTCCAAATTTGTAGTCCTCGGATAGATCTTTCTAACGAGGTATGGTACACGTCAAACGGAGATCGTATGCCAAAGTTACGCCCCTGGGAAGTTGAAACACCAATTTACCCAAATGGGGCCCATAGTTTTGGCGCTTCATCTCCTAGGGTTAGGGTTTTGGATGTTTAGGATTTCCCATTGTTTCTAAATAATAAATAGGCCCTTGAGCCTCATTTTAACTCATTTCAGAGGACTGTAGCCGCCACATCTCTTCTCAGAGATAGCTACCAACACCCTTGCTAGTTTTTATTTCCATTTTGTCTGTAAGCAAATTTCAGTTCTTTGATATTAATGAAATGAAGTGTTATTTCCGCTGCATCTCTGTATTTATGGTTATGTGTTTATTCTGTTGCGTTCCTGCATAAATCCGGATCAACTCACCAAGTAGAGACATTTAAAACTCACTTTGCATCTTTGTGGCAAATTTTTTACTTAATCTGTCACCACTGCTTCAAAAAATTATATCGTCTACATATACCTCGATAATTGTTAGGTTATATTGATCCACTTTCACATGGATATTGTTGTCAGCGCTTCCTTTCTTGAATCCTTGTTGATGTAGATATCCATCAAGACGAGCATACCAAGCTCTAGGAGCTTGCTTGAGACCATATAGTGCCTTCTTTAATCTGCATACATAGTCTTCCTTTTCAGAGAGAAGAAAACCTTCGGGTTTTTCAATGGAAACTTCTTCTTCCAATTCACCATTTAGAAAAGTTGAATTAATATCCATTTGGTAGACCTTGATTTTTCTCGAGCATGCATAAGCGAGAAACATTCTGATAGCTTCCATTCTGGAAATGGTAGAAAACGTTTCTTCAAAATCAATTCCTTCAACTTATGCATATCCTTTGCAGACTAATCTTTCCTTATTCCTGGTAACCTGTCCATCCTCATTCAATTTGTTTCTGAAGTCCCATTTAGTTCTAATAACATTTTTATCCTTTGGTCGTGGAACCAATTCCCAAGTATTGTTCTTCTCAATTTGATCCAGTTCTTCATTCATAGCTACTACCGAGTGTTCATCTTGACTAGCTTCCTTAAAATTTCTAGGCTCAAAAGTTGCTAAAAAATCAAGTTGGGCTTGTTGTGATGAACGAAGTTGTCGACTTCTTCTAGTTATAATTCCTTCATTTATGTTGTCGATGATTTGATTTGGTGGATGATTATTTTGACACCATTCTTTTAAAGATTTTGGAGAATTTTCTTGTACATCGTGGTGATCATTTCTTATTTCCTCTTGGTTGAATGTTGTTTCCTTATTTGATTGGCCTTGTTCTGGAGCTTCTTCTTCATCCTCCACAGCGTCTCCCTCAGATCCCTCATATTTTCTTGAAGGGACAATCTCATCGTCATCCTTTGTAACACAATCTTCATCAAAAGTAACATGTATGCTTTCCATTATTTGTTTTCGCCTCGTATTGTAGCATCTATAAGCCTTCCTTTTGCGTGAATAACCAATGAAAATACCTTCATCGACATGGGAATCAAACTTGCCCGATTTTTTATCTTCTCTTTTGATGTAGCATTTGCTTCCAAATATTTTGAAGTATTTGATGTTAGTCAGTCTTCCCTTCCATAATTCATATGGAGTCATGTTACAATTGTTCCTTAGCAAACCTCTATTTAGAATGAATACAACTGTATCAATTGCTTGAACCCATAATTTATCATCTAATTTTGAGTCATTTAATATTGTTATTCCCATTTCCTGTACGGTTATGTTTTTACTTTCAGCAACTCCATTTTTTTGCGTTATTATGGCTGTTGAGAATTGTCTATTTATTCCATTTTTGTCACAATACTGCTGAAATAACTTGGAAGTGAATTCTCCGCCATTATCTAATCTCAGACATTTGATCTTCAAATCAATTTCATTTTCAACCAATTCCTTGTAGATTCTAAAACATTCAGATGCCTCATTCTTTTTCTTTAAGAATATGACGCTTGTCATTCTGGTGTAATCATCTATCATTAGCATAAAATATAATTCTCCATATAAACCTTTTGTTCTCATAGGACCACATAGATTAGTATGAACTAATTCCAATGGAAGTGATGCAAAGTGTTCTTTTGTCTTGAACTCAACTTTTGTCTACTTGCCATGGCGACAAGATTCACATATCGTATTGGTGGGTTTTGGAATTTTAGGAATTTCTCTTACTGCCTCCTTCTCGCTGATCCTGACAAAATTGTCGAAATTTATATGTCCCATTCGTTTGTGCCATAACCAAATTTCATCTTCTTTCGCCAAAAAAAACCCTTTAGGTGTCTCATCCAAAATATATATGTCATTTGGAGCTGTGCTTTCTATAGCCACAATTTTACCGAACTTGCCTTTCCTGATTTCAAATTTCTTAGAGTTAAATAGCATCGTGTGTCCTTGATCACACATTTGTCCAACACTGAGCAGATTGTGATTCATATTTTCAACCAACAACACATCTATTTCTAATTCATTCTTGCTTCCAAGTGTGACTGTACCTACTCCTATGACGTTTGAAGACTCGTCATTTCCAAAAGACACTGTTCCATCCTTATTTTCCTTCAAGGATATGAACTTATTCATATCTCTAGTCATATGAGTTGAGAAACCACTATCAACATACCAAACGTTTCTGTTGCTTTGAGCCTTGAGAGCGATAACACATTTTTCAGTCTTCTTTTTCCATATTTGCTCATTCTGATTTTTCGAGAATTCCTTTAAAGAACTTTCAAGTCTGCATCTTTATCCAGGTGTCCAAAATTGTTACATTTGTAACATTTGACATCATCTCTCAAATGATAAAATCTGTTAATATCCTGCTGAGTTCCAGAATATCCATTTCTGAAAGATCTCTCGAAACTATATTTATTCCAAACATACGTGCGACATTCTATAGCTCTATGTCCAGACCTTCCACATGAATAACAATGACCATAGAAGATAGGTTGATACCTGGGGGGAAATCTTCTTCGAGGAATTGTCTTCCATGGTTCTTCCTACGATTCATGATCTCTTGAGTTGGCTGGATGGTCTACCTGATTGTTAAATTTTTCATATCCATCTCCTTTTGTTTTCATAGAAGGAATTAACTCATTTTCAGATTTTTCTTTGTAACCAAGATGAGTCTTGTCACTGTTTGATCGTTGATTGTTGATGATTTCTTCCAATGCCTTTGAGCTGTTGATGTAGTTTTGAAGAGTTTTTCCATTTTTTATTTTCTTTCAAAGAGAAACTTTTTCAGCTTCCAATACTTCTCTTTCCTTGTTGCTTTCCTTTAACTCTTCCCTGAGCGATTCTTCAACTCGTTTGTATTCTTCAGCCTTGATTTTAAGATTTAGGACCTATTCCCTTTCTATCTTTAATTCGTCTTCAAGAGTGTTGACATGCTTCTTCTCGACCTTGAGCTCTTTGATAACCATGATCACTTCGTTTTGAAATTAAACCTCAGTCATATCTTCTTCTTAGTCAGATGCTTCTTGCTTATTATGCTTGGCCATAAACAATACACTTCCATTGATTTATTCTTCGTTATCGCTGTCTTCATCAGATGAGGAGCTATCTTCTTTGGAGAAGAAACTCTTCTTAAACCATTTCTTCTTGCCTTGCTTGTTTAACTTCATCAGACTTTTCTTTCCTTCCTTAACAACCTCATTTTTGTGAGGACACTTGGCTGTAAAATGCCCAACCTCACCACAATCGAAACATATCAATGGAAGTTTACCTTTGAATTTCCCCTTACCTGTTCTCATTTTACACATGAAGTAAGCAAATTCTTTATCTCAAAATTCTTCTTCATCTTCTTCCTTCTCTTTTTCCTTACAACTACAAGTTTTCGCTTTCAGAGTATGGCTCTCCTTACTGGTTTTCTTGGACGCAATGAATGCTTTTTCTAGGTGAGATGTGTCGTCCTCTTCTTCAATCCTCATTTCATATGTCATGAGTACTCCATGAAATTCATATTTACTTAGATTGGATAGATTCAAAATATATTCCAAGACAAATAACTTTAGGTTGAATCTTGCCAGAAAGGTTCTAAGGATTTTTCAGACAACAATTTTTGTATCGATAGGTTCTCCCAAACCTTCTAATGCATTTGTTATTTCATCAGCACACTATAAGTATGCATCAATATTTTAATCTCCTTTCATTTTGTGTTGCTCAAATTTTTCCTTTAAATTTGAAGCTTTGCTTCTTTCATGTTTGAGTCACTTGCATATATATTCTCAAGCTTCCCCGTACTTCTTTAGCATTTTTTCAACTCAACACCTTAAGATAGACATATTCGATAAGCCCACTGATAATGAGATCTTTAGCCTTTGCATCATATACCATATTTTTCTTTCCTTGTTCATCCTGGGTCGTTGTAAATCCTTTTTCAATGATTTCCCATACTTCGTATCCTTGGCCAAAAAATGAACCTGCATTCTTCCACTCCAAAGTGCGTACTTATTTCCATTGAACAAAGGAACTCTATCCTTAGTATACTCCATGACCCCCTTCCAGTTGTTATACTGCTATTGAAGAAACCAAGCTCTGATTCCAATTGTTGGAAATACTGAGATGGGGGGTCAATCAATATTTCTTATCAATTATCACTTTTAAATCTTGTAAGAGCATTAGTTAATCTTCAATTATTCTTGATGTTTATCCAATAACAACAGTAAACAATAGAACACAATAGTCACATGAATTTTAGGTGGAAAACCCCCTCCGGGTAAAAAACCACCAAACACTTTTCTAATAAATTCTTTAATCTTCAGTCCCAACTGAAATGAAAGGTACAACTTCCTAGAGTTCTATAAAAACATTCTTCTCTAGCTCCCACTGGAAGGACACTCCAATGCCCTGGTTTATTCAATAGTCAACTGAATGGATTCCTTGACATCCTAGACCAACCTACCACCCTGAAGTGTTCACAGGCTCCAAGCTGTAGGTGACTTCATGTACCAACCTAGCACCTCCCTGCCACCCTATAATGATTAGAAATAAGACAAGAATGTGTACTCCTGTACCAGAGGCAATTATCCATGATAAAGTATGATTCACAATGATTTTATTGAACTAGACCAATCACCAAATCACACTATGACCTGAAACTCAACCATAACATTATCCAACAATGACACTTATACCTGCCAACAATGCCTCTCCAAGTCTAGGAAGATTGACTCTTTTACAATAATTACTCTTTTACAATTTTACAATGATGATTTTTATAATACTGACTTTTGACACGGCTTGATACTTGACTTCACATTGCTTCTTTGAACACTAGAAGCTACTGAGGTATTGTTGTGATTGCTTCAAGTAATGGTACTTTGGTGTTGCATTGTCATTCTAGTTTGTGTCTGAGTTGTCCTATTGTTTCCTCCTTCTTGCACACGCATTAATGAACAAGACCCAAACCAATATACAAACAAAATACTTACACTGTCCTGCAAACATATGTCAGAGAAGTATTCAAAATTCAAATGTAAATACGTTCAACATTTATGAACAAAACCCAATCAAACATACATACAAAATACTTACATTGTCCTGGAAAAGCACATGTCAAAGGTGATATTAAAATTAAATTTCAAACACTAATCATACATACCTTGTCGTATTAGACTTACCCTTGACTATTGATGTGTTGTCCTTACTACAGTGATCCTTGAATGCATATTTTTTCTTTCCTTCTAGAAGATCGATATTGAATTTGCTGTATCCATGTAATTTCAGATCTCCAAGGTCTGAAATTGCTTCCTGTGGTAGCCCTCTGAGTCCTCTCTCCAACCTTGTAGGTCTGATCAATATTGGATTCTTCAAGAAATATTTATGCCCAATCTCATACAATGAACTGATTATAGACTGGTTTAGTAGAGCAAACTTGTACTAAGTTCCATGTGTCAGTGTTTCAACCTTTTGTGCTGAAAATGATACCCAACAAACTACAACCCGTCCTCTTTCTGTCACTTTTTACAAAATTTGAATCCAATGCTCAGAGAGAAAGTTATGATGATTTTCCCAAGGTTACCTATTTGACATGAAATTCGGGATCCTGAAAAAACCCTAACTTCCTCAGATCATATTTTCAAAAATATAGCGAACCAATATCTAAAATTCGGACACGCGCTTCATCAGGATTTCAGCTCAAATGGTTTTTTTTTTTTTTTTTTTTTTTTTTTCCAGCATATGAAGCTTCGCAGAAAAAAAGTTATAGCGAAAATGCCACGATGACCTATTTAAAGTGGCGAAATATTTACATGAGGAGGATATGAGGGTCACAATTTATATAAATGGTTAGGTTGAGAGGGTCTTCAACAAGTGAATGTTGGAGGGATTTTAGGAGCTTAAAAAATGATTAATTATTGACTATTCAATGACCACAACCAATGATTAGTGTCATGCCACAACCCCATGGGGTTTTAGCCCACTAATTGGGGTTACTAACTTTAGACACAAATATCTCTCAAACCATGAATAATTACATGGCGTTCCATATATCAACAGGAAAACATCTCGACAAGTAGAAACCATCCAAAATATCCTTGACTCGAAATAGAGTAAGTTGTCAAGTCAAAATTCTCATGCAAGATCGGGGTAGCCCTTGGTGCTGCTTAGGTTGACATCAATGACAACCAGTGATCAACATATCAGTGGGAGGTTCAATCAACTCATCCTCATCCTCTGCTTGCTGCTTTGTCTGTTAAGAAATCCCCATATCTCCTACCCTTGAGAAAATACTAGTACTAGTCATTGTACTCGATCCCTGTGATTGTCCTGAAATGACTAACTTCTGGCTTCTTCCCTGTGAATACTCTTGGAGTTTTCTTCCCAAATGCTCTATGAGGAGTCCTGTTATAGATATATACTGTCGTGTTACATGCCTTTTTCCACAAAAATCTACGAAAATCCTGGTCATATAACATAGCCTTTGCAGCCCCAACTATGGTTCTGTTTTTCCGCTCCACTACCCCATTCTGTAGTGGATTACATGGAGCTATCCATTCTCTTATGACGCTTTCCTTCGCGCAAAAATCTGTGAAGTATTTATCAATATATTCTCCAGCATTATTTGAGTGAAGCACCTTGATCTTCTTCCCTATAAAATTCTCCACGCGAGCCTTAAACTCTCTGAAACGATAAAATACCTCATCTTTGGTATTCAAGAAGTAGATCCAGGTTTTGGAATGGTCATCAATAAAGGTGATGAAGTACTCGACATCAGTGAGAGCTCTAGTGGACATGGGGCCACAAATATGTGAATGTACAAGTCCTAACATGCCATCGGCTCTGTTGCCACTTCTTGGAAAATTTTCCGTAACATATTGCCCAAGTACGCATCCCCTGGACACGACATCGTGTTCCATGCCAAATTCTGGAATTCTTGTTATTGTTTTTCTGATAATCTTGAGTGATCCATGGTGTAGATGTCTCATTCTCCTATGCGACAACTCATTCATCTCCTTTCCACCACTATTGTCACTTCCTATTAGTGCCATTGGGGAGTCGAGCTGCAACCCTACAATATTTTGCTTCAAAATCTAATCTGTCTTACGTTCTTCCAGCTTGGGTGTTTGATATACACTTTCTTCCCTACCTAGTGAATATCATACCCCTTATCCTGTAACTGGGATACTGAATTCAAGTTCATACCTAAACCTGGCACATGTAATACATCTGTAGCACTGGTGCTTTCTCTTGACTCCGTCTCAAAATATGGTACCTCTCCTTACTGGAGTACATTTCGTCTTGTTTCCCATAGTAATCTAGAAGTCCATCTGCTCCTCCCTGTAGCTAGAGAAATATTCTCTAACCTTTGTCATATGAGCTGAAACTCCATTGTCTATATACCAGACACCTTGTGAAGTTGATCTTGACAAGCAAGCAAATTCATCCTCCAACCTGGAAGACAAATCTGAAGCCTCATGAATTTCAATTCTGTCCATGGTTATGATGAATAATTTACGGTGTGTTTTTTCCTCTTTCACCCAACACTGGATTTTCTCTTGCAACTACTGCAAAAAACCTCTGCGTCTAGCTAGAGATCTTCTCAACAAAATAACTGAATTTCTCCCTCTGTCTCTGGAATTATTAGATCTAGAAGGATCGAATTTTTCTGCCCCTCTCAGAAAAATCAAAGTTCCTCAAGCAACTTGGCCTCCTGGAAAAAGGACTGCACTGCCCCTGGGAATTTCGGTCTGCTGCCCTTGCTAAATAGTGAAATTCCTTTGCTTATTTTTTGAGCTCTCCAACTAATAAACTATGCTTTGATACCATGTGGAAATTTTATCTATTGAAACAACTGGAAATTATTCTTCTAACTGTAAATTTAATTATGCAATTTATTTGCTATGACAAACAATGAATAAAATCACAACTGAAAATTTCACCATAACAGTAATGTGGAAAATAAAATACTGAACACTAAGAAATTCCAGCTCACTCACAAGAATTTTTGACACAGTTATTTTGGACAATTGTCCTCGGAAAAACCCAACGCGGGAAAACTGGTGCAACAGAGGAGGTTTTATTATTATTCTCCAGCATCAATTCTTAACACAATAATTTAGATGCTCACCTAGGAATCTATTCTGAGGAAAATACTAACAAAATTATTGTGATACTTTCTTCTCATCCCATAGGTAAGTTATGTGGTAGAAATTAACCCCCTAGCCTCTATGTTGAGCCTCCTGCGTCACTCTCTGTGCAATGCTTACACAGACCCTATGGGAATTTCAACCTTCCCTCCTTTACCTCTTCTCGGAGCTGGAAAACTTCCTCTCAGAGTGTTGCTACCCTCCTATACCACCTGCTACTCGCCCTATGGCTCTATCTTCTCTGCTGAATCACTACCACTGAGAAAATCGAACTGCCTGGGAAACCAAGTATCTACACTGGTATCTTCTCCATCTACCTATCAACTTCTTCTTATAATCTTCTGTTGGAGCACCGATAGCCAAGATTAAAACATAATCGATGGCCCAAATTAATTCCTTGTCAATTCATGTGAGTTTCTATATGATTCTCACCTTATCTCAATTAATACTGATTAATTAACCATATTCACTAAGTTTAGACTTAGGAAATATTTAAAAATTGGTTAATAATCTAATTGAGGCACTTCTAGGCGAAATTTCCGAAATCTATTTATGGGTTTTGGAGATCTCATGTATTCTAGCCTCTCCATAAAGTTTCGTGGCTAGAAAACATATGATGATACAAAAATTAACAGGGATATCCCACGAGAATAGGGTTGAGGATTAACCTCCTCAGTTAACGTAAATGAACATTACTACAATCAAAACCCTTCCTTCTTCCAAGTCACCCAATAATACATAACAAAGTGTGCTCAAGAAAATTAAGCATAAGAACCCAATTTCATAATGAAAAACCATACCTTTAGGATTGGATGGCCCACCTTCAAACATACAATTTCGACAGATGGGCGAGGGGACATATGACTGGCTCAGGGAGGAGAGACATCTAGCACAATTTGACTCCACTAGTGGGTGTCAGGGGCTACTGGTTTCCGGCTGAAGACAAATCAAGGATTTTTTTTCCTATGGGATCACCCACTCGTGGTGTGTAATAGATACCTCATCAGACACAAAAGAGAGGACTATGAGGTATAACTTAAGGCCTCATAAGGGGCCTTTGTAAACCTGCTAATTGTATGTTTGGTGGGATTCTAGAGGGTTTTGATTTGAAAGAGAGGAAGGACGCAAAATTTTTGGGGAGGGATAAAATATTGGGAGAAAAATTTCATCATGGATTTTTTGAGGAGGGCGAACATTATCTTGGGGGGAGATTTGAAATTTACCCTGAGAAGTTCAGATATCTAGGATCCTAAAGGACAGGTGGATATTTTGTTAGATTTTTTTCCAAGGAAACTAGAGGAGGTGGGCCTATTTGACATAGATCTTATGAAATAAAACCAACTTGGAGGAATAAGAGAGTGGGGGTTGATAACACAAGAGTCAATGTGCTCCACCGTAGGATGGAAATTATAAAGCTCCTTCTTCTAAATAATGAACATTGTATTTTCAAATTGCTAAGGAATGTAGTAGGTTTAAAGAAGAATATTTGAAATATTTAATAAATTCAAAAAAGGCAGCCATCCTCCTACTCTAGGAGTCCAACCTTGGGGCAATGGAATTCCAAAAATTAGAAAAATGCACTAGAAAAGGATCAAAGGAACAACAATGAGTTCTAGATGAGCTTCAAGAGGTATTTGCATCCACTGGGACACTTCATTCCAATTGGAATATTCTCATCAAATGTAACATTGGTTCCTAACATGCATTGCATGCCAGAATTCAAGTAATCATTACAATATCTTTAATTTTTATATACCTGTAACTTATAAAGAAAAATAGGATTTTTGGTGCTCTCTCCAAGCCTTCAAAGACTTTAAATTTCTAAGACTAGGATTGTAACCAAGGACTTCAATGTGATCTTGAACAGTAAATAAAAAAGAGGTGGAAGCTTATTTAGAGAACCTTCCAGGGAAAAAAAGGAAGACCTTGTGATGGATTGGGATCTAGTTTATATCAAGTTGTTTAAGAGGAAATAAACATGGACTAACAAAAGAATATGACCCAACCATATTCTTGCTAGACTAGACCAATTCCTTATTTAGAGTGACCTTTTGCTAAAATAATATCATAACTGTGTTGTAAATACTGAGAGGGGGGTGAATCACTATTTCTTTTTACAATTGTTATTTTATGCCAGCTAAGATCACTTAATAAATTAGAATTCGAAAAGTACAAAAAGATAATACTTTTATTAACAATAATGATGAGGACTCCAATCCTCTTTACAACAAATGACGTACAATGATACTTCAGGGCTCCAAGACTAGATGAAGAGTCCAATCTTCAAATCGACTAGGCTCCAACCTATACTATACCACCAAGCTCCAACTTGGTCTATTTGAGGAATCCAATCCTCTCAATAGTTTAGGCTCCAACCCAGTTTTGTACAAGGCTCCAACTTTGTGTGAGGACTTCAATCCTCTAGGGCTCCAACCCTCTACTTTGATTCTTCAAGGTGGGTTCAAGTACTCCTTCCAATATTTTCTTTAATAAGTCTTGAAAACAACTCCAATATATTCTTCAATAAATTCTCCAAAATGCTCTAGGGGCTATTCCATCAAGGTCATCTTCAACAAGGCTAGTATATGTCTCCAATTTTTTTTATATGTGCACAAACCATCTTCTTGAATGTTACTCCATGATGGCTTCAAAAATGCATCTTCATATGTCTTTAATGGCTCTTTGGATTCTTCAAAGATGCTCTAACAAATACTTCAACAATCCTTCAAGCCTTTCAATAAGTTGCAAGCCTTCAATGGTAGTCCAACAGGCCTTCCAAGATGTCTTCAATGAAGGATTTGACAAATATTCAAGGGTATTCCAATAGTTCTCCAATAGTGCTTAACTGATCCAAGAGTTCTTCATAGAAAAATTCTTTCAAATGATGAGAAAATGTCTTCAAGATACTTCCATAAGATGCTCCAAGGAAGGATTCAATAATGCATCAACAAAGTGCTCCAAAGAAGGCTTTATTAAAAGATTACAATTCTAGATAATAAACAAGGATATATGAATAAAGTCTTCAACAATGCTTCTACAAGAAGCTTCGAGAGGTCTGCTACAAAAAATGCCAAAGTCTACTTTCAAACCTTACTTCCAAAAGATCTAAGTCCGTCCAAAAAGAGCAAGATCGAAGAACCCAAGATTCATTCCAATGTTCTACTCCAACTCATAAATTTTCCATAGATCCGAAATAGAAGCAAACTAGGTATTTTCATGAAGTAAATGGATGAATTGAAATTGTAGAAAGAAGGCTAATTTACTCACACATTGATGGGTCAAATGGTTAAACACACTCTTTCTACTTCATGCTTTAACTATCATGCTTTTAATCATGCATCTAATCATGACCTAATTTTGAATGTAAATGCACTATTTTGCAGCAAGGAGGAGAAGGCGCTAAGGTGGCTTAGGAATATTTTGAACTCAAGGATGCATGGGTGAAGGTGTCTTGATGGTTTAGGTAGGTCTATATGAGGTTGATGATGGTTTCTGGGCTTAAGGAGATGCCCACTGGTGCTACTACTGGTTCTGCTATAGGTTTTCTGTAGGGCTACAGGAAAGTCCTGAATTGCTACAGGGAACAGTCCGAGGGAAATCTGAGGCCAAAAATGATGGAGAAAAGCATAGGGGAGGTGGAGTGAAGGTGCACTTTGATGAATTTAAGGTGGCCAACCCATTTTCCAAGCTCAAAAGCTTTTGAGAATCCCGTCTTACACTTCTAGGGTTGCTCACGGTGTGAATGTGAAAATCTCAAAACTATGGCTGAATGCGATTTGATGAGAAGAAGGTTGTTTGATGGGTGAGAAATGAAGTTAAGGGTGCTGGTGAAGTACTACTTTGTTGTGATAATTTAAATTGCAAGAAAAATACCTGTTCATGAAACAAACATTGGCAAATCTATGATGAAGGAAATGGAAAAGATGAGTTGAATTTGGAAAGAAAACCTACTTAAGCATTCAAACAAAAATCTAACTCAACATTCTCAACATGTTCTTGACACTACAACAACCTAACTATTCTTTCGAAGAAATCATAAACTAAAGAGAAAATTTGGCCTATGGTGAAGATATTCCCTCCTCAAGCTCAAATGAAAGAGATGAGAGAGGGAGGCTTGACACACAACTTTATGAGTTATCAACTATTTTACCAACTATGCAAGCTTAACTAAAACGAAAGACAAATGGAAGCAAACTAAAAATAGTGAATTGAAATTTAAGCAAACTAGCTAAAACTCATAAAGAAAACTAGCTATAATGACATAAAAATAAGCATGAATACACAAGAGAGACTAAGGCGAATGGATTGGGCCCTAAACTACAAGCCTAGCCCTCTGAAAATAAATCATTGAAGGAAAATTTGAATGCTCATCTTATTGCAGAGGATAGTCTCATTACATAATCATAAAAGTCTCAAAAAACTATTACAAGAGCTAAGAGTCTATTAGCTTCATTCAAAGTTAGAATCCTAATGAGCTCTTGCTCATCCCTATTTAACATAGAGGGTAGCTACCAACAACTCCCTAAAAATTAGGTGATGTCTCCTCTTTGAATGCAAGAGAAGTGGAGCTTTGGTGCACTTGATCTCCCACTTTCTTGGCTGTCTTTGATTTCGAGCTGTTGGAGGGAATCTCGAGGATCCTGTGGTTGCCTTTGGGAGTTAAGGAGGTGGAAAATCCCCCTAGAATCTCTCCTTGTTCTCTACTACGAGCCATAAGTGTAAAATATTCATAAAAAGTGTAATATCTTCATGATTATCCTACATTTAACCGATATTAGGCATTCAAAGTATGACAAGCCTTAATCACCATCTACACTAGCAACATAAGACCATAATATAATTTAAATGTGAGAAAGAGAGACTTAATAAGGCTAAAAAGGTAACAATCAATCCCTCCAATTATACCCAATGATGGAGCTTATCATGCCCCCCCTACCAAATGGTTGCTCATCTTTTGATAAACTTATTCCTCCTTCTGCATCTCTTTGAAAGCTTTAATGGACCCTCTGACTTCCCAAGGAAGAAGTGTTGGAGTCTCTTCAGGAGGGTAAAAGCCATAATTATTTTCTGCTTCCAACCATTCTTTGTTCTACTCATGTTGGTTTTTCCCATTACTCAGTCCCAACAACAAGGGTGGACTGAGTTTCAAACCAAGCCACTAAATCTTCTTGGCCTGCATGGCCCTCTTGTATAATGATGCCCTTTCTAGAGCACTCCTCAATCTCTTTGGTGTGTGGTATCCTATGTTTTTGAGACTGTGAGGGAGGCTATTCCCCCTCCTTTGAATAGCCATTATGCATTCATCTCCCAAAAACCTAGAAACATAGTCAAAATGGGCCATGTCTTGTGCTTGTGTGCTTAGTTACATTTTTGCAAGTGCATCATCCTTTTCCATCTCGAGATGGTTGTTGATGACTCCCCTAGGGCTGAATAGTTCTGCCCTAATGTGTAGAGGCTCCCATGTTTTCTCTCCTCATGACCCTCCTTACTTCTTGTGCTCTAGCTTCATCATTAACCATCCAAGAGGCTAATGCCATTAACTGAATGTCTCCCATTCTAGGATTAGGGTCCCAGATGTTCAAGACTGTCAACAAAAGATTGTGCATGAAAAATTCTGCCATCTTTGCCTTGTCTGCCATACTTGGTTGGTTGCAAAAGTCAATGAATTGTCTGCAATTCTAAAAAGGTAGGGATCCATGAGAGACTAGTGTCCTGATTTGAAATAGGAGTCACTGTTCTTTGAGGTAGACAGCATAGGAGTCTGATGGGTATCTATGTTTAATGATCCCCATGCACAAATATGCCATGGTGGTCATTTGCTTATCTTTTTGCTGAATCTGATCTTGCAATTTTGCATTCTCTGCTTGGGCTTCTTGAAGCTTCTCTTTCAAAATGGATTCTTTGAGCCTAACATCAGACAATTCCTTTCCCAACTTAGTCACTTTTTCCTCCATCACCCCTATGCCATGCACACCTTTGGTTGTAGCAATCTTAATCCAATGATGAGTGCATGCCCTCTCCTCTTCCAACTGATAGAATAAAGGAACTGTAAACTTCTGAGGAATGAATCTCCCCCCTTCAATAAATATATAGTAGGAGCTGAGATTTGGCTAAGGGCTAGGGTGTGACACTATTGTTACATCTTTGGGGACAGATTTTGGTGATGTAGGCTCCTCCTTGTAATCTTTCTCTTCCTTCCCTTTGGCATCTTTCCCTTCATATTTTGCTTTTTCCTCAACTTCTTGGGTTTCTTGCCCACTCATGGGTGTCTTTTCTCCTTCATCCAAGGCTTATTTCTCTGATTTTGGGCTTGCTGGAGTTTCCTGTAGCAAAGACATAGTTTCCTATAGCAAACTCTATTTTGCCTGTTGCAAACCATCTCTTGCTTTTTTCTTTTTTTTTTCTCTTTTTTTTTTTGTCTTTTGAGGGTCTGTGGGGGTTGGTAGATGTGTAGGGGATGCCAACCTTGCCGAATGTCTTCTTATGTAGGTCACATGGGTCCTCAAAGGTGATGTGACCACTTGAACCTTTCCTTCTTCTATCCTTATTTCATCATCCTTCTTGGGCGACTCCTCAATGGTAATAGGGCTTTTAGTTGGAGTTTGTGGCTTCCCTCACCTCACCCTTTGGCTCTTCCTAGTATTGAAATACATGGGTGTTTGTATCTTCCTCTTTGCTTTCACTGGTGTGCTCAAAGTGGCTAGGGTAGCAACCACTTCCTGATCTGTTATCTCTAGTGATATGCTGGTGTATTGAGGAGAGGTATCAGTGCCTAACATAGAGTCCAATATTTCCTTCTCCTCTGTCTTCTCTTCCTTCTTCCCCTTAGTCTCTTCCTTTTCTGTTTTATTTCCCTCTTTTTCTTTTTCTTTATCTGGTTCCAGTATCTCTATGTTTTCTGTTTCAACCTTCATCTCTTCTTCTTCTTCCTCATATTCAGCCTCCTCCTCTTCTTCTTCTACCTCCTTCTCTCTAAGAATAGAGGTAGAGGTTTGTCCTGTTTGGGTGGCTATGAAGGCTTCCCTATCCATGTCTATGAATGAGGACCAAGACACAGGGAGGTTTAATCTACTCAGAGCATCACTCACTATCAGTTTGATAAGGCCATGATGAGCCAAATGCTGGTATTTATTTTCCCTCACCTTTTTTCTCATGTATGTTATTGGGTTCAAGAGGAAATGACGGATGCTCCATATTTGTTCTAGAGGGAGTTCTCCTTGAAATATAAGTTCATTCAACAATATGAAATGGTATCCATAGACTACACTAAGTATTCCTTCACATGAAATGAATTTCATGATCTGGGAGGCTACTTCATCCCAGGGGTATGGAATGATTTCTCTCCTTAATCCATTCTTTTCCTCACTTAACTCTTCTCTTGGAAGAAAGAAGCTTTTGTTGGCTGCAGTGATTGGCATCCTTTCCTTAATCCACTTGACTCCTAAGGGAAAAGTGGTGATTCTACTAATTAGTTCAGGTGAAAGTGTGATGGCTAGGCCCCTAACCACAGTGGTGGCTCCCTCCTTTGAGTATGATTTCATATCCATTGCAAACTCTTGAGCTATCTCCTCATCAAAACCCTTCAGAAGCTCGAAGAATCCTAGCCATTGGTGGTTCTTGAAAATCTCCATTACTTGAGGATGCAGTCTTGTTATTTTAATATCAATGTGCTCCCTTATGTTAAGTCCCCCTCCCATTTTTATGGCTGTTATAGGAAGGTGGTAATATGTTTTTTGTTTGAGAGTTAATTGTGTAGAGGTCTTAGAGATTATGGTCTCAAAAGGAATTCATATTTTACCATTTAATTCCCAAATTATAACTGACTGTGTGTAAATTTCATGGAGAAATTGAAATTTTGGAGGGTGGAAACCACTTATCTTTGTCCTCTGGTATTTTTTCTTGGGATATGGTGGCCTTAGGAAATAATTTGACCCAAAGGTGACACTTTTTTTCTCTCCTTATCCCTGCTGATCTTCTTGTGTAGTTTCTTGTAGCACTTCACTGTTTCCATTAGCACGAGGGTGCATGCAAGCTCAGACTTAGCCTTCAATGATGCTCTTCTCTCTGATGGATACTTTGACTTCTTATGCTCCTATGCTCTCGAAATTCTCAACGGAGTGGGTATAATGAGCCAGATCTTACCTTTATGGTATTTTTAACCGAATTTGGGGTGGGGTGCTGACTTGTACTTGGCACGAGTTTTCCTCTTTGGGACTGTTTGTCCCACTCCATTTAATCATTTCCCCAGCCTCAAAATCACCTCCTTGTCCTTGTTCACTCCCCATTGACTTATTTGACTTGCCCAGGTGGCATGTACACTTCACTTTTTCATTTAGTTTAACTTTATGAAGGTGGCCAAGTTCACTGGCCACCTTTTTTCCTTTCAAGTCTCTAAACCTCGACATTAAATTATTTTGACCATTATGAGTGCGTAGTGAGAGGTGAAGGGCCATACCTGAGCCTACCTGGTGTTGGTGTGTGGCAGACATGATCTGGTGCAGGGAGTTGGAGTTTGGCATTGTATACATGATCTTTCTCTTATCGTGTTTTTATTTTTATCTTTATTTTGTAAGTGAGCAACTTGTTTTCTGAGTAAGTTGCTTGTTCTCTGAGTGAGCTGCTTAACCTTTTATTTGTGTTTTCTTCTTATAGGTGCTGCATGGAGGTCCTCAGGTGCCTTGGATTGTGTGTTCACTTTCTTGGAGTATGATGGTGGTCCTATGAGGCCATCTTATTCAACTCATCTTCAGGTTTTGTCCTTGTTGTGCCATACACAAAATTGCTACATGAAACTTACCAACTTCCTATAGCAACCTTCTCTCTACTTCTTGGGCTCCAGATTGCTTAGGGATGAAGTGAAATGGTTTATGGAGGTCAGAGATGGAGTGATGGAATGAGTGGAGTGATGGAAAAGTAAGGGGAGAGGTCTCATGTCAAGGTATACATGATTTAGCTGCTAGTGGCGCGACATAGGGTTTAGAGAGTGAATCCTTGTGCATGGAGTGAAGTGACGATTAGGAGTGGTAGGTATAGGCAAAAAAATAAATTATCACGTTATTTTTGAGGTTTAGAAACCTTTGAGAGAGATAATTTCCTCATAAATAAGTTTCCAATAACATTTACAGGGTTTCCTGTAGTGCTACAGGAATCTTGTAGCTGCTAGAATTTCCGGTAGCAATTACAGTCAGGGAAAAAAATGGAATTTTCTTCCTACCTATGAGGTGAAATGAATGAATGGTTGCATATTGGAGTGGTTCATGGAGTGTGTAAGAAGAGGAGAGGGAGAAGTGAGGAAAAATTTCTCCTCTAGATCCAAAAACCATGTTTGATCAATAACCTGCAAAACAAAAAAAAAGTGAGCATATAGGTATCATTTTTTCTTATGTTTCTTTTCTCTCTCTCTTCTTTTTTTGAAGGAAGGTGGGATGCCTCCACAGAGGTTTTCAACCCACAAGCCTGCTTTGGGTGCCTCCAAGAGGTTTTCACCCAAGGATATTTTATTCTTTGTTATTTTCCTTTTTTTTGCTCCAAGATTGCCTCATGGAGGCTTTCAACCCTCGAGTTTGCCTTGGGCGCGTCAGAGAACTTTTCACCCATGCCTCTTTATTTTTATTTTTTCTTGGGGGGGGGGGGGGTGGGTGCTGGAAACTATGGAGTCTCCAATGACATACACCTCCCTATTTATGGAATTTATAAATTCAGCCCTAGACAAGGGATTTTTGTAACCCTTGAGCCTGTAACCATTGACAAGCAGGGGAATCTCCTCCTCATCTATGGTCCTGATATGAACTGCACCATTATCATAACATTTTTCCACATTGTAGGGTCCTAGCCAATTTGTCATCAATTTTCCTTTGAAATCCTTGAACCTTGAGTCATATAAAAATGCCCAATCTCCTTCTCGAAAGGTTTTCTCCTTAATGTGCTTGTCATGCCAGACCTTTCTTTGTAGCTGAATCACTTATGTGTGAAGGAGTGCTTGCATCCTGAACTCATCCAACCCATTTAACCGCAAAAACCTTTCTTGTTGGGTCTTTTCTATATCCAAGTTTAACTCAACGGCCATTCTTAAGGTGTTGAACTCAAAATCAATTGAAAGCAAAGCTTTCTTCCCATAGACCAAGTGAGGATATTCTCCAAGGATCTGTTGGTCACTTCCACTTGGCCATTTGCTTGAGAGTGGTAGGCAATGGAAGTCTTCTGTTTGATCTTGTGCCTCCTCAAAATATTCTAAATGAGATGAGATGTGAATTGTGCCCCCTGATCTGTGAATACCTCTTATCCAAATTTTTAAAACACATTCTCTCTCAGAACTTATGCTACCTTCTCCTCGGTTGCTACCTTTACAACTTTTGTTTTAGCCCACTTTGTTAGGTAGTCAATGCAGACAATGATATAATTTTTCTGTGCAGATGGTGGATCAATGGGTCTAATGAAGTCCATGCCCCAATTGTTAAATGGCTCTAGAGCCACCTAAGGGTGCAAAGGCATCTCATCCCTTTGTGTAGGTTTCCCCATCCTTTGGCATTGGTCACACCTGCTAGTGTATCTTCTGGCATCTTGGTGAAGGGTAGGCCAATAGTAACCTGCCTGCAAATATTTGAAGGCTGTCCTTTTTGCAGCAAAGTGGCCTCCACAAGGGATATCGTGACATGCATAGAGGATGTAAAAAAATTATTCCTCCCTTACACATCTCCTGGTAATTTGGTTAGGGCACAGCTTGAAGATATTTCCCCCGATCCAGGTGAAAGGGGTGTTTTTTCTGATGATCTTGCTCTTCTCCTTGGACGAGAGTTTTGGAGGGAACTTTTCAGCAACCAAGTAGTTAGCTATGTCATCAAACCATGGAGAGAGTGCTAAGATAGCAAAGAGGTGTTCATCCGGGAGTTGGTCATCCACCATTCCTTCTTCATCTGCAAGTAGAGTTAACCCGGATAAAAAATCTGCAACAACATTCTCCTTTCCAGGTTTATCTACAAAGGTTAGGTCAAACTGCTGTAATAATAAAAACCATCTAATTATTCTAGCATTAACATCCAGTTTGTTCATTAAATATTTGATGGCTGAATGGTCAGTGTGTACAAAGGTCTGATAACCAATGATATAATGTCTAAATTTGTTTAAAGCATGGAAAATGGCTAACATTTCCTTCTCTGTGAAAATATAATTGAGTTCGGCCTTGGACAAGTTCTTACTGATGAAATAGATTACATAAGGTAATTTGTCTTCTAACTGATCCAAGGCTGCCCCCACAAGTTATTCTAATGCATCTGTGTGGATGTGGAAAGGCAGATTCCAATTTGGACCTCAGAGGATGGGGACAGTAGTTAACTTTCCCTTAATGAGATAAAAAACTTCTTGATAGAGATTGGACTAGGTAAACTCAGAGTCTATAGCCAACAAACCAAATAGTGGCTAAGCCAACTTGTTGAAATCTTTTAGATAAAACTTCTATAGTAGCCATCTAAACCTAAGAAACTCCTGACATCTCTACTCTTTTGAGGAGAAAGTACCCATTTGATGATGGCGATTTTGTTCGGTTCCACCTACATTCCTGCTTGGGAGATTGAATGGCCCAATACTACTCTTGATATTTTCAAGAATTCACACTTTTCTGGTCTTAGGAAGAGATGCATATCAATGCACCTTCTCAGCACTTTTCCAAAATTGGAGAGAGCTTCTTAGAAGTCATCCCCATAGGATGTGAAGTCGTCCATGTAGATTTCAATTGAGTGATGGACTAGCTCAGAGAAAATGCTCAATACAAATCTTTTGAAGGTAGCTGGGGCATTGCACAAGCCATAGGGTATGAATGTGTAACTGAAGGTACCCCAAGGACATGTGAAAGTAGTCTTGTCCTGGTTTTCAGGGCTAATTTGGATCTGGTTATACCCACTTAACCCATCTAAGAAAGAAAATAACTTCTTTCCTACAAGGCCATCCAGGACTTAATATATAGATGGCAAAGGGAAATGTTCCTTCTTGGTGGCTTTTTTGAATTCCCGATAATTAACACATATTCGCCATTTTCCATTCTTCTTCGGGATTAGGACAAGAGGAGATACCCATTCATTGTCTGATATAGGATAAATGAATCCTTCATCCAACAATTTATGCAGTTCTTCCATGACTATGTCTTTTAAAGCTGGGTTCATCCGCCTTTGGGGTTGGCACACATGCTTGCAACTTTATTTAATGTAAATATGATGTGTGCACATCGAGGGATTCACCCCATTCATGTTCTTGTAGTCCCAAGCAAATGCATCTAGGTTTTCTTTCAAAAATTTTCATAGCTGCTCTTCTTGTCTATCTTAAAGGTTTTAGTTAATCTTCATAGATTTGTATGGGCGAAATTCCACAGCCTTGGTGGTTTCAGAGGTTGAATCGACTGAGTGCAGTTCCATCCAAGGGTGTTTTTCAGGTTCTTTGACTAGGTTTTAAAGTGGGATGTTAGTGGGGGTCTGGTTCTGAACGATTTGGTCTATGAATTCATCTTCATCAAGTTGCCCCCCCTTAAGAACAATATCTATGGTACAAATGGGGTAGGGTGTAGTGTTGTATACTTCATCTTCTTCTTCTTCATCCTCCAACCATATAGTTAGGTCATGGTCAATGGAACGCTGGGATGGAGGATATAATACCAGCTGTTTAGACAAGGGCCCATTTTTAATAGTCATGTTTCCGACCCGACATATGATATAAGCATCGACAATGGATAACCAAGGTCTCCCTAGAATGAGAGGAGTTACAGTGGATCGATCTGCAAGTTGCAGAACCGTTGTGGTTTTCCTCAAAGTCCCTTGGAGGTTGAGTTTAAGCATAGTTTCACTGGTCATTACATTTATGGCATCATTGAGATCAATCAGAGTATTGGGGACTATGACACCATCTATGTGTACATCTACAACGGGACTACCAGGGTCCAGGTACTTTGGGAAGATCACCCTTCCCAAAATTAAGTCGGATAGTTGTCTTACTACATTGATGGTGGGGGTATCTTTCTTCTTTCTCTGAGGTTTCTTGAATCACTTTTCCTTGATGAACCTTTTGTAAATTGGGACATCCTTAATGGCTTGGAGAAGGGGTATTTTTACACAAATATTTCAGTTCTCCCAGAAGTTCAGTCTCCTCTAGGGTGTGCTGACTAGAGTGGATCAAGCGCTCAGGAAAAGGAGGTTGTTAGATCTGAGTGTTACTTTCTTCCTTTTCCTTCTCAAACTCCAGACATTAGGGGAATTTTTAGGTCTGAAATGGGCCTCCTAAGGAAATTATAAAATAATAGGTGAAATAATAAAATAATATTTGATTACATCATCAAATTTTAGAGGGAAAAAAGAAAAAAACTATTTTTTCAACTCGTATCTTCAACTTATCTCTCTATGGGTTTACTCAAATTTCGAGCGGGAACACTCTTTGGATGCATAATTTGATTCCTCATCCAATGAGTATCCATGTTTCATACTTTCGATGAACCCTGCTACATGAAAAATGAGAAATACATGAAAACGTGATTGCAATCACGTTTTTTTAATGTATTTCTCATTTTTCATGTAGAAGGGTCCATCAAAAGTATGCAACATGGGTACTCCTTGGATTAGGAATTAAATTTTGCATCCAACGAGTACTCCCGCTCTAAATTTAAGTAAAACCCTAGGGAGATAAGTTGAAAATACAAGTTGAAAAAGTAGTTTTATTATTTTATTATTGTTTAATCTTTTTACATTTTTACCCCAAAAATGGTGAATCATCCCGCATGGTTGACATCATGATCCGGATTTTATGCAGGAACGCAATAGAATACACATATAACCATAAGCATAGAGATGCAGCAGAAATAATGCTTCATTTTATTAATAAAACAAATGACTAAAATGAACAACTAGGGCACTAGTAGGCGTATCTCTGAGAAGAGATGTGGCGGCTACAACCCTCTGAAATGTGTTACAATGAGACATGGAAATGAACAGCTAGGGTACTGGCAACGCTTATCTCTGAGAAGAGATGTGTCGGCTACTAGCCCCTGAACTGTGTTACAATATAGACATGATTAGAACAAGCGAGCGAGGGCACTCGGAGCGCTTATCCCTGAGAAGAGATGTGTCAGTTACCAACCCCCTAAACTGTGTTACAATGAGGCTTGAAGGCATATTTATTGTTGAGAAATAATGTAAAATTTGAAATGTCCAAAAACCTAACCGTAGGAGATGAAGCGCCAAAACTATGGGTCTCGTTTGGGTAAATTGGTGTTTCAACTTCCCGGGGACGTAACTTTGGCATCTGATCTCTGTTTGATGCGCTCAATAGCTCGTTAGAAATATCTATTTGAGGAATACAATTTTTGAGTGAGAAACATCGGTCTACGACCCATGTTGCTCCCCGTTTTCCCAAAAAATGTTGTTTAGGGCCTCAAAGTAGCTCCAGAAGTTCAGGACCCGAAAAACTGCTAAAAATAGTAAGTTGTGCTGAAACTTACAAACTGAAAGAACTGCTGGTGAGGGTTCAAATGGACTCGGTGGGTGGCCACCAATATCCACCTGGATCATTAAGTCCCCAAAATGGCTCCGGGTGTGTAGGACCCGAAAACTTGCTAAAAATAGTAACTTGTGCTGAAGTTGAAAAACTAAAAGAATTGATGCTGCGGGTCCAAATGGAATAGGTGGGAGGCCACCAATATCCACCTGGATCATTCCTCCCTCCTTAGGAAGCAATGGTCTCCAATGCGTTAAGTTCATCCATGGGGGTGGGGGGGAGGAATTCTGCTGAACTTGGTATTGGATTTGTCAAGGATGTCGCGGACCTGTTGGTGAACGTGCTGGATGTAGATGTGTTGCCGGTGGGCAGCCGTTGAAGGATCTGGAAAAATTTATCCGTCATCGCATTCCTTTGTTTCTCGAGGGCCTCCTCGAGCAAGATTTTGATAGGATCTCCTGCTCCCTCATCTTTCTTTCCTTCCGCCATGGGGGGTTGTCAGGGTTGCGATGTTGAACTCCTTATACCTTGGCCACATTGGGGACATGAAAAGAAAAACAGAGAAAGAGCAGACCTGCTTTGATACCACTGATCCGAATTTTATGCAGGAACGCAACATAATACACATATAACCATAAGCACAGAGATGCAGCGGAAATAATGCTTCATTTTATTAATAAAACAAATGACTGAAATGAAAAACTAGGGCACTGGCAACACTTATCTTTGAGAAGATATGTGTCGGCTACTAGCCCCTGAACTGTGTTACAATACAGACATGATTAGAACAAGCGAGCTAGGGCACTCAGAGCGCTTAACCCTAAGGAGACATGTGTCGGCTACCAACCCCCTAAACTGTGTTACAATGAGGCTTGAAGGCCTATTTATTGTTGAGAAACAATGTAAAATTCGAAATGTCCAAAAACCTAACCGTAGGAGATGAAGCGCCAAAAATGTGGGTCTCATTTGGGTAAATTGGTGTTTCAACTTCCTGGGGACGTAACTTTGGCATCCGATCTCTGTTTGACGCACCCAATAGCTCGTTAGAAAGATCTATTCGAGGACTACAACTTTTGAGTGAGAAACATCAATCTATGATTGATGTTGCTCCCAGTTTTCCCAAAAAATGTTGTTTAGGGCCTTAAAACGGCTCCGGAAGTTCAGGACCCAAAAAACTTTTAAAAATAGTAAGTTATGCTGAAACTTACAAACTGAAAGAACTGATGGTGGGGGTTCAAATGAACTCGGTGGGTGGCCACCAATATCCACCTGGATCATTAAGTCCCCAAAATGGCTCCAGGTGTGTAGGACCCGAAAACCTGCTAAAAATAGTAAGCTGTGCTGAAGTTGAAAAACTAAAAGAATTGATGCTGCGGGTCCAAATGGAATAGGTGGGAGGCCACCAATATCCACCTAGATCATTCCTCCCTCCTTAAGAAGCAATGGTCTCCATTGCGTTAAGTTCCTCCTTGGCGGGGGGGGGGGGGGGGTTCTGCTGAACTTGGTATTGGATTTGTCCAGGATGTCACAGACCTGTTGGCGAACATGCTGGATGTAGATGTGTCGCCGGTGGGCAGCCGTTGAAGGATCTGGGAAAATTTATCTGCCATCGCGTTCCTCTGTTTCTCGAGGGCCTCCTCGAGCAAGATTTTGGTAGGATCTCCTGCTCCCTCGTCTTTCTTTCCTTTCGCCATGGGGGGTCGTCGGGGTTGCGAGGTTGAACTCCTTATACCCTGGCCGCATTGGGGACATGAAAAGAAAAACAAAGAAAGAGCAGACTCGCTTTGATACCATTGATCCAGATTTTATGCAGGAACACAACAGAATATGCATATAACCATAAGCACAGAGATGCAGTGGAAATAATGCTTCATTTTATTAATAAAACAAATGATTGAAATGAACAACTAGGGTACTAGAAATGATTATCTCTGAGAAGAGATGTGTCGGTTACTAGCCCCTGAACTGTGTTACAATACATACATGATCAGAACAAGCGAGTTAGGGCATTGGGAGCGCTTATCCATGAGAAGAGATGTGTCGGCTACTAACCCCCTGAACTATGTTACAATGAGGCTCGAAGGCCTATTTATTGTTGAGAAACAATGTAAAATCTGAAATGTCCAAAAACCTAACCCTAGGAGATGAAGTGCCAAAACTGTGGGTCCCGTTTGAGTAAATTGGTGTTTCAACTTCCTGGGGACGTAACTTTGGCATCCGATCTCTGTTTCACGCGCTCAATAGCTTGTTAGAAAGATCTATCCGAGGACTACAACTTTTGAGTGAGCAACATCGGTCTATGACCGATGTTGCGACCGATGTTGCTCCCTGTTTTCCCAAAAAATGTCGTTTAGCGCCTCAAAACGGCTCCGAAAGTTTAAGACCCGAAAAACTGCTAAAAATAGTAAGTTGTGCTGAAAATTACAAACTGAAAGAACTGATGGTGGGGGTTCAAATGGAATCGGTGGGTGGCCACCAATATCCACCTGGATCATTAAGTCCCCAAAATGGCTCCGGATGTGCAGGACCCAAAAACCCGCTAAAAATTGTAAGCTGTGCTGAAGCTGAAAAATTGAAAGAATTGATGCTGTAGGTCCAAATGGAATAGATGGGAGGCCACCAATATTCACTTGGATCACATCATCATCTTGAATCCTATTGGTTCTTATAAAATTTATTTTTGTTGTACATTTTTCTTAGGAGGCCCATTTTAAACCTCAAAAGTTCTCTAATGGGTGGATATGGAGGATTGTTGTCTGGGAGTACTCTTCCTGACCTGAGATTAATCTCCTATATCTCCACAAAATAAGCTGGATAGGATGTCTCTCCACTGTAAACCTGTTGTTCTTGTTTGTTGTTCGGGTTCAGATTGGGCTGTGCAGGCATTTGGGGCAGCTTGGGTGGAGTAGAATGAGTAAGCTGAGGTTGAGGTTGGGGTGGAGGCATTAGAGCAGGTGGTTAATTATTTTGATGCCTCCACCCTTGTGATGGGTTTTTCCATTGAGGTGGTTGGGGTGGAGGCATTAGAGCAGGTGGTTAATTATTTTGATGCCTCCACCCTTGTGATGGGTTTTTCCATTGAGGTGGTTGGGGAACATACTTCTAAAATGGTTGGTTCACTGGCTGAGGATGATATGGAGGGTTGTAAGGCCAAGTAGTAAGTGTAGGCTAGGATGGAGGAGTGGGGGTGTACCAAGATTGCATAGGTGAATTTTTGTTGTTGTGATAATAGGAATAAGGTGCACCTTGCATACCATGCTGATATGACCGAGGGCCTTGAGGCCTTCTTTGGTTGATGAAACATAGTTTATATGGTCCTACTTCCCCACCTTGATATACAAATTTGAGTCCAGGTAAGGAGGGACAATTATCTGCAGCATGATTATCCTCATAGACTAAGCAAACCTCTATGACATTTAATGGGCATTCCTTCTGAGGGTGTTTTCTAGTACATCTAGGGCAGAATATAGCTGAGGCTCTTTCTGCTTCCTCTTGCTTCCTCTTGATTTGAATTTTGTCCATTTGCAAAGAAAAGGTGTGCAACATCTCAATCTTGAAGTCCTTCAACACATTTCTAATATCATGCTTGATGGAGGTATTGGTCATAATTTGGCTAGCTCTGCCTTTCTTCCTAGCCACCCTGGAATGGTTCCTGAAGACAATTTTGATTGTCTCTTAAGTAGCTGATAGATATCTCCTCCTAATAACATATTGAGGGTTTCTATCACCTACTCCCTAATCCCTCAGAGAAGTACTAGTTTAAGTGATCCAAGATCAAGGGTGTAGTTTGATATTTTATAATTTAACTGGAACCTTTCTTCTTAGTCCTCTAGGGATTCATCAGGCCCTAGAGTCATCCTGAATATTTCCTCTTTAGTGTCCTTGGACCTATAGTAGTCCCTGTACTTGTTGTTGAAGGCCTCTTGCATCTGTGCCCAGGTAGTGATGCTGTTCCCAAATAGACCCATGAACCAACACAAGGCTGCATCCTTAAGGGTAGATGGGAATAGCTTCAACTTTTGATCATCTGAGGCATAGTCATAGGTCTTACAGGCAACATCAAATTCAAACATGAATGTGTCAGGGTCCTCAAAGGTAATTCCATGAAAATGTGGAAGGTCTGAGGGGCGGATGTTCTTCATTTTAGTTTCCCCATATGTATCTCTAATGGGAAAGAATCCCAGGGCTTCAGTCTCAGCCATGACTTTAATATGTGAAGCGGGTTCCTTTGGTGAAACAAGTTATTCTTCTTCTCCAATAGGTTCTTCAAAGTTTTAAAAAGGCTCACCTATGGTGTGTTCAAACTCACAGTCATTGAAGACGAGTGAAGGGTGACTATGTGGGGATGTAGGGGTTTTTGGTAAAAAATTTCCTTGAGTATCCCTACTCCTACAAGGCATGAAAATAAGATGTTTTTGTATTTTTTTCAATATTTTTGAAACATAATGTAAAAGTAAAGCAGAAAAGAATGCTAAAACAAAATCAAAGAATCTACTAGAGACCTCCTTGGAAATAGTGCCAAAAAGTGGTGAGCCCTAGTATTGCACCAAAAGTGCTGCAACTCCCAGAGGCTACTCTACTTTGATTTCTCTACCTGAGGTTCATACAAACTTGGAGGTGACAATGCTATATACACAACAGATGCATTCTATTCATGTCATCCTCTTGTGAGTCCTACGAAAGGGTGCTGTTTCTAGGATTTCTGAGTGAAGTCTGTCACACTTTTGATTTAGACCTAGAACTACAAGTGACTCAAAACCATTACTCTATTAACCATAAAATGACTATTATAAAGCAAGAAAATACATCTAGTTTTTCTGCAAGGAAAGAAATCTGCAATTTAAACTATGGAAAGAAACATAAGCAAAATAGGTATCTTCATGAAGTAAATGGTTGAATTCAAATTGCAGAAAGAAGGCTAATCTACTCACACATTGCTGGGAAAAATGGCTAAACACACTTTGTCTACTTCATTCTTTAACTATCATGCTTTTAATCATGTGTCTAATCATGACCTAATTATGCTTGTAAATGCACTGTTTTGCAGCAAGGAGGAGATGGCACTAAGGTGGCTTAGGAAGGTTTTGAACTCATGGATGCAGGGCTGAAGGTCTCTTGATGGTTTTTGCAGGTCTAGATGAGGTTGATGATGGTTTTTGGGCTTAAGGAGAGGCCCACTGGTGCTTCTAGTGGTTCTGTTATAGGTTTCCTGTAGTGCTACAAGAAAGTCCTGAATTGCTACAAGAAACAATCTGAGGGAAATCCGAGGCCAAAAATGATGGAGAAAAGAATAGGGGAGGTGGAGTGAAGGTGTACTTAGATGAATGGAAGGTGGCCAACCCATTTTCCAATATCATAACCTATTGAGAAGCCTGTCTTGCACTTCTAGGGTTGATCACAGTGTGAAGGTGAAAATCTCAAAAACAGGGCGGAAGGAGATTTGATGAGAGGAAGGTTGTTTGATGGGTGAGAAATGAAGCTAAGGGTGCTGGAGAAGTCCTACTTTGTTGTGCTACGTGAAATTGCAATAAAACTAGCTGTTCATGCAACAAATATTGGCAAATATATGATGAAGGAAATGGAAAAGATGAGGTGAATTTGGAAAGCAAACCTACTTAAGCATTCAAACATAAATATAACTCAGTATTCTAGACATGTTCGTGAAACTACAACAACCTAACTATTATTTCTAAGGAATCATAAACTAAAGAGAAAATTTGTCTTGTGGTGAAGATCTTCCCTCCTCAAGCTCCAATGAAAGAGATGAGAGAGGGAGGCTTGACACACAACTTTCTAAGTTTACCAACTATTCTACCAACATTTATGCAAGATTAAATACAACAAAAGACAAATGGAAGAAAACTAAAAACAATGAATTGAAATGTAAGCAAACTAGCCAAAACTCATAAAGAAAACTAGCTACAATGACATAAAAATAAGCATGAATACACAAGAGAGACTAAGGCCAATGGATTGGGCCCTAACCCACAAGCCTAGCCCTCTGAAACTAAATTAGTGAAGGACAATCTGAATGCTCATCTTATTGCAGAAAATTGTCTCATTACATAATCATAAAAGTCTCAAAAACCTATTACAAGAGCTAAGAGTCTATTAACTTCCTTCAAAGTTCGAATCCTAATGAGCTCTTTCTCAACCCTATTTAACCTAGAGGGTTGCTACCAAAAACTCCCTAAAAAGTAGGCGATGTGTTTTCTTTGCCTACAAGAGAAGTGGAGCTTTGGTGCACTTGATCTCCCACTTTCTTGACTGCCTTTGATTTCAAGCTGTTGGAAGGAATCTCGAGGATCCCTTGGTTGCCTTTAGGAGTTAAGGAGGTGGAAAACCCCCCTAGAATCTCTCCTTGTTGTCTACTCTGAGCCTTGATTGCAAAATATTCATCAAAAGTGTAATATGTTCGTGATTATCCCGCATTTAACCCATATTAGGCATTCGAAGTATGACAAGCCTTAATCACCATCTACACTAGCAACATAAAACCATAATATAATTTAAATGTGAGAAAGAGAGAATTAATAAGGCTAAAAAGGTGACAATTAACCCCTCCAATTATACCCAATGATGGAACTCATCACCTGTGATGCCTTTAAATTCCTTTTAATAACCTACAACTCCTACTCCATCTCAGCCAAAATATCCGGTCTAATCAACACCCTGTTCACTAGATCACTCTAGATGATAGGAGTATTACAACTCCACTTGTAGGGAGCCTTAAATGGAATCATCCTCAAGGATTCATGGTACCCATTATTATATGAAAACTCTACCATTAGGAGATACTCCTCCCAATTCCTCTGCTGATGCATGACATACATCCTCAACATATCCTCAAGGATCCTGTTAAATCTCTCTGTCAATCCATCTATATGTGGATGAAGAGATGTACTGAAAGCTAACTCTGTCCCCAAGCCTGTAAACAACTCCTTCTAAAAATTGTAAGTGAATTTGGCATCTCTATCTGATATAATATTCTTGGGAACTCCATGCAACCTCACTAGCTCCCTAATGAAGATCTAAGCTACCTCACTAGATGAATTTGTAGACTTCACTGAAATGAAGTGAGCTACCTTTCTCAACCTATCAACCACAACCATGATGGATTTATGCTGCCTTAATGTCCTCGACAATCCTGTAATTAAATCCATGGAAATGACCTCCCATTTCCGTTATGGAATCGGAATAGGCTGCAACAAACCAACTGGATGCTTTCATTAAACTTTCACATGTTGACAGTCCAAGCATCTTACAAAAAATCTAGCCATTTGCTTATTCAAGTTTGACCAATAGTAGAACCTCTTAAAAATTGTCAAAGTATTTTGTTATCCTGGGTGGTTTGAATATGGCTTGACATGAAACTCCCTCAAGATAATCTTCTTCAAATCGCTGCTATGTGGCACATAAATATTATTCCTAAGTATAACCAAGCCATATGATGTGAGGTGATACTTATCATCCCTATCACCTTCAACATGTTGCTGCAATCTCTGATTCAACCACTAGCACCTCTCATCATTCTTCCCTGCATGCAAGATCCAATCTTGCAAATATATCCCATAAGAGATCACACCTGAAATATGATTTACCTGCAGTCTCCTACCGAGAGCATCCATAGATCTATTCTCCTTGCCCTTTTTGTACCTGATCTCAAAATCACTGATGGTATCCATCCATCTAGATTGCCTTGCATTCAAATAAGGTTGGTCAAACAAGTACCTCATCCCACTATGATCAATCATCAATAAAAACCTTCTGCCAAGGAGATAATGTATCCACATCTTTAATGCATGAAAGATAATTTCCAACTCAAGATCATGAGTCACATAGTTCTTCTTATGCTCATTCATCTTCCTTGATTCATAACATACCTCCCTCCGTTCGTGCATGAGGACTCCACCAAGTCCTTCCTTACAAGCATGTGTACAAGCCAAAAAATCCTTATCAAGATATGCAATCTTCATAAATGTAACATTTGTAATCAAATGCTTCAACTAATCAAAACTAGATGCACCCTCTTTAGTCCATTCAAACTTATTTCATTTTCTATGCAAATATTTAATAGGATAACCATGTTGAAGAGTGCAACAAGAAACAATGAAGGAGGCATCCTGAAACATCATCCTTGATCCTAGTTGGAAAATAATCACCTAAACTAGGTGGGGCCCACACTGGTGATTTTTGGCGCAAAGTCTATTTTTAGACTATGTCTATTTTTATACATGTCGATCATATTCTATGAGTTGCAGGATGCTATTTGTGGATGGTTGGTCAAGTTGGAAAAATAGATGGACTTCTATTTTTAAACATATTGGGCGGAATCTATTTTTAGATTTCCAGTCTAAAAATAGATATGTCGAATATTATTAGCTCTTAATAATATTTGGACTCTAAACATTATCTCATTCTCTTGGAGCACTTGATTAAATTCTGAGATGGTAACTATGGTAATGAAGGTTAAGGAAGGAGCAAAGATAGACTATGCGATTTGTGACTACTGGTGATGCATGGTGCATCTACATACATTGGGTTACTTGATGATAATCACATGGTCCGATGAGTGGGATTACACATTTAAGATTAGTCTTTGTAACAAAACTTAGATTGTACGGTGGGCGAGGCTAGAGGTGGCAAGATCGGTGCATGGTTACCAGGCACGATTAGTGTATGACGATTGTACTGTACTGAGAGCTTGTGATAAGCTTTGTATGTTTGTATGATATTGTCATATGATCTCCATGTTACATAATATATAGTTGGGGTTTTCAGCTTCAGGCTTTCCCAGTAAACAACTGTGTTATGTGTGTTTTTATTGCTTTATGTGTTTTGCAATTGTTGATTAAATTTCAGCAAGAATTATAGTGGAAGTATTCTGCATTTAGCAAGAAGATAAATATTGTTAGATCAGGAGAGTCTAGATATATACATGCATAGTGCATATAATTTCTACATGGTATCAGAGCGATATTGATCATTGGAGCAATTGCAAAGAATTGAAGAGGTTGAGTTTTAGGATAAACTCAGGAAAATAAAAATGGAGAAGATTGACACTATTCTGGTATACTTGACAAAGTTTGTCCACTGCATGGATGAGCTTGGGAGTGTAGGAGTTAGTGTGGATGAGGGAGGACAAGTCAAGAAGGTTGGGATTCGAGCAAAGAATCTCTACAGACTTGAAGTAGATGGGATTTCTACGGAGCTTCCTACTGTTGGAAAGTGCAAGAAAGACATGCAATTGATGCTTGAGAGGGAGCAAGTTTTGCATGCAAATAAGAGTGAACCTCGAAATGTGGAGCAACCACAAGATGAGGATAATGGAGTGGGAGAAACCACTCATGCAGAGAAATTTCGTGTCAGATGGGCAGAGGGAGTGCATGCAGCTATACCACCAGGTGAGAGGTGGGGCGACATGCATAATTAATCCCAAGAGGAGATTTCTGGGCAGGATTCATGAGATGGTGTGGATCTCATGAATTGAACCTGGCTACGAGGTGCCCACAGCGCAACAGTAGCATGATCAGTTGGATTGATGCAGGTAGATCAAAGTGACAGTGTCGGATACTGGAGCGCGAATCAGAGTTGACAACAAGTGCAAAGTGCATGGGTGCAAGAGTTCAACAACACAATGGTTCTTGAAGACATGTGCAGTTGGTACCAGCAGAAGTCGAATACTTTGATGTAGATGCATCAGATTGATTGAGTTGTTTGGAGCCTTTTCAGTTTCGGAAGAGTTGCAGAGCAGATGCATGGAGTTGCATGGCGCTTGAGAAGGTTGTAGGGCGAATGCATGGAGTTGCATGTCGCATGCAAAGACAGCCCTTTCTTGTTGAGAGGGAGTGTTGAAGATTGCAACAAGAAACAGTGAAGGAGGCATCCTGAAACATCATTCCTGATCCTAGTTGGAAAGTGATCACCAAAACTAGGTGGGGGCCACACAAGTGATTTTGTCGCAAAGTCTATTTTTAGACATATGGATCATGTTCTATAAGTTGCGGGATGCTATTTGTGGATGGTTGGCCAAGTTGGAAAAAATAGATGGACTTCTATTTTTAGACATATTGGGCAGAATCTATTTTTAGATTGCCAGTCTAAAAATAGATATGTCGAATATTATTAGCTCTTAATAATATTTGGACTCTAAACATTATCTCATTCTCTTGGAGCACTTCAGTTAAGTGCACAGATGTGGCACAGCAGTTGAAAGAAGGAAGGGCAAGATAGACTATCTGTTGTGACTACTAGTGATGCATGAATTGCATCCACATATACATTGGAGTTGCCAATGATAATCACGCAGTCAATGAGAGTGGGATTACATTGAATTGGTCTTTGTAATCAGCTTGGATTGCGCAGTGGAAGTAGGCTAGCAGGTGGCAAAGATCGGTGCATGGATTTGCAAGATTAGGCCTGATTAGTGTATGAAGATTGTACTGTACTAAGAGCTTGTGATAAGCTTTGTATGTTTGTATGATATTGTCATATGATCTCCATGTTACATAATATATAGTTGGGGTTTTCAACTTCAGGCTTTCCCGGTAAACAACTGTGTTATGTGTGTTTTTATTGCTTCATGTGTTTTGCAATTGTTGATTAAATTTCCGCAAGAATTATAGTGGAAGGATTCTGTATTTAGCAAGAAGATAAATATTGTTAGATCAGGAGAGTCCGGATATATACATGCGTAGTGCATATAATTTCTACAAACCAATCTTAGAGAAGTTCTTTTTGAACCTCCTATAATAAATTGCTAGTCCCATGAATGATTTGACCTCATCCACATTCCTAGGAGTTTTCCACTGCATGATAGCTTTAATATTTTCCGGGTCCACTATTATCCCTTCCTTAGAAATAAAATGTCCCAAGTGATGAATCTAAGCCTGAAAGAAACTACACTCTTTGAGCTTGGCATACAACTGATGCTCTCTCAACACTTCTTCCAACTCCTCTACATGCTCCTCTTCATTCTTTGGATATACCAATATATCATCAACAAATACTATCACAAACTTATCCAGATAAGGGTGCAACACACTGTTCATCAAACACATGAAGGAGGATGGAGCATTAACAAGACCAAAAGGAACCACCACGAACTCATAGTGCCCATACCTTGTGTTGAATGAAATGTTGTATATGTCTTCTTCTTTGATGCGCACCACATGATATCTTGATCTTAGATCAATTTTTGAAAATATTGCTGCTCCTTTCAATTGATAGAACAAGTCATCAATTTGCGACAACAAATACATGTTCTTTATGGTCACCTTGTTCAACTGCTTGTAATCAATGCACAAGCTAAGAGTAACATCCTTATTCGTTACAAAAAAAACTGGTGCACCCATAGGAGATACACTTGGCCTTATGTATCCCTTATCAAGAATTTCTTTAAGCTGCAAAATTTAGCTCCACCAACTCCGAAGTGTTCATTCTGTAAGGTGCCTTAGATGTTGATGCTTCTCTTGGAATCAACTCAATATAGAAGTCTAGTTCCCTATGAGGTCATAGCTCTGGAATTTTTGTGTTGAACATTCAACAATAAATATGTGTCTAATTTAATTTTCCCTTAATCAAATTGGACAATAAATTGTAATCTTATCTCATAATCACTTGTAATAGTTAACTGAATGTGATAGACTCAGTTAGCTCATGAAATTCGAGTTGAGGGTGGTTGGTGAGGCATGTAGAGTGATTCTATTTGTTTTAGAGTCCAAGTTGCAGTTAGTGTATTAGTTTAAAGCATGAGAAATCAGTAAACTGAATTAATTGAGTTAAAATCAGTTTAACTAGTTGTAACAGATTGTTGCACTAGTGAGAGGTCAAGTGAATTAAATCAAATTTAATTCACATGCAGTGATCTGTCAAGTAACTGATGATTTACTATTTATAGCTGCATGCATGTCAGTTCTGATGAAGACCTAGTTGAGACATAGGTTAAAGGGATGTTAAATATCAGTTGTATTATTAGCAAACTGCCTAGATGCAATAATACACCCATAGGATTTCCCATGATCATTGCACAGTTTTTGAAGGCTGAAATTCCTAAATAATATGGATTTAATTCTACAGGAATTGCGGAAGCAAGGAAGGCTGAGCAAAGGTAGGAAATTGGCTAAGTGTTGGTCGATTTTGTCCAGATCAGTGTGAGACAATTGGTAGAGTGCAACATTCTCTTTTGGGAAGAGTGCATTGTATTGTTTCATGATTCCTTGGTTGAATATACAATAGAAGATAGAGGGGTTTTGAGCAGTAGGCTTTCCCCAGGAAAAATATATGTTTTGTGGATTTCTTTGCTTCTTTCTTTTACTTGGTGTGATTGTGTGATCGTGTTTATTTTCCGCAATTAATTTGTAGAAGGATTCAATATCTTTCTTTAGCATATCACATGATCGGATTGAATCCATTGCTATACATATTGTTTGTAAAATTTCTATATGGTATAAGAGCGCAGGAAATCACTATAGAGGAGAAGAAATTGAGTTTGTCCTGAACAACATTCGAATTTGTAAAAAAAATAAATAATATTCTTTGGTGTGACAGGCGGATCAAGATAGCTTTCAATGGATTAATATTGGAATATGCACTCGAGGGAAGTTCTAATTATATTGCATGGAAAGACAGAATGGAGGTTGTTCTGGAGGACAATGGGTTGAAAGAATTTATTGACACTGATATTCCAAAGCCTGCAGCAGCAGACGCCGCTCTTCTTGATGCTTGAAAAAAGAAGCTTGCAAAGGCGAGGAGGATCTTATTAGAGGGAGTTCAATATCACATTGTCTCGAGTCTCCATGGCAAGGTTTATCCATATGCAATGTGGAAGGCCTTGACAGATCTGTTTCAGAATAGTAGTGACCACATAAAATTGGCACTGAAGGACAAGCTCAAGAAAATAAAAATGGAGAAAGGCGACACTATTTCGAAATACTTGACCAAGTTCATCCAATGTCGAGATGAGATTGGAAGTGTTGGGATTACTGTAGCGGATGATGACTTGGTGAGCCTAACACTTCTAGGCCTTCCCAAGAGTTGGCATAGTTATCATGACTCTATCAATGAGAGGGAGAAGCTACCATATTGGGAGCGACTTTGGTTGGATTTGGTACAAGAAGAATTAAAGCGGAATACCAGGGATGGATCCTCATCCAAGACAGATGATGAGGAAAATTGCGTCTTGGCTGGTAAGGCAAAGACGGGGAAGGGAAAGAAATCCTACTCCAAATTTGAGACCGGAAAAGAAGGCAAGAAGCATGACATGTCGAGAGTGAAATTTTTTAATTATCATAAGCACGGACATTATGCCACTAATTGTCCACAGAAGAAGAAGAAGAACAAGAAGGCTTCAGGATCTACAACGGGTGATTCTTTGGCTTCACAGTTCGAGTTGGAATTCTCACTCATCGCATGCATGGCGTCTAGTGCGATGGGATCATTGTGGTACTTGGATAATGGTGCATATTTCCATATGATGAGAGATAAAGAACTCTTTAGTAGCTTGGAGGAGAAGGATCTTCAGATGCACATCGAGATGGGTGATGAAGGGAGGTATAGCGCTACCAGGATTGGTATGTAGAAATTATACAACATGCATGTATATCTTGGATTCACCCGATCTAAGAATGTACTAAATTTAAATACTAAATCACTTCTACAAATCTTTTGTAGAATTAAAAACACAATCGCTAATCACATGAACATGAAGAAAGATCATTCACACACAACACAAATAATTTCCCTGGGAAAGCTTAGAGCTAAAAAACTCCACTATCATCTATTGTATATTCAACATGGATCACATGAAACAATTACATACAAAACTCTTCTCACAAGAGCTCTCCAGTACTCAGCTAATTGTCTCACACTGTCATATGCAAAACTGATCAACACATAACCAATTCTCAACCTCCAGAAAACCTGCCTTGCTTGCGCAATCCCTGATGGTAAATATCCCTAAAAGATAGGAATTATTGCCTGCCTTGACTCTGCAAGTATCAAGGGAACTCCAATGGGTGTTTCGTTGAATGTGTGCAACCTAATAATCCTACAACTGATAGTAAACTTCCCTTTCACCTAGAACTCAACTGGGTCTCCACTGGATCTGACATGCATGCAGATAATAATAGTAAATCCTCAGTTGCATGTGAGATCAATGATTGTGAATTAATTAATATTTAATTCACTAGATCTCTCACTAGTGTATCTCCAGTTACAACTAGCACAACTGAGTTTAACTCACTTAACTGAGTTAAAATATTTACAACTTGCATTAACTAATGCACCACTGCACTTCAAACTCTATTACAACTAGAATTACTTTGCATGCCTCACCAACTACCTCTAACTTGAAATCCACTATCTAACTGAATTTATCACTTTAAGTTAAAATGATTCAAGTCAACATTGAGAATATATTACAGTTTAATGTCCATCTTAATTAAGGGACAACCAAAATAGACTTGCACCAAAAAATAGCATTGTGGGCCCCACCCTAGTCTGGGTGCTTAATGCACTAGGCGTGGGTGCTGAATTTTGTTGTTGAATCTCAACATGGTACAGTTACTTTCCAGAGACATTCAGGTAAACCTTTCTTATTAAAATATGTCATGCATGTACTACGCTTGAAAAAGAATTTAGTTTGAGTTGCTATGTTGGAGGATAGAGGATATGATGTGGTTTTCAGTGAAGGGAAAGCATTCATTCATCACAAAGCCACAAGAAAATTTAAGAAGATTGGGGTTCGTGTGAATAACCTCTACAAACTTGATGTAGATGGCTGCGTAACATTGATGGGTAAAGCATACAGAGTGGTGAGCCAGGATGAGGGTGAGTTATGGCATAGGATATTGGGCCATCTACACCATAGTGCTTTGAAGGTCATGCATCAAATTTATACGGGGCTTCCAAAGGGTACACTCACATAGATATAAAAATGCAAGGAATGTACCATGGGGAAGTATACACAAGCCACTTTTCATGAGAAGGAAAACCGAGCAGCATAAATCCTTGAGAGATTTCACTCAGATGTGTGTGGACCATTCTCTATAGCTTCTACAACAAATCACAGGTATTATGTGATTTTTGTTGATGATTTTTCTAGAAATTTTTGGATCTACTTCATGTAGAAGAAAGATCAGACGTTCTTAAAATTTTGTGAGTTCAAAGCACTGGTTGAAAAATATACAGGGAAGCATGTGAAGGACCTAAGGAGCGACAATGGTGGTGAGTACATCTCTAATGAATTCAAGAATTTCTGTGCAAAATAAGAAATTTAGAGAGAGTTGATTGCACCTCATAACCCACAACATAATGGGGTTGCAGAAATAAATAACAAAAAAATTGTGGGTGCAGCACGAGCGATGTTACATGATCAGGGCCTACCATTGCATCTGTGGGTAGAGGCATGCAAAACAAGGATATTTGTGCAAAAATGTAATCCTCATCAGATACTTGGCATGAATACACCAGACAAGGATTTCTTTGGTAAGAAACCTGATGTTTCATATTTTAAATTTTTTGGCTCATCTGTCTATTTCCATGTGACCAAAGTTTCTAGAAAGAAGCTAGAACCAACATCTGGGATTGGGATATTTGTGGGGTACACTGATACTCCCCACAACTATCGAGTGTATTTTCCGAACAACAGGATGACAACTATCAGACGAGATGTAAAATTTGATGAGAAAGCCATGCGATTGTCCCTTGAGAGGGAGCTTGATTTTCATGCAGATGAGGAACTCTTGGTTCCAAAGGATGAACCTCAATATGTGGAGCAGGAACATGCGGAGGATCATGGAGTGGCAGAAACCAATCATGCAGATCCATCCACCAAACATGGTAGGAGGCACACCACAGAAGCTGACAGATTGAGACTTGATGCAACAGAACATGTAGGAGCACCTACATCATTGCATAGACAAAGTTAGTCACCAGACAAGTTTACTAGATACATGGCACTTATGAGAAAGTTTATTGTGACATAACCATCCTCTTTTTAGGAAGCAATGCAGCAACCAACTTGGGTTGACACCATGGTAGAGGAGTATGACTCCATCGTCAGGAACAATGCATGGGAAGTAGTCCCAAGACCAGTCAGGAAGTTAGTGGTTGGATCTAGATGGATCTATAAGGTGAAGTAGGCAACAAATGGGAGTGTGAAGAAGTACAAGGCTAGATTTGTAGTCCAGGGATTCTCACAGGTTGAGGGGATTGACTATGAGGAGACTTTTGCACCAACTGCAAGGTACTCATCGATTAGATCGATCCTTGCACTTTTAGCGTAGGTGGGGTGGCAGATACATCAGATGGATGTGAAGATTACATTTCTCAATGGAGTTATTGAGGAATAAGGGTACATTGAGCAGCCAAAAGGTTTTGAGACTTTTGATAGTGAGTCACATGTGTGCAGACCCAAGAGAGCACTGTATGGGCTGAAGCAAGCACCTCATGGTTAGTACACTAGGATTGACAGCTATTTCACCGGGTTGGGCTTCACAAAGAGTGAAGCGTATGTGAATGTGTACCAGCTTATGGTTGATGGTAAGATTTTGATTATCTTACTTTATGTTGATGATCTTATTCTGACAGGTGATGAGAAACTCATAACTTCTTGCAAAGAGGATCTTGCAAGAGAGTTTGAGATGAAGGACATGGGACTCCTTCACTATTTACTTGGCTTGGAGATATGGCAGCAGGATGGGGAGCTATTTGTTTCTCAAGGCAAGTATGCCAAAGAGATTCTGAGGAAGTTCCACATGGAGAGATATAAACCCATGGAGACTCCTCTTGCAGGAAACTGGAGGAAGGAGGATGCTACTTTAGGTGAGGTAGTGGACGCTACTGTTTACAGGAAGCTTGTGGGTTCACTCATGTACTATGTGAGCACATCACCAGACATATTCTACGCTTAGTAAAGCTATGGTTAAGCTGACCAAGATCTTTTGGAAGGCAAGGAAGCATGTCTTGAGATATCTCAGGGGCACTACAGAGTATGGATTATGGTACAGATGGACAAAGGGAGTGAAGCTTTAAGGTTTGACCGATGCAAATTGGGCAGGCAATCCATCAGACAGAAAGATCACATCAGGAGGGATCTTCAACATAGGATCGACATCAGTTTCTTAGTATAGAAGGAAGCAGAGATCAGTTGCACTCAGTTCAGCCGAGGCAGAGTACATGGCAGCCAGTGAGGCGACATGTGAGGCCATCTAGATGAGGAGGATACTTTTTTTGTTTGTTTGGTTGTCAGATGGGTTTGACCGTGATACATTGTGATAACTAGAGTTGCATAAAATGCTCGGTTAATCCAGTATTCCATGACAGGTCCAAGCATATTGACATCTAGTACCACCATCTTAGAGATTGTGTTTAAAGATGCATTATGTTACTACAACACATTCCCACAGAGGACCAGGATGAAAATATTCTGATGAAGGCGCTCACCAAGAGAAAATTCGAATACCATAGAGGCAGGATCGGGGTAACTGATAATCCCTTTCTTGTTGAGAGGGAGTGTTGAAAAGTTAACAAGAAATGTGTGTCTAATTTAATTTTCCCTTAATTAAATTGGACAATAAATTGTAATCTTATCTCATAATCACTTGTAATAGTTAATTGAGTGTGATAGACTTAGTTAGCTCATGAAATTTGAGTTGAGGGTGGTTTGTGAGACATGTAGAGTGATTCTATTTGTTTTAGAGTCCAAGTTGCAGTTAGTGTATTAGTTTAATGCATGAGAAATCAGTTAACTCAATTAATTGAGTTAAAATAAGTTTAACTAGTTGTAATTGATTGTTGCACTAGTGAGAGGTCAAGTGAATTAAATAAGATTTAATTCACATGCAGTGATCCCGTCAAGTAACTGATGATTTACTTTTAATAACTGCATGCATGTTAGTTCTGATGAATACCCAGTTGAGATAGAGGTGAAAGGATGTTAACTATTAGTTGTATTATTAGCAAACTTCCCAGATGCAGTAATACACCTATAGGATTTCCCATGAGCATTGCGCAGTTTTAGAAAATTCCTAAATAATAGGGATTTAATTCTACAAGAATTGCGCAATCAAGGCAGGCTGAGGAGATGCAGGAAATTGGCTAAGTGTTGGTCGATTTTGTCTGGATCAGTGTGAGACAATTGGTAGAGTGCAATAGACTCTTGTGAGAAGAGTGCATTGTATTTTTTCATGATTCCTTGGTTGAATATATGATAGAAGATAGAGGGGTTTTTAGCAGCAAGCTTTCCCAGGAAAAATATCTATGTTGTGGATTTATTTGCTTCTTTATTTTACTTGGTGTGATTTGCGATTGTGTTTATTTTCCATAATTAATTTGTAGAAGGGTTCAGTATCTTGCTTTAGCATATCGCATGATCAGATTGAATCCATTGGTATACATATTGTTTGTATAATTTATACATTTTGTAGGAAACATATCCTAAAACTGCTACAAAACAGGATACCTCTTCAGGACTTCATCATCCTCAACCTCCTTGCCTTTATCACTAGAAACATGAATTTCAAACAACACAAACTCTTTCCTATGATTGTGATTTACTTGCATAGCTGTAACCTTTCTAGCTGATATATGATTCTTCTTTCCCTGTAAGAATTTATTTTCCCCACCATCATCCAAGCACTCAATAGAATTTTCATAGCAATCCACTTTAGTCCTGTGAATGAATAGCCAGTCCATTCCCAAAAGCATACTATATGAGCCCAAAGGAAGCACATTTAGATGTTCTGATGTAGGCATAACATTAAACCAAAATGCACAAGATGTCACCCAATGATGAACTCTTCTCTTATTCCCTGTAGCTAAATACACCAACTAAGATTCTACATGCACTTCCTTATTCAACCAACATTGATCCACCAGGTCAGGACTAGTATAACTATAATTCTATCCAAGATCAATAAAAATAGAAACAACTTAATCACAAAGCTTACCTTCCATATCGATAATTGATGCCTAATGATTTGCCTTCCTATTATCCATTGCTGCATAAATATGAGGAATAATTTGACCTACATCGCCAACTGTTTGTGCCTCCTAAGCACTGTAACTATGAGGCCTACCACCCTGGTGCGATGGAAAATCCCTCCTGCGATGTTCTCCACCACAAATCCAACACCTCAAAGGCTTTCTACCATCATCCTTATTCTTCTCCTCAAGATGAGACCCATGTCCTCTCTCAACTGCATTGAAATTCTTGTCAGGTTCCACACTTTCCTTATCACCTGCATCCTCAGGTCTTCCTTAGTCCTTGGGCCATTTTCCTTTAGTATTCTCATTACCTTTCTAGTCACACTTGAACTCAGGCTTGCACTTTGATTGCTCATAAAAACGATTCAAATTTTTGATGACGTCCTCCAATGATTGAGGCTGATCAAATTGAATCTGGTCTTTGAATGCTATTGGAAATTTGTTGATGAACCTTTAAATATTCACTTTCTCATCCTTGAGATAAGGCACATACCTCAATAACTCCAAGAATCTACTCATGTACTCATCATATGTCATGGAACCCATAATCAATTCATAGAACTCCTGATGCAGGAGCATAGGATCTCAAAACTAAATTAACCATTTGACTAAGGGGTCTTTATGTTTACCAAGGGATTTAATTCCCAAATTGAATATTATTATTTGATGTGTTTATAATTCCTATGTTTCTAAATCATTCTAGAATGTTGTATTAGTTAAATAATTTTAATGAGATATCTCGAGAATTTGAATGAGTTAGAGAGATATTAGGGTTAGTTAGATCTCATGAGAGATATGTCGATTTCAAGGAGAAATCTTAGGTTTATAAATGAAATATATTTTGATTATAAATATCATGTAAGCCTACGGGAAATGGGGGTGGAGTATGACTGAATGGTCGACTAATAATGTAATTATTTTAATGGAATATTGCTGTGAGTTTCAGTGCTATTTCATATTGTTTTTTTATGTGTGCTTGGATGTTAATGGTAGTATTTTTTTTCCTACGTCAACTCCTTGGCCATTTCATCATAGTATATTTCAGAAATGTACTTTCTTTTGAAGAGTCTTTCAAACTCATATGAAATCAACTCCTCTTCTCTAATTCCTATAGCATGATTTACATCTTCCCACTAGATATCTTCCTTTCCCTTAATACTGAAGGTAAATATCTTGGATTTCATGTTATCTTAGTAATCATGCAATATAAAAATTTTCTTCATCCCAAGCAACCATGCTTCTGCATCTTCTGATTTCTTCATCTCTCCATCAAAAGTAGGAGGCTTGGCTTTCTTGAACTCTTCTGGAAAATACTGCATCCGACTCATCCTATAAGAATGCTAATGCTGATGGTGATGGTGTCTTTAAGAACCAGATCTAAAATAAAATCCATGAGTGATAACCCTCCTCTCAGGCGTATCCAAGGATATGCCACCTCTGATTGTACCATCTCTATCCATCTTGTGTATTCTATGAGACCTGCTACCATATGCCACATTAGTCTTCTGTAAATATGAAAGGATTTAAAGAAGCATTACATTGACTTATGCTTTCTTTTCTTGAGCCCTTGCAAGTATTTTTTTTGCCTAAATCAACTTGTTATTATCTACCTTGCAAATTATAATCTCTACCCTCAAACTCCTCAGTGTGCCCACTAGATTAAGAGAATACTCTTCTCCTTGTTGCTCAACTGACTTTTCCCATTCAACTCAGTTCACATCAGGTATGTACAGGGAGTCATGTGAACTATAATCCACCATTATACTCTTCATATTTTTCCTTCTATTTCCTGCAATCATACCATGTTAGATAAACCAAATAGAATACATAATAAAAATCATACCTGAGTGTATCTCAGGGAAGACTATCACATTTGTACAAATTAGTCTAGATTAACACGATATAGATATAGTAATAACAACACATATCAACATCATGATTCATGCATGATAATAATACAAAAATGTAACAATCAATGGAGGCATGATAACCATAACCATATGTATGTACCCCAAGGTCCACTATTGTAAACCTTGCTTGGATACCACTTCGTAACACCAGTACCAAATAAAGGTTTACAGGGAAAAAAATTGCTTAGATACCACCCTGTCACCACCCCATCCCACAATTACTAACTTTTAGAAGTTCTCTAAGGTAAATATGAGTTGAGTGTTACTATGATATGACTCGACCTCCAATTTTTAGTTATGGAAGTGGGGTATACTAACCAGAAACATACTGCCACTCCTTAGGGACACCCGGTCACCCAGGTGTCTGAAAACAACCACTAGTGATCAATCTTTACGTTGGAAATTTCCTTTTCCTGACTTTACCTACCAACTGCACACATGACACACTGTGACTGTTGATATTTGTAGCTTGGGAGGTACTCCAAATCCCAGGCTTTAGGGTTGTGGAGGAGTTGGCACATAAGTGTGGCTTGTGGGCGTGGAACCCAAACATGTGGGATTTTCATCTGATCTTGTGGGTGTGAATCCATGAGGCTTATTTGACATGTGATGGATGGAGATGATAGAGGACGTTGAGATAAATCCAACGCAACATAAATAATCAAATTCTGAGTTGTCTATGTGGAGATATTATTTTTTTAATTTGATGTGTGAGTTTGGTCAATGTCGACTAGGTGTTTAGAGACCTTGCGACAAGTTTTCAAGCCCACACATGTGATTTGATGGATCCCTTTTGTTGTGTATAAATATAAGGTGGATGAGAGTCATTTAATACATCAAAGAAGCATCTTTCATAGTCTACACATCAAGGCGGGTAGTCGGAGTGCGGGCAAAACGAGTGTAGGAATGCGTGAGTGCAGGAACATGTGGGTACAAGAACATGTGAGTGCACGAACGTGCAAGTGAAGGAACACACGAGTGAAGGAACACACAAGTGAAGAAATGCGAGTTCAGGTAGCGCAAGTACATGCAATGCGAGTGAGGGCTGAGCGTGTAGCAGACTGCACCAGGGTGACACAAAAGATGTGAAGGGATAAGTATGTATTGTATTAGTGTGTTAAGGTTGAATTGATGTTAGTGGATGGTGTCCTATGAGAGGATACTTGGGAAGTCTGTTAGCATCTAAGAGGAATAGTTTCCTAGGTGGTTGGTTGCCCTTAATGAGGAGTAGATGCTACAACAAGGATTGGCCACTCGTGGTTTGTTGGATGGCAGCGTGAGACTGGGACAAGTGTGGACAATGGATTGGGAGTTGAGGGTATTTTTGAGAGAAGCATGATAGTGCCCAAGTTGGAGCCCGGTGTGCACCATATTTATGGGCTTAAGTGGTTTCTAGAGTGGAAGTTGTTGAGATCAAGGGTATGATCAACCAGGAGAAGTTTGAGTAGCCCTAGACTTGCGTGTTGAGAAGGACATATACAACAAAGGATGGGAGGTCCTCCTAGCCCATGTTCATTGTGGGAGATGGACTTCTTGCAGTGATAGGTGGTAGCCCTCTATGCCCTATGTTAGTCTTCATTGGAGCAGTGCAAAAATACTTTAGTGGGTTGAAGTCCCTGAGTAGATGAGGAACAACCATGGGCAATTGTGAGTTGTTCACAAGTGGAATTGTGAACAATTTCACAGGGGTCTCGATGTGTTGTACCCTTGATGTACTAAAGAAAAATAGTGAGAAGATTGGATAACCGAGGTTCAATGGCCAAATGGACTTGAAGCATTGATATAGGCATGTGTTGCAGATCGGGAGCCGAAGAAACGGGTAGGTACCAATACGACTGAGAGGCACTGAGAGAGCACGCTACTACAAAATAGTTAGAGTATCTTGTTGAGGGTAGTCTGGTTGTCGATGGATTAACACCAAGCCCCAATTTTGTATCTTTGTATCAGTGGATGTATGAGGGCCATTATCCCTAGTATGGGAGCCCTAGAATGTTGCATTATTGAGGTTGATTAATATAACGAAGTTGGGTTATTGTACAAAATTGTGTTAAAAGTTGTCTATATTTTTTGCACTAGTAGATTTACTGCTATTTATATTCTGTTGTGCAAAGTAGCTTCGTTGTGATTCTTGGTTTGGTAGTGTCAATGATTTAAGATTCTATCCAAGACACTAGATTCATGGAAAAAACAACAATGCATGTGGTTGAAAAGATCTAACAACACGCATGAGACTTCCTCCATGTGGTTGCAACTAAAAATTTCTAGTTCTATTCTTGCAGTTGCGAGATCAGTGCCACTTTTTCAGGGCCAACCTACAGGCCACTGCTAAGAACAACCCATAACTCTCCAGAACTCAATCTAAGATGATAACAAGTTTATACAAATAATACTAAAGCTATATCTTGCCCAAAACATGCGAGTCACATAATAAACATTTCATCAAACATATAATAAACATAGTAGGTATAGGTCATGAATGCATATCTAATCATGATCTTCTTAACTTCATCAGGGAATCATCAAGAAGGATCAATGCCCTATTAAGCTAGCTATATCAACACTTGTTAGCCCGTGCATACATTAACCATTTAATAACTTATCAAATCATGAACAATATCCATAACATGAGCACATCATTCAACCATACCTATAACCAAGATATAACCAGAATAGAATCCATGAAAACCAACCACAAGTTCAACAAAATAACCAATACATGTGCTCATTGATAACCATAGGAAAATAGCTCATATTAATCATATGCAAAAGCTAACAAAGTCAGGGACTTCCACGTACCACTTGACCATATATTGGGATGAACCAAATCTCTCTTTCATCCAATCATCCCTGTGCCATATTCCAAGCATGAATGTGAGATCATATGGGTTAAAGATAAATAGAACCAACTAGGGCTTCGAGAGGCCAAACCACATCAACTTGTTGTGGTAAAACACAACCCCCCAATTATTGATGTCTTCACTTCAAATAATGGGAAACCTTTTTATAAAATTTTTGGCTAAACACTTTTTAAGATTTTTATTTTAGTTGATTATCCTACGCTTTTGTTAATTTTTTATTTTCTTTGGATTCTTGTTTTGATTGCTTTGTTAGAATCAATTTTTTATAAGCTTCCCATTGACGCTTGTTTCGCCTTATTTGGTCAACTGGTTTGAAAATGGTACTCCTTTAAAGTCCCATCATTTATCTAAGTCTAGGTTAAAAATGCTATTTTTATTCTTTTTATTTATTTTCGGAGTGGCTGTAGTTTAGAAAATTTCATAACTAAACTAAACATCATTAAAATAAAACCAAAATAAAAAACTGATATTTAACATTAAATTTTGAGATTAATTAAATTAATTATTATAATAAAATATAATTAATTTAATTAAAATTAAAACTTAATATTAAAAAATATATATATAAAATAAAATAAAAAATAAAATTTACATTGCATATCGCAATATCGCAATATCAGAATACATCGCAATTTTTATAACATGCACATTTGACAAAATGCGATATGTGATAAGGCGATATGTGATGTGTTAAAAGTTTTTAATATAAAGTTTTTTGTTTTACCCCTTATGCCTCCCATACCTCCACCTCACTCACCCTCACGTCACCCTCACCTCACACTCCACTCACCATACCCCTCCACAAACTCACATGGATGAATTAATAAAGTGTGGATTGATTTCAATGGTTTGTTTAATGGATAATAAGTGTGGATTGATTTCAATGGTTTGTTTAATGGATTATGGGTATGGATTGATTCCAATGGTTTGTAAATTTATTTTTATATTTTTATATTATAATAATTATATTATAATTATAATGTTTATTATAATTTTAATATAATTTGAATTATAATATTAATTATATTTAAATTAACTTTTTCAAATCATTTGTATATTAATTTAATTTTGTAACTTAATTAATCTCTAAATTAGATGATATTTAATTAGAATTAATTGTATATATTAGTTAGTTAATAATTAATTTAGAATTAATTATTAGATAATTAGAATTTAATTTAGGATTAAATTTCTAATTAAAAATTCTGATTTTTAGCCCAGCAACAGAATTTCCAGAATTATGCCAATTTTGACTCATTAACTTTGGAGGCTCATAGATTGAGTTATACTTGGCCAAATAAGGCCCAGGACGGCTCATTGGAAAGATAAAATCAATGAGAGCATTTCTGAGGAGGTTTCACTAATAGATTTGGTCATTAATTGGATCAAAAATCATGCAGAAGATCAAGCTTCGAATTTCTAAAACAAAATCAATTCTCTGAGTTATTTTCTACATTTCATTTGTCCTAAGCCTCTTCTAATTGCAGATTCGCTCATCAATAATATCCTTGGCCAATTAAACCATCCCATGTATCAATAGAGAGTTTATAGTTTATTTTCAATTATTTATTTAAATAGAATTTGATTGGATTTGTTTTAATGCCAGAAATGGTATTTTGATTTTATTATTGCATCTTAACTTATTTTGATTTCTTTTTGCAGGAAAACAATAGAAGAGATATGAAGAAAAGATCTTAATCAATGAGAATGCTCCAGCAATTAAAAGATTGGGATTTTTGAGCAAATAAAATGGGATTGGACAGATTTCTCCTCAAAAAACTTTCCTCTCAAGAATTCATGTGCAAATATTATAAATATGAGATTGCAGAATGTAATATGGGCTGCTCTCTTCTGAAATTCTGGAATTCTAAAAGCACTTTTGTAATAGGGATTTAGAGTTGTAGGTGGGAGGAGTGGAATCTTAGATCTGGGGATTATTGAGGTTTTTCTTTTACATCCTGAGTTATGTATAATGAACAGAGTTTGCACTATTGTAGCTCTGCTTTTGAAAGCAAAAACTTAGGCATTGTAAAGGACTATTAGAGACCGGAGCTGGAGAAATGGATTCAATAAATTGGTATTTCGAATACTATTATTTTAAATGATGGTTTTATTTTATGATAACAGGAATGGTGTCAATTTATTTACATATTTGTGCACTTTTGTCGGTATGGGTAATTTGCTTCTATTTTATATTGTTATTTATCTCTGCTCTTATGGGCTGAATTCTGATTTCTGGGTAACTATTTACTCATAAATCTGTCTTTTAATATTGGATCAATAAATAGTGATATGTTGTGAATTTTTTCCGCAAATTATTGTTTAATAATTCAAGTTATTGATTAAATGATCAAGATCATTCTGAGAACTTCTTCCTGAGTGTTGTTGATTGATTATTTTAGTTAAAAGGTCTCAATAGGATGTGTTTTGCTATCCATAATGTCAGTTAATTGAACTATTTCATTAATATGATATTCATTATAAACAAGACATATTTCAATCCCAATATTTTAAATACCTGCTCTTGGTTGAGTTAGATCTATATCTGCCTAATTGAGATAGGAATAAGATAGTTCATTTTGCTTGTATCTTAGAATAAGTTTGCATTTAGAATAATTTCTACATTCTCTGAAGTCCTCTTCCCAAAGAGGCAAACTTTAGTAGTGGAGTGGTTGAGCCTTAAATCAGCTTAAGGATCACTTTCTTGCCTGATCAGCAAGAAGGTTGATCTGATGTCTCTTTTCCATTGGTGAATGAAAGTCATATTTTAAAGCCATTGGAGATTGAGAGAAGGTAACTGGGCTTAGTTGAACTAGTCGGAACCACCATTCCAAACGGAAAAGGAGCTGCTTTAAGGTCTGGACCGGGTGGTCATCCCCCATGTTGTTGCAGCGATTTTCGAGGCTTCAACATTTTGGCGCTAGAAGGAGGGCCTGAAACTTGTTATCTGTTGGAGTCTTTTCAATTTTAACATTTTATTTAATCACGATGGCTCCTCTTAAACTTCCAATTTGGAGTTGTATTCATGGACGTGCATCTTCCAATACTCCTCTCGAAGTGGTAAGACTCTTGTCTCATGTAACGTTTAATGGTGAGAGAAATTCTTCTGCTTTTAATCATGTCTTTCAATTTATTCAAAATGTTTCAAATTATGATTTTCAAGGAATTGATGAAGACATCTTATGCAGACTTTTAACTCTCACATTTGCGGCTAAAGCCAGAAACTGGTGTAGAACTCTTCCGGTTGCCTCAATTCACAGCTGGGATCAATTTGTTACAATTTTCATTTGTAAATTTGACCACTATGATTATGATCGGGTATGTGATGAAATTGAATATCTACGAAATGAAAATGAGTCTGTTAGAGATTTTAATATTCGACTTCATTTGAATTGTTTAAAATTTAATGTCAAAGATGAACCTATGAAAGAAGAATCACTAAATTGGTTTAAACATAATTATTCTCTTCCCCCTAGTCCCAATCCATATGAAATTAGTTCAAGCTTTGTTCCATCCCCTTCTAACATAAATGAGAATTCCTATTTGGGTGTGCAAATAAATTGTGATGAAGAGGTTTCACAAAGCTTGGAAAATATTTCTAATCAAATGCAAGAAGACAACAACAGCAATTTTGGAGAAAGACCTGCATTGGAATCTGAAAGTTTCTCTGCATTAAGTTCAGAAAATCAGATTGCAAATTAGCAAGTGCAAGCAACAATCAAAGTAAATAATAGCATGCAAACTACTGTACAAATTTCTGAATCTTTTCATGATGAGCAAATGCTGAAATCAGAGCAGAAAAGCAATCTTCTTCAAAAAATCATGACTACACAAAGGAATGATTTAGAATATGAAATTTACAATGAGCATAATGTACAAGAATTCTCAAACAGAAACATTTTTAAATGCATTATTTCAGATTCACATTTTTCCCTTTATCCCGATATTTATAATGATGATAATTTTTCCCCTTTGATGTTAATGATATTTCAGAAAATACAGAGGTTGATCTAAATGAATTACCATTAATTTTTTATCAAGATAGAGAAGCAATTAATGATCATTCTTTTGCCATTAATGAACATGAAATTCTTGTTCCTCCGTGTTTGGATATATTGGATAAGATTGAAGGGAATTATAGAGAATTTTGTGAAGTCATTTATGATAATTACTCTGACATTGAAGATGTTGATTTCTATTCTTCTAAAGAGAGTACTCATGAGAAAATTCAAATAACATCTGGAAATGAGGAACATTTCAATTTAGAAATTATTCCAACTAATCCTTACTCTAAAGCAGATAATCATCTTCATGATTTCACTATTCGAGAAAATATTCCAATTTATGATTCATATCATGATCAAACTTTCATTCCTGTTCATAATCATAAATCTCTTTCTAATTCACAAGTTGGAATTCGAAATTACTCAAATTCCATAATTCTGGCCAATTCTTGTGAAAAAAAAATTATTTCAAAATGATCTCGATTGTGCTGTAACATTAGTTGTACAAATAGTGATTTTATTTTATTTTTGTTTCTTCACTTATTTTGTATTAAATCAGATTTATTTTCAGATTTTTGATACATTACGCTAGCATATTGAGCACTTTATTATCAAACATTCAATTGATACATTGCCCCGTTGGAAAATTGAAGTTTTATATTATAATCAAAAGCATCAAAAGCTATTTCAATTTCAATTTCAATCAATGCTAATGTTTTATCAAAAGCTTCAATCTTCTCAAAGGCAATATCAACAAGAGAATGTATTTTTAGAAATCTGTCAGCAATCCAATTTAATTAATAATTTTCCATTTCATTTGAAAGATTTCCATCCATTTTTCGTTAATTCATTTGAAAAATATTTGGAAAGTTTTCCTTCATGGAAGATTGTCAATAGCTTAACATTTACACATAACACTAACAGTTTCTTCCAGACCTTTGATTCTAAAAGCTCATATCCACAATCTGGTCTTTCATCTCCTCTTTTGAACATTTCCCAATTATTAATAGAAATCCATCCAGATTTATATGATCCAATTGGTTTTCAATTGGAAAGAAAATTTCATGAGAAAGAGATTTTAGATAAGTTTCTAACAATAGTTGTATATTCTGATTTCAGGTTTAATTTTCTTAGTTCAATTAGATTTGTATTTTTATTACTAACATTTAAATTGTACATACATGCAAGGATTAAAATGAGAAAATGGTTACACTGGAAATATGACTATACCTAGTAATTTTTCAAGTATATGGTTAGAATAGGAGTAGAGTTAATATAGTTAATTTTCAACAGTTCTGTAGATTAAAAATAAAACAAAGCAATCAGCCATTTCATACATGTTTAGTGAAAACATTTTCTCCCAATCAGAAAATTTTAATTCTTGTTTTTCTTTTTAAATTTCTTACAACAATACCTCTACTCTGTCTATTTTGAATAATGTCTTGATTAAATTCAATTAAGGTTGCACTTGGCATCAATCGCCTCAAAGCCACTTTTCTTAATTTCAGGATTTTCTTCTAAGATTTTCTTTTGAAATTTATATGATAAAGGTTTTGAGGATATAAAAGCTTCATGATCTCATTATCCCATGAAATGTATGACTGTCTATGATAAGCTTAATTCTGACTCAACCATTATTATTCAGTTTAACCTTTCATGGTAATCATATGAAGTTCATACTATCTTCCTCGAAATTCGCTAAGCTGAACTTAAGGATGCCCATTTTGCTGTGTGCACACATTCAAATTTGTTTTGACATTTTTCCACAATTAGTGGCTTTATCCCATTCGAACCTTTAGTTTATTATTTGATGCTGCAATATGCATCATATTCATTTACTAAAGGCATTATTGAACAGTCACTATAACAATACAGATTTTTCTCAAGTTAATTCGGAATGTGCAGAGGTAATAAATTGTTGTTGCAATTCAAAAGGGAAGCATAGTTTCATATTTATTTCTGGTAAATTTTATATTTCCTGAACATGAATAAACATATTTTATTTAGGCTGATTGCTCACTCCGATTTAGAATAAATAATGAGATGATTTTGAACAAAGTTAGAATTTTGATAAATCGAAGGAAGAATTTGAAGATTCATGAGGTAAAATCTGCAGACAATTCCCTTCTAGGTATGCATTTACAAGTTCATTTTCGTCTATTATTAGTTTATCTTTTCTTTATTTTATTTTTGATTCTTTTTCTGTTTTAATTGCAGGTTTTCATTTGTTTTCAAAACTTGAAGAAAGCAGCAAACCCAGTTCAAATTGGCAACAGGTTCAGGGAAATTTTATTTGAGATTCATTAGAATTTGAGCATTCTTTAACTTTGTTTTTATTCATTTGGGAAACCCAATTGAAATTAAAAACAATATCATAAGATTTCATCGGAAGTAGCTCTTAGCAGTTTTGATAATAAAGTGTTCATAAAAGATCTTTGATGTATTACCTCACTCATATGTCATATCACATTTCGCATATCAGAGGTTTGCAGTTGAATATACTTCCATTATCATGAATCTTCGATCTCCGATAAACGACTTTACCATATTGCGATGACCACATAATTCCGGACCCGATATGAAATTCAAATCAAGTTTATACAATATCGCGTCCATTCAATCGCAAATAATGGTAGGAGCATAACCTTAAAAGGGTCGATGTCTCAGATCCGATATGTTATTAAATTTTTATCATAAAATTATTGGGTCCACTCTTCATCGCATATCGGCGTATCGAGAATTGTTACATCATGTGCTTAAGTTTTTCGATCGCGATCACCAGTTAACTATGTCATTCATTGCATATCGGCATCGCAAGAATCATATTGTATTACATCGGGTACCAAACATTCACCAATCGCCGATTAGCATCGCCGATTAGAAATTGCCGATATCACAATCACTTCATCGCATTTTTATTTATGCTCACATCACAATTCAGAATCTGCGATGTGCGTTGTGCAATGTGGGAAGCACAATGTAAATATTCCCCGATCCCTGATATAATATTTCTTCAATGATGCGATCGCTCCATCTTATCGCACATCTTATCATTGCATGTTTTCATATCGGCAATTTTCCATTTGCAATCTCTGATGTGATAGCTTCCAATGCATGCCTTTGAGCCATTAACATTTAATCGATATATGGCATAGCAACAAAGGTGAAGTCTTGCAAATTAAACTCGAAGCATGGTGAAGAAACATGTGATGCGAATCATTCAATACGGCAATGTGTTATTTTAAAAGCGAGCTTGGGTAACCACTATGGTAAGAAAGCTGTTAATGAAAAATTTGTAGCATATTCAAAACATTTTGATTTCTCATATATTTCAATTTTAAATATATAATTCCATAATTAAAAAAGAAATTCAAGGCCTCTCTATCTTCACATTTAAATTTTATTATCTTGAATGTGGTCTTGATTCTGGACAATTTATAAAATCTTGGAGTTTATATGAAACTTATAATATTTTGAGAAACAGTCATTACTGCAAATTTTCGTTCTCATTTTTGATGCATTTGTTTTCCCTCGAACATTAACCATTCCATTTTTTTCATTTTATTGCTTGCTTTAGTTTAGATAAAATAAATAATGATTTTGGGTTATAGGATTTTGGTTAGTTTGACTTCTTCAAGTTTTTAATGTTAATTAAAATAAGAAGTCAGCTAGTTTGGAGAAACTGATACTTTTCAGGTAAGATCAAAAGCAATTATCCAATGGTAAGATTCATGTACCCACTTTTATTAATTTCTATTTCGTTACTTTAAATTTCAGTTTTCTTTTTCTGATATATAAATCTGTTTTGCAGTTTTCCATTTGAAGCTTTCAATCCTCTGCAGAATCATAGTTTCAAAGTCCTATATTCTTCTCTTGGCTTTATTTCAATAAGCAGCAATAATCTTTATCGAAACAGCTACACTAGGAAGTTTCTGAACTTTTAGTTTGTTTCTTTAAGCACTTTTTTATTAGAAAATGATTAAGATGATGCTTTGAAACAAGAAGATTGATATCAGATAGAAAATTTTCGATGTGGCTGAAATGATCATCACTGCTATCTAAAAAGCCTAAAACACTTACAACCCTGCAAGGTATGATTTTTCTAAATATCGACGTAAGAAGGATTGATTACACGATTATTTTCTTTCTTCATATTGTTGAGACATTGGTATAAACATTCTTGTTTGAGTTTATCTTGCGAAACTTGGATTTTCCTTTCCATTTAAAAAAAAATAATTTTTTTTTCCTCATTTCTTTCTCATTTTAGCATAAGAATTCTTTTTCCTTTGGTTTTCAGTTTTGATTTTGGTGACTTTGCCATGATTTATATGGAAGGCCTTCTTATTACCTAACTATGGTTGGCATACACGGAAAAAAAATTGTTAATAGTCATCTATTAACTTTTTCTTAAATCTCTTAGTAAAGTTTGATTTTCTTATTATAAAGGTAGACATACTTAAGGAAGAGATTACCAATTTAGAGAAGTTGACAAAGTATCATAAAATCTAGAGAAATTTCTTCTTTATCAAAATTGTAATCATTTTGAGATTTCAATATTTTATTAAGATCTTTCAAAGTTCTATTATCAGTCAAGAAAATTTATTTTTAACCAAGTAAAGACACTTTACAGCAAAACACCTTTTAACTCGGAAATTGTCATTCTTAACTCTTAAGGAGTCAATGATTCTCCCTGTCCCGAAGAGTCTTATTTTTCTAGAGTATAATCCAGATATATATTTAAACTTAAAAGATAAGAGGTCTCATCATGAGTCTGCTTACCATGATCATAGGGGAAAAATAGGCTGACATTACCAACACTGCTAAACAAACCAGGGTAATGGCTTATGATTGCAAACAATTATAAGACAAGGGGTCTCATCACAAGCCAGCTTTTTCAATCCAATTATAACCAGTGAATGGCATTGTCAAATATCTGGCCACCAAACCAGGACAATGGCTTTTAAGATTTATAATAATATTAAAAAAATAAAAAAATAAAAATAAAATAAAATAATATAAATGGATTTATCTTTGGGTCAATAATTCTTAAAGAGACGTAATTCTAAATCATTGGTGATTAAAACGTAACCCTGTCGAAACTATAGATGTTTGCTGGCAACAGTGGCTCTACCTGTGACAAATGAGTATATTTTAAAAGCTAAGCTGTAAAGTGACCCCTGCTTTATCTCTACAACTAATTAAGCACTGATATAGAGTTTTGAAATATTTTAATTTATGAGGAATTTTAAGAGGAATTTTAAGAAGAATTACAGTTAGATGAGTCTTGCTTTTATTCAGATTAATGAACCTAGTCAAGCATTTCAAGCATAATTCTCTCTTCTTTAATTAAGTTTTACTTTTATTTTAGGAAAATCTTATTCATATCAAACAGAGATAACTGGTTCTTCTCCCGTGTGTCACCATTGTTGTGGTAAAACACAATCCCCCCATTATTGATGTCTTCACTTCAAATAATGGGGACTCTTTTTATAAAATTTTTGGTTAAACACTTTTTAAGATTTTTATTTTAGTTGATTATCCTACGCTTTTGTTAATTTTTTATTTTCTTTGGATTCTTGTTTTGATTGCTTTGTTAGAATCAATTTTTTATACGCTTCCCATTGACGCTTGTTTCGCCTTATTTGGTCAACTGGTTTGAAAATGGTACTCCTTTAAAGTCCCATCATTTATCTAAGTCTGGGTTAAAAATGCTATTTTTATTCTTTTTATTTATTTTCGGAGTGGTACATAGTTTAGAAAATTTCATAACTAAACTAAACATCATCAAAATAAAACCAAAATAAAAAAATAAAAGACTGATATTTAACATTAAATTTTAAACATTAATTAAATTAATTATTATAATAAAATATAATTAATTTAATTAAAATTAAAACTTAATATTAAAATATATATATATATATATATATATATATATATATATATATATATATAATAAAATTTACATCGCATATCGCAATATCGCAAGATCGGATCCATCGCAATTTTTATAACATACACATTTGAAAATCCCCAATCCAAGGTTCTTGCGATATGCGATGTGTTAAAAAGATTTTAATACAAAGTTTTTGTTTCACCCCTTATGCCTCCCGTACCTCCATCTCACTCACCCTCATGTCACCCTCACCTCACACTCCACTCACCATACCCCTCCACAAACTCACATGGATTAATTAATAAGTTTAGATTGATTTCAATGGTTTGTTTTCTAGATTTTGGATTTGGATTGATTTCAATGGTTTGTTTATTAATTTTTATATTTTTTATATTATAAATTAATTATAATTTTAATATAATTTGAATTATAATATTAATTATATTTAAATTAACTTTTTCAAATCATTTGTATATTAATTTAATTTTGTAACTTAATTAATTTCTAAATTAGATGATATTTAATTAGAATTAATTGTATATATTAGTTAGTTAATAATTAATTTAGAATTAATTATTAAATAATTAGAATCTAATTTAGGATTAAATTTCTAATTAAAAATTTTGATTTTTAGCCCACAATGACAGAGAATTTCAGTGTACTGAGTTTTGACTCATCTGACTTTGGAGTTCATAGATTGAGTTATACTTGGCCAAATAAGGCGGGGCAGCTCATTGAAGAAGTAAATCAAGGAGAGCATTTGAGGAGGTTTCACTAATAGATTTGGTCATTAATTAGATCAAAAATCATGCAGAAGATCAAGCTTCGAATTTCTAAAACAAAATCAATTCTCTGAGTTATTTTCTGCATTTTCATTTGTCCTACGCCTCTTCTAATTGCAGATTCGCTCATCAATAATATCCTTGGCCAATTAAACCATCTCAGGCATCAATAGAGAGTTTATAGTTTATTTTCAATTATTTATTTAAATAGAATTTGATTGTATTTGTTTTAATGCCAGAAATGGTATTTTGATTTTATTATTGCATCTTAATTTATTTTGATTTCTCTTTGAAGGAAAACAGTAGAAGAGATATGAAGAAAAAATCTTAATCAATGAGAATGCTCCAGCAATTAAAAGATTGGGATTTTTGAGCAAATAAAATGGGATGGGACAGATTTCTTCTCAAAAAACTTTCCTCTCAAGAATTCATGTGCAAATATTATAAATATGAGATTGCAGAATGTAATATGGGCTGCTCTCTTCTGCAATTCTGGAATTCTAAAAGCACTTTTGTAATAGGGATTTAGAGTTGTAGGTGAGAGGAGTGGAATATCAGATCTGGGGATTATTGAGGTTTTTCTTTTACATCCTGAGTTATGTATAATGAACAGAGTTTGCACTATTGTAGCTCTGCTTTTGAAAGCAGAAACTTAGGCATTGTAAAGGACTATTAGAGACCGGAGCTGGAGAAATAGATTCAATAAATTGGTATTTCGAATACTATTATTTTAAATGCTGGTTTTATTTTATGATAATAGGAATGGTGTCAATTTACTTACATATTTGTGCACTTTTGTCGGTATGGGTAATTTGCTTCTATTTTATATTGTTATTTATCTCTGCTCTTATGGGATGAATTCTGATTTCTGGGTAACTATTTACTCATAAATCTGTCTTTTAATATTGGATCAATAAATAGTGATATGTTGTGAACTTTTTCCGCAAATTATTGTTTAATAATTCAAGTTACTGATTAAATGATCAAGATCATTCTGAGAACTTCTTCCTGAGTGTTGTTGATTGATTATTTTAGTTAAAAGGTCTCAATAGGATGTGTTTTGCTATCCATAATGTCAGTTAACTGAACTATTTCATTAATATGATATTCATTATAAACAAGACATATTTCAATCCCAATATTTTAAATACCTGCTCTTGGTTGGGTTAGATCTATATCTGCCTAATTGAGATAGGATTAAGATAGTTCATTTTTCTTGTATCTTAGAATAAATTTGCATTTAGAATAATTTCTACATTCTCTGAAGTCCTCTTCCCAAATAGGCAAACTTTAGTAGTGGATTGGCTGATCCCTAAATCAGCTTAAGGATCACTTTTTTGCCTGATCAACAAGAAGGTTGATCTGATGTCTCTTTTCCATTGGTGAATGAAAGTCATATTTTAAAGCCATTGGAGATTGAGAGAAGGTAACTGGGCCTAGTTGAACCAGTCGGAACCACCATTCCAAACGGAAAAGGAGCTGCTTTAAGGTCCGGACCGGGTGGTCATCCCCCATGTTGTTGCAGTGATTTTCGAGGCTTCAACACAACCCTTAACTACAATGATCTCACCTAAACTAGTCCAAAAATTAGTAATACCAAAACAAGCTTGGATGCCTACAACTTCCTTCACTAGCTCCAGAGGAATTTTTCTGTCTCCACCCATCCATAAAGAGTTCTAGGAGAAATCCCATCTCCTCCCTTGACCCTTTGGATTTTTCTCGAGACCGCCTCAATTAGGATCCAAGTCTACAACCATCCAAAGCTTAATCAAAATAGAGAATCCACTACATTATGGCTATCCAGGAAATGGAAAGGAAGGGATGAAACCATTGTCAATCTAGTCTAATGCCATGCCAATGAATAAAAAATAACCAAACAACCAGATGCATGTACCATGCATTCAAATATCAAGAAGGAAATCACACGTGAAATGTACTCCTTCCATAGCTGCTAATACAACCTTCTTTCTGCTGCCCACCAATTCATTTCCTTGCTTGCTTGCTTCTCTCCAAGTGCAAGTGAATTCTAAGATGCTCCAAGAACTCTCTATGCATGTAAGAGTGGAAGAATAGAATAAGAATGATCAAGAGCTGAGCCAAAAACTGTCAAAAGCTGTCAATTGTTTCTTTGATGCCTTTTTATCATCGATGTCTCATGTCTCCTCCTTTCATTTTTCATTTTTCTTTCATTTTACTTCATTTTCTCTCTAATTCCCTTGCATGCATGTTTGTGTCTCTTCACCTTCCTTTTCTCCTATTTCCATTTACTTCCTTAATTAAATGCCATTTATTGTCTCTTTTCCTTTGCCAATGCCTATTATAATTTCCATAGCCATTACTAAACCACAAGTGATTCCCACTATAATGCTTTCCCCTCATTCAACTTAGAATACGTGCCCCATGACCTTGGTCTTATTTTATTTGCATGAAAAATCAACCAGGGGATGTTACAACATCTATAAGGGAGGCTATTGCAAAACATGACCTAGAGAAGAATCGTCTTACTTTGTGAGTATGGATTTCAATGGGGTTAAGATGGTGACGATGGTTAATAGTGGAGCTACACATAACTTCATGAAAGAGGATGTGGCTAAAAAATTTGGATTTAGGTTCAAGCTATCCCATGCATCCTTTAACGCAGTTAATTCATCTGAGATGTGGGTGATTTGGATGGTTGATGATGTTCCCATTCATATCGGTGATAAGAAGGCAAGAGAATGGTTCACCATTATGCATCTAGATGAATATGAGTTGGTATTTGGACATGATTTATTGATTGCAATGAAAGCAATGCCAGTTCCACACATGTGATATTTGTTCATCCTATCATGACCAAATCTAATTGTTGTGAGGACTCTAAGAAGAGCCATAGATTCAAATTCTGGGATGACCTCTCTTTGGATGAATGAAAAAATAAATTAATGGATGAGTGATATTCATGATAGGATATATGAGATTGATTATCTTTTGTTGTGGCATGTGAATATTATGATGTTCTTGACTGAAGGTATTAAGATTTTGGATGAGAGATTAGATCACGAGGAGGAGTATGCGTTAATGCCTGATGATTCTAGTGAGGACATGGGGGTAGCACCTTTGATCAAGGAGTGTGGCTAGGGAGATATGCCCTTGTATAGGAGAGCCAAGGAGGATATCGATTCAGCCACAAATAATTTCAAATGAGGTTGGCCTTAAGATATGGAGTTGGAACATCTTTTTGAATAAGTAGAAGGCATGATTGTTTGACATACAACATTGTTAAAGTATCTTACAGAGAATTTACAAGGGAGGAATTATAGTAGGTCAGATATGGATAGGAAATGGAGGTTGGTGGTCACCATGACTACCACACCTCACCTTCACATTGACCAATGAGGAAATTGGCTTGTTGCAGTATGGATGGAGAGTCATATGATGGGTGCCTTAAGGGTGCATTTTGCAATTGATTGGGGTTTCTTGGATGATGTTAGTTTTGAGGTATTTCACTTGTGTGAGTGACATGAGTTCTTATGGAATTTAGCATGACAATAATATTAGCTACTTGATTAGCTAGGAGCCACATTGGGATCCAACACATGGAGGCATGCGAGAATGTTTTTGTTAGATGAAAATCATAGACATCATCGAGAGGATTGACACATCATGATGGGAGCTTGTGAATTTGAGAGTTATGGTTGGAATATTGTCGAGGATGAAAATTATTTTGAGTGTGAGAGGGTTTCAAATCCTTAAGGAGACACATGCATGCATATCATACATAATCAAGATGATTATTGTGGCTACATTACCATTTCATATTTTGTGATGTTTGTTGCAACATTTCAATGAAAACTTAGGGTTTCCATGGGCGAGTGCACATAGAATAGTTGTGGGTGCACGAGTGCACCAAGATGATATGGCAGGCTCAATGAATTAGGTGCATGATGGGTGCATGTTGGGCATTCATGGGATTAGTTGTACCATGACATATAGCTAAAATGAGTTCGGTTAAACATGTAGCTAGGGGGAGTGCATGATATAGGCTGACATGGGAGTTCGGTTTTAGGTGTGATGAGTAGGTGTGCAACCCACATGCTTGGATGAGTTGACATGCAATGTGAGACGAGACGGTGCATGGGAAAGATATGCACTTAGTCGAGACATTGTGTGAATGGGTAGGCCAACATGGGACAAGGTGAGACAACTCATGGAAAAATGTGAGATGATGGGCTTGAGCGAGGTGAGATGACCCAACGAGTGGGTAGGATGATGCCGAAGATGTCCGATCGAGATATTTGATTGGAAAGATGAGCTGGTTAATTACATGTGGGATAGCTCAACTCAGGGGTTTCCTAAGGGTCGCAACCCTTGGCGTTCCCCCACCCATGCAATATATAAATAAGTGAAGCATGAGATAATTAGAGGAGGTGGGGAGGATTAACACAAGATCATATATCGTGCCATATCACCAAACCACATAGCGAAAGGGAGTGAGATGGAAATCCGCAAAACCAAAACTTGATATTTCTCTTGGGTAAGAGATGCACTAAAAAGGTAAGCTATTTGCCCTAACAATCTCAAATGGTAATGCAATTAAGAAATTCACTTTATATACAACTACAAAATAAATATCTAAATTGGAAAAATCACAATGTATTGACGATATGAATAATGATGACAAAATAATACAATTAGTTTTAACAATAACACAAGCAAGAAATAATACAACTAGTTTTGACAATAAGACAAGCTATGAGTTTCAAAGAATATATTGAAGAAAATCAAATTATTAATTCCATTACTAATTATAATTTTGTTCAATCTTCAGGAAAAATCTTGTTATATTCATATCTTGGATACAGATTTTCAAAAAAACTGTATTATAGAAATATTTTCATCATTATTTGATTCTCTGTATTCTACAAATTCAATATCGTAATCTTGTAGCATTCTTGTTGAGATTAATTAAGGAAAAGCTTTGAATATTAACTTTAAGCTTGATGAATCTAAAAAATAATGATACATTCAAATAACAAGAAAATTCTAGTGCATTTGCATGGGAGTACATTGATATGAGAGGAATTAATCCTAATACATGTATGCATCATATTTATATTTCTGAAAATTCCAAACCTATTGGACAACCCCAAAGATATATGAATCTAGCATTAAAGGAATTTGTAAAAGAATAATTGTAGAAACTATTGAATGTGAATTTTATATACTCTATTTTAGATAGTCAATGGGTATCACCACTGGTAATTATTCCTAAACGGAATGGTAAATGGTGTGTTTGTATAGATTACCAAGAATTGAATAAAGCTACCTTAAAATACCACTTTCCTCTTCCATTCATATATTGAGATTTAGATATGTTAGTAGGGAAAAAATATTTTCCCTTTATTTATGGTTTTATTAGTTATAATGAAATTCAAGTTGCATGAGAAGATCAAGATAAAACAATGTTCACATTCCCATGGGGGACCTATGCTTAAAGAGTATTACCCTCGGGGTTATGCAACTCTCTCGCTACTTTTCAATGAGTTGTTTTAGCTATTTTCTCTGACTTGGTTCATGATTATGTAGAGGTATATATGGATTATTTTATATTTTATGGCAATACTTTTGCGGAAGCATTGAAAAATATTGCAAAAAGTTCTTAGTAGATACAAGGAAACCAATCTTTCATTAACTCATGAAAACGGTCATATGCTATTCACTGAAGGAATTGTTTTGGGTCATTGTATTTAATGTGCAAGAATCAAAGTTGATCCAAAAAATACAAAAGTTATTTATAAATTTTTAGTACCTATTTATCAAATTTCATTCAAGGGAAAAGAAGCCAACATTTAGAGAAAATCTTGTGGGAAACAAGAAAGACTCCTCATTTTTATAGATGTGGCACTCTTCTCTCAATGTGTGGAAGATTATCTATATGTCTTATATTGAATGCAATGGATAAGTCCTAAATAGAAAACCCAAAAAATTCCTCAAATGTGGCTCTCAAATAACATATATTCTTTCGAAGTACGTGAATAATAACTATACATAAACAAACATGAATGAGAACAATTTCATCTATTGGGTCTGCATTCAACAAATATTTTTCCTTCCTTGAAACTAATGTAACTCTAAGAGCAGTTATGCTTTTAAATATGAAAACAAAGTGAAAATGGATAGGTCATTAAAGAATATAAATAAATGTTAATTAAATGATTAATTTCACAGTACACATCCATTCGTACATTTCTGAGGATATATAATTAAATGAAAACAATATGCAATAAGTAAAGAGATGGCCCAAATTGTTAGAGAAATCTAAAATAATTTCATACATCCAAATATCTTAAATATCTTAAGAGCATTGGTGAACACTTGTGAGATTCTTACTTCTTGTTTGGAAATTAAAGTTTTTGAATCATAAATGGAATGCCTTCCTTGAAATAGCTCTCCACAAGAGTAAAACATATTAGTATAGACTCCATCCCTGAGGGCCTGGAAATGGACTCCTATGGAACAAATGATAAAATTTACTTGGAAGAATAAGATAAATTGCAGTCAAGGAACAACTTTATAAATATATAAGACAATTCACAAAGCTGAATGATTAAAGACTGGGAAGAAAGAAAGGGAATTGTTCCATAACAAAATATAGGACATCCATAGAATTGCAAAAGGATGGTGTACACAAAAATCTATTCAGACAATACCATATAAATTCATAATTCCAAGATAACACTTAAATAGTTCTTTCAATAAAATCCTAGTATAACAAGTTTAATAATTTCTAAGACTATTACATAAACTGTAATTAAATTGCATTCATTTTTTACAAGTTTGAGATTTTATTCCCCTAGACTTGAAATGTCATGAAAGTTCTTAGAAGAATGGAGAAAGCATAATGAGTCTTAGATTAATCCAGTTTCTCAACACAAATAATAACTGCCTGGAAAGAAATATATAATAAAAGATAAAAGGGAAGGTAAATCTTGTTATTTCACAAAAATATCAAAAGGGAAAACATCCTTCAACTAAATCCCAACATAGGAAAAATCCAACATAAAAAGCTCAGGAGCCAAAAGATCTATTTTTTTCAATGTGCTTAGAGAGTCCTTTATAATATATATATATATATTTTCTCATAAATGCTTTACAATTAGGTTTTTATTTTTATTTTTATTTTAAAATAAGTCCATATTTATAAATATGAAGCTAAAAATTAATCTTTTGAGCTAGATCTAGCTTCAAATTTTCTAGATTTCCATTTTTATAAATCATTTTTAAAGATAATTTGGTGAGAAACACAAAATTTTTCATGAATGTTATTTTAATTTTCCAAGATGATATCTATAATTTTGGCCTTAGATACCACTTTCCAACAAGCTCTCGTTTTCCCAAAACATACATTAGGAACTCAAGTTACGTCCTCGGGAAGTTCATGACTCAACAATAGTTGATCTACTCCACATAAATATTGCATTTTTTATTTATAACTTGGCCCTATTCATCCCACATGCATTATGAAAGAGTATCAATAATTATCTCCTCATATTACTTGTATGTGAAGTAAAAAGAGTCACGAGACCTTGTGTAGCTCATGCCTAATGTAATTTTATAAAATGATGAAGTGTGAGAAGTGTGCAAATAAAATGAATGAAGGTAAAAAAAACTAAATAATGGAAATAAAGGGGTGTGGTTTGTGTGGAGGATATGGTATAAAAATAAAATGACAAAGCGTGAGAAATAGTCACATAAATGACTAAGTAAAAAGAAAAATAATGGAAATAATCATAAAAGGAGAAATAATGGAGATTTGAGGGAAGATAATGATATCTTTGGCATATGACCTTTGTTTTTTATTTTTTTTGATTCTGAATAATGTTGTATGAAGTTGAGAAATAGGGCTATCAAATGAGAAGATAAAGAAGAGTATATTTTATTTTCTTCTCTCTATTAAAAAATAAAAGCCATCCTTCTTGGCCTTGCATGAAGAAGATTAAGAATGATTAAAAAAATGATGTTTCAAAATCACTCCATTTGGTGCATGACATGAAAAAATATCAACATGTAAAATTCATACTTGGAGATGACCTAGAAAATCACCACTATATTTCCGAGTTTATAAGATTTCTTCACTAAAAGATTTGTTAATCAATTTTTGGGCACATTGCTGTAAGTGAGTTTTCTTAATTTAATTGTCATTATATACACACAATGAATTTTCCTTGTTGTAATATTGTTCCAAAATGAAATAAAATGACTTGTAACATACACATAAATGTAAATAGTTTTGTTGTAATTATAAAAACAGAGACTATAGACCAATATCATCTTGCATTCATTCAAAATGAAATAATATTGACATAATAATTAGACAAAAACTAGTATCAACAAGGCATAATTCAATTTTTAGGGCAAGCTTCAATGTGTCTTGAATAACACAAGGATTATTTAGTTGTTTCCCAATGCTCCTATGTAATTTTATCCACTATGAAAGCTCAGCTAGGAAGCACTGGTTACAAAAATAGCTAGCAGAAAGTGACTCTTGGGCTCAATATTGGTAAACATGGCCTCTTCACCTTTGCTTCTTGAATTAGCTTGAACCACCAAAAACAAAACACCCTCACAATATCCACACTCAATATTAAGAGACACATGGTCTTGAAAATGAATGATATCAACCCTCCATGGAAGAAAACACATGCCCAAAAAGCAATGGTAGCCCATGACCTTGGTTGTATCAAGGAATACAGTCCCTATTAGCCTAGAACTCGACCCCAACAAGAAATACGATCTTTAAAAGATGAAGATAATGATTTTTACCAAGAGAAAGACCTTTTTAGTAGAAGGGAACTTGATCAACTACAAGAAAGAGTGATAGAACAAGTTGATGCTTAAACCCACTTGTAGATAGTCTTGGAAGGATGATTTTCTTGATGGGTATTCTCCCAATGAGACCAATCTTCAGATTTGTCTACGGCTATCACCTAAGAGACAATATATGTAGAAAACAAAATATCAATGAATAAAATCAAATGATAAAAACACAACACCTCAATATCTCCTACAAATCATCTTATCCTTTGAATCTTAATAGTTAAAACTGATTGATTCCACTCCTTCAACCAATTAGAGTTTATAGTTTCAACACTAAAACCAACTATGGAGGCTAGGTTTTCCAAAACCTTAAACTGCTCTCCAAAGCTCTTCAAGAGCTATTTTCGCAAAAACACAAGTGAATGAATGAATGAATGAATGAGGAGAGTCTCCTCAATTTTTTTTTAATGAACTTATGGCCACTTTGCTTCCATTTTACCTTTTTAAATTTCATGTGACTTAATAATATTTTCACTTTATAAAGTTAAAGTGAGTTTCACTTCCCTAGGAAATGTCCCCTTTTCACCCCTTATACTTTTATAATGTTTCCTTAGGCGAATTAAGTCCCCTTATTAAATTTTCCCCCACTTTAGCCTATGGGAACCATGTTAGGCTCACAGAATCTATCATAATATTCCAAAGTGTTCGAGGACATTACAATCCTCCACGCCCAAAATTGCTTGCCATCAATCAATTTCAACTCATGATGTTTGAGCACCTTCTCACATTCCTAGGCGATGTCTTCCACAAGTAAATCATTCCAATTTATAAGGTACTCCTTCACTGTCCTACTCCACAACTTCCTCTCCCTTGTTTTTATGATATTCTATGGAACCAAGATCAACTCTCCTCATTCATTCATTCACTTGTGTTTTTGAGAAAATATCTCTTGGAAAGATTTGTAGAGGTGTTTAAGGTTTTGGAAACCCTATTCACCATAATTGGCTTCAGTGTTGAAACTATACACTGGTTCAAGGAGTGGAATTACTCAGTTTTCACCATCAATATTCAAAGTATATGATGATTTGCAGAAGATATTGAGGTATTGTGGTGTTATCAGTTGGTTTTATTTACTGATATTGTGTTTTCTACATATCTTCTCTCTCAGGTGTCAGCCATAGCCAAATCTAGGGGCTGGTCTCATTGTTAGAAAATCAGAAAGGCAGAAATATGATCTTATATTGATAATTGCTTGTGATATTCTTGTAGTCTTATTAACTTCTCTTTATGTTATTCTTTTATCTTGTTTTCATCAAGAAATCATAAAATCAAAACATAAAGATCAACGATACTAGATATAGGCACTCAACTAGAGCTAAAACCCATCCATAGGGGAAAACCTAGTGAAACTCTTAGACTAATAGATTCAAATAAAGTTGAGATATACCAAGGCCTTAGACATGACCAAAATACCTTCCTCCTCCACCAAGTCAGCCTTCCAAGATGATTATGAAAAATTCAATAGTCTCCTCTTGCCTCCTAGCTTCAAACCAACAACAATAAAGAATTTTTGGCCCCCAACTTTGAGAAATTCATCCCTAATGCAGATATGAAAATTTTCCCTCCCCAATAGCTTAAAAATTTCACATATGTGAGTCGAAGAGAGAGAAAAACAACTTCTTCTTGTTTGAGAAATGTCTCCTTCTCCTTGGTTAGGTTTTTCTCCTTCTTCTTAGGTATTTCACTCTTATTTTCTACCTCCAGCTACTCCAGATCAAAATTCTTCGTTGGTGCTTCAAATGAGGCGAGTTTCTACCTTTATGTAGTGAATTCATCCTCCCAATTAGGAAAAATTGTCCAAGTTGAAACCGACTTGGTGGAGGAGGCTTAAATGGCCTGATTTACATCAAAATAAATTTCTTTATTTATAGATAAAGCCCAAGAAGCGTATTTTACATGATGATAAGGACCGAGACTCTTGGCATAAACCCTAAAATCCTAAAATGGAGGTTTTGACCTAAAGATCATTTACTCGAGCATGAAACCCATGCTTTAATAAGTCAATTTATTTACAATACACTTTATTTTTATTTCTTTTGACAAATACATTACATTATGAATCAAATAAACTTATTTTTCCTAGGAAAAAAGTTGTAATTTTTCATTAATGAAAAGAAAAATTACATGTTACATTTAGCAACATATCCAAAAGTATGCAAGTACAAGATAAATAGTCCAAACCTATAAAGATTCAAATAAGTGCCAAATAATCAACTAGCAATTTTCATATAATGTACTAATGGTATGTACAATGAATATAAGATAGTTGCCGATAATATAATTCAAGAAAAATAAATATATAGTTCTGTCACCATTGGACAGTATGAGTAATGCCGCCAAAAAGTGCAAAATAAAATAAAAATTGCAGTCATGGGATGACTGCGTCCATAGCCTGAAGATCATCAATGAAGGGATGATGATAAAATTGGTACTCCTGTGCATCATCGTGCTCCACAATGTGCCACCGACCCCACTCTAACTCTGATGCTTCTTTGGATAGTTGGTCGGCCGCTTGATTCCTTTGCCTATAAATGTGAGTGACTGAGATAATGTCAAATAGTGATTTCAATAAGAGAACCTCATCCAATAATGCAGATAGAGTCTGTGTATGACAACGAGTCTGTAAATTGAACTAGTTTATGATAATTTGAGAATCCCCAAAAATATGAATTCTGTTGCATCCTTGTTCACAGGAGAAAAGAAGAAGAAGCCGAAGGCTATTGAGTTCAGCATAGTTATTTGAACCCGGACCCAGACCCATCTTAAGATGAAAATAATGTGTATCTAAAATGTGTAGAACAACACCTCCCCCCACATCCAAAATTGTTTGATGCACCATCAAAATAGGCCCAAGGATATGAGTGATTAATAGTTTCAGGAACAATAGTCCTGTTGCGAGCAAGATGAACATCATCAGGGATGAGATGATAAATGGAAATGATACTTTTGCAGGTATGATCCCAATCGACATGCTTGTCCATAAATACAAAACAGTTCCTGTTGATCCAGACTCCCCAGACTATGAGAAGGGGGATATTCTTTTTGTTGGAGCGAGATGCAGCCTGCCACCAATTGGTCCAAGCCGATGAAATTGAGAGACCATGCCAAGTAAGTGAGAAACCCAGAGCTATAGCTGTATTGTGCCAAAAATGATTGATAACCGAGCATTCAAGGAATATATGCAATATGTCTTCGACCTGAGAGAGACAGAAACAACATCTACAAGGTCCATGGAAAGCGCACCTGTTAAGATTGTCCACAGTGGGGATGCCGTTGGTGAGAATACACCACATGAGTAATCTAGATTTAGGAGGAGCCTGCGATTTCCAAATAGCTTGCCACCACCATTACTTAATTTGAGGTTCCAAAGACGCACAGAGTGAGATGTAGCCAGATTTCGGGATGTATTTTCCGCTAGGGGAGAGAGCCCACAAAATTTCATCGTCATGGTCATTTAGTTGAGTGTTAGTGGCCTGGAGCGCCCTAATTTATCTATTCCAGATGGGCTGCCCTGCGATTGGTATGTTCAAATATTTTGCCGATAGCTAGGCTTGTGAGGCCCATGTGGTGCGAATAGGGTCAGAAAACTGAGATAGATATACGTAGCCAGATTGTGCCAAATGTAACGTGATGTTCAATGGCATAATGTAATTTTTATTGCAACCCGAACATGCATCCTCGCCTAATATGAATTTAGTGCCTGTTCCAATTTTCCATTCCAAGCCCATCTTGATCATATGGATGGATCTAGTAATAGTTTTCCATATAATAAAAGACCCCGGGGATGGTAAGATGTTCCCCCTGATCCAGTCCAATGGAGAGTGAGATGCAATGTGTTTCGAGCATGTGACTTCTTGCCATAGGCTGTGACCAGCAATGAGGTGCCAACCCATCTTAGCAGCCAGTGCAGTTGCAAATTTAGAGAGATCCTTCAATCCCCAACCTCCCCATCCCTTTGGCTTAGTAATGTGATCCCATGCAACCTAAGCAAAGACACGGTCCTGTCCCATCCCCCGCCAAAGAAATTTCATACAATTCTATTGTAGTCTGTTGGTAAAACCCTTTCGAAGCCATGTAAGTGACATCCAGTAGACTGGGATGGCTTCCAGGACGAATTTTATTAACACCAACTTGCCAGCCTGCGAAAGCCACTGGTGTTGCCAGATATTGATCCTGCGCTCAACCTTTGCGATCAACCAGTTCCAGTCATTTATATGGTAATATTTTATCTTGAGGTGGAACCCAAGATATTTTAAGCCATCCTAAATATTTCTTTGTTAAAAAGGAAAGAACCTCAAGGCATGCCTGGTTTAATTATCCAAACAACAAGTCATCATGATGGTGGACTTACTGTTGTTGGGAGCCATCATAGTGGCTTTGCAGAAAACATTCAATAAGTTGACAAAATTTGAGTTGTCCTAGCAAGAGCCATCAAGAAATATAATAACATCATCAACAAATAATAAGTGAGTCAATTGAATAAAATCATTTAGGTGAATGCCATGAATGGATCCATCAGGTTTATCCCGAGTCATGAGGGAGGAGAGGCCTTCCATGATGAGAAGGAAGATAAGTGGTGAGAGGGTGCATCCTTTCATAAGAGCCCTCCCAGCATGAAAAAATTCAAAGGCTGCTCCATTGATAAGTATACTGAAAGTGGCATTCATAATGCATCCCATAATCCAATTAGTAAATGAATGAGGGAAGCCAATATGGATGAGGATGAGGTGTAGGTAGTTCCAGTGTGCATAGTCGAAAGCTTTGGCCAGATCAATTTTGAGAATTGTGCCCTTGAGCCTTTTAGTTTTAATGGAATGTAGTGCCTCTTGTGTAGTGCCGTTAGCTTCATGGATCTGTCTCTGGTGGAGGAATGCAAATTGTTCCTTGGAAATGTGTTGTGAGAGAATGGGCTTGATGCAGTTGGCGATGATCTTTGATATCATCTTATAAATACATTTGCAAAGATAAATCAATGTGAAGTCATTGAAAGTAGTGGGGAAATACACTTTGGGAATCAAAGCGATGAAGGTGGTGATAAAACCATCATAAATTCTGCGAGAAGTCCTGCTATCTTCAATAACTTGTTGGAGGTCCTTCCAATGAGTTCAAAGAATGTCAGCTAAAATTCAATGGTCCATCCATCCTGCCCTGGACTTTTGTCCTTCTTGAACCATTTTAACACCCCTTCGATTTCCCCCAACGTGACAAGAGCATTTAGGTCCTCCAAGTGCTCCTCCTTAACAAACCTGTGAATAGTTCGACCAATATGCATAATATCTGGAAAATTTACATTAATCAGAGCTCTGTATTGTTTAGAGAAATGATGAATACCCATGTCAGCAAGCTGATCATGTGTATTGGCCACTCTACCAGTTTGATCAGTGATTTCCCATATAGTATTGATAATCCACCTTCCTTTAGCGCACTGTTGGAAAAACTTAGTGTTCTCATCCTCGAACTTTAACCATATGGCTTTTCTCTTGAGTTGCCACTCCTCCTCCCTCTTGCTTAGAATAGTGGATCTAGTGGATTCCAGAGCAATAAGTCGGTTTTTTGTTTCCACCGATTGGAATCCCAAATAATCCGGTCTTGTCAAGTGTGAAATATCTTGTTCAGTACTTTTAAGGTCCTCATCCTCCAGTCACCTTTTCCTCTTTGCCCAGCTGATGGTGAGGGATTTAATACGATTAAGATTTTCATTGAGGATTCTAGCAAATTCCTACTCAGGGACTTGTGGACAGTGCTTCCACTCATTAGTGACCAATGTGTGGAATTCAGGCTCTAGCAGCCATCCAACATTGAATTTGAAAGGGGCCTGAGGCTTCTGTTCACCAACAAGTAGCTCAAGGTAAATCAATGAGTGATCAGAGGATCCCCCTGGACCCTCCCATTGTCTAGCTCTGTGAAAATGAGCTAATAGAGGTAGTTTGATTAAGAAACGATCCAGTCTTCAGGCCAAAGCCGCATCCCCAGTATGTCTGTTCCTCCAGGTAGGCGTCTTCTTAGGCATGTCCAAGTCTAATAATTCTGCCACCTCCAATTGATTGGAAAAATACTCCAATAAAGAGTCTGGAATGGCTCTCGGCCCCCAAGATTCCGAAAGTCCAATAGAGAAGTTCAGGACTCCCCCCAAAATGATGTTGTTTTGATGCAAAATAGAGCTTCTCAACAAGGAATCCCAAAAAGCCTCGTAGTGTTGACATGGGCCATAAACATTGATCAGGCTAATCGCGAGGTTTGAATCTATAGTAATAATATCAGCACCAATAATACCCTCCCTCCCCCACCAGCTTTGAGCAAGGATGGATTTATTGTTGATACCCATGGCACATCCCCTAGATTGGCCATGGGTGTCAATGGTCTCAAATGACCAGTCCGGAATAAGTGTTGATAATATTTTAGAAATCAATAATCCATCACCCAAATTTTCTTGTAAGAAAATCACATCAACTCGAATAATTTGTAGCAAAGGTTTGAGAGCCAATTTTTTATCAGGGCTAGCTAAACCCCTACAATTATAGGAGAGGAAGATCATGGGGGAACCACATCCCAGGAATTCCTTGCTCTAAGAACCTGAATAATGGATGTCTGTGTGCTAGCAGCCACCTCCATGCTAGCCTTCCTAATGGCTTTGGTGATGGCGAATGGACGACCTCGAGGTCTAGAAAATGAGGTCTTGGAGTCCAAAACGAGGCTGAGAGAGGGAGGCGCATTCGAGGGGATGTACGAGTGGAGGAGGTAGCGATGGATGGTGGAGAGACTATCAGAGTCAATGAGATGACTAGGTGAGGAGGACGCATCAGAGCTGAGAGGGATGGAGGGAGTGATTGACGGGAGGGGGGATGCAACAGAGAAACAAAGGGGATTCAAATTACAAATATTGAATTGTATATCATTACCCAAAGATAAAATGGGGGGAAGAGAAATAACATAAAAACTAGAAGGAGGAGGAGCAAGAGTGATACCGAGAATATGTGTTGATTCCTCTAGGGGAATGTGGGCCGCATAGCTTTGGGACTGTGATTGAGTGACCGACCAAGTTCGCTACACTTCCATAGGCTCAGGGCGAGAGAAATGCCAATCCTCTTCCAGAGTAGAAGTAATGCAAAGAGGATCTGTTTGATTAGCCATGTGTACCACTGTTTTGGTAAGTGGAGTAGCCTTGGCGATAAGAGGGCATTCTTTGTACAGATGTCCAACCACATGACAACGACGGCATATGAAGGGAACCCATTCATAATCAAGCACATGATATCGAACCATGTCGCTGAAGAAAATATTGTAGCCATCATAGAGCCCTTCCCACGTATCCAAGTAGACCAGTATACGGGCCACATATATATTGCCCGTCTCCATATATAAGCCAAGATCCTCCCCAATGATACAAAGTGAAGCTTCATTCCAGAAATGCAACAAAAGGCCAAGAAGTTGGAACCAAATCAGTCCCGCCGCTGATTTCTCCTTATCCGGGTCAAATAAAGGAGTCCAACGCTTCAACATAACATGATTCATTTCAAGGTGCCAGTACTTGGTGAGGACCCAATCCACCATAGTTGGTTGTGAGAGTATGAGGGTGAACCAACCACTATTCATGGTCAAGACAGCCTGTAATTGTTCCAATGTGCTGCCCCAAATCTCCCCTGTCCATATCTTAAGCCTAGAAAAAGTATAATTCCTGCCCCTGACCCTTCCCACCAGAATCGTCTACGCAGTATGTTCAATGTCTACCATACCGACCCCCTGACCAAATTTGATATCGCGGCTATTTCGATTCTTGGTGTAGCGAAGATTTTTCTTGCCGTGGCACTGTGTTCGACCTTAATCAACTCCACTCTACTCTATAGGTTCATCAGAAACCAATGATTTGGGGTCATTATTAAGAGGCACAACAAGGGGAATGCCCTCGAAACATCTAGAGGCTGCTGTGGGAAAAAAAACTGCCTGTACAGAATGCTGTTGGAAATTGAGCTCCTCCTTGCAAATATTCAGTTCCGCGAATGCCAATTCTTCAACCCACGAGATATTAAACCCTGGTACAACACTGGAACACGACGGAACGTCTGGTGACTCTTGTGCTTGTTGTTCCCATTATCGCAAGACAAATGGCGACGTGATAGAAAATAACTCTGAGTCCAACCGTTGTAATATTGGTTCTGCACAGTCCACCATAGAAACTGAGTGTGGTTTCTCCAGCAAGGTCAAAGGGTTCATTGACTCACCCACATCAATGGCAACCACATCATGAATCAGACCCTTACCCCGATCTGACGACCTAATGAAAATCTGAACACCTTCTAGCGGGTCAGAGGAATAGTCCACCTCCTCTTCATACATACTCATGTCTGCAGATAAGCCCAGACAAAGGTGCATGCGAATAGATAGGAGCCACTGCAAAATAAATACAGTGAGGGTAAAAACACGCCGAGAGAGCGTCAAATAGGGCAAATGGAAAGGTCTGAAAAATTCCAAAAAACTTGGGAGGGGTGAATATAACAACCAGGGAGCACTGATTAAGGAGAAATCAACACATGGACCCCTATCCACGTGCAAAGATAGATGTCAGTAGCTAGTGGAAGATGTCGGCAAAGAGTTCGGGCCTAGGGTTCATGGGATAAACAATGGGTAATTAAAAAACACCGCAAACAAGGTTAAATCCCCAATCAAATAGATAAATAATCCAATATGACCAGAACAAAACAGAAGCCATCCATTATGAGAACAGTGAATAAACACAATGGCAAAGAGAAAAAGACTTAGTCGGGGCCAAAACCGCCAGTAGCAGTCAACTGAACCGTGTCAGCACCATGGCTAGGGTTTGAGCTTGATGCCATCACCCGCCGAAGATGTCGCCGCCGAATCAAATAAAATTATGAAGACAAAAACTAGTTAAATTTTTCAACACTCATTGGGTGAATGCCCATCAATAAAATCGAGCTTCCTAGACTATCTATAGGTTGGTTCAATTATCAACTGGTTCCATCACTCTTACCTATAATTGATCGAGTTCTATTATGTTAGAAACACATTTATCTTGGTCGAAGTCATTATCTTCATATTCTGGAGGTCATATTTCTTGCTGGGGATGAGCTCTAGGCTAAGAGGACCATATTCATTGCCATAACCAAGGTCGTGAGCTACCATTGATTTCTAGGTGTTTTTTTTCTTCCATTGAGGGTTAATATTAGTCATTTCCAAGATCACGTGCTACTTACTTCTGAGTGTGGAGATTATTGGGGTGTTTTTTTTTCTGTGGGTCGAGCTAATATAAGAAACAGAGGTGAAGAGACCATGTTTACTAGTATTGAGCCCAAGGGTAACTTTTTTCTATCTGTGCATGTAACCAATGCTTCTGGGTGGCTGTCATAGTGGATAAAATTTAACATTAGTGTTGGGAAATAACTATCTAATCCTTCTAATGTTGAAGACACATTAAATTCTGCCCTACAACTTGAAGTACGTCTTGTTGATACGTATACCGGGTTCTGTCCATTTATTATGTGACCGTTATTTCATTCGGAATGAATGCAAGATGATATGGGTTTATAGTCTCTGCTTTTAAATTTACAACAATATTATATACATTTCTGGGTATGTTACAAGTCATTTTAATGCATTCTGGATCACTATTACAACAAGGAAAATTCAATGTGTGTATGTAATGAAAATAAATTAAGAAAACTTACTTAAAAAAATGTTCCCAAAAATTGATTGACAAATCGTTTAGTGAAGAAATTTTATACACTCAAAAAGATAGTGGTGATTTTACGGGTCATCTCCAAGTAGGAATTTTACACAACTTTTGACTCCAATTATGGGATAGTGACCCCTAATGGGTTGATAAAACTATAATATAACCCATTTCCTTGTCCATTGGGTTCTGGAGTAATCCCAAACCATTATTTCGATCCAATAAATGCTTATTAGGCACACTTTATTGAAAGAAAGAAACAAAATATTGCTACCTTAACTTAATTGGAAAGAAAGGCTACTTTCAAGTATAACTAGACTTCCAATGGATACGTGTGCATAACCAACTTATATTATTTCTCAAACCACACTTGAGAGTATTGAATTGCAATACTTGACTTGTGCCCAAATTTCCAAATACAAAATTTTGAGGACTAGCCGATAGAAGAATGTGTTTCATCTTCATTTTTTAGAGCTTCAACCATACAACTTCCAATTTCTCAATAACATATGATTCTTACTAGAAATTAATATATTTTTTGAGAATGAATCATCCCAAATGGAGTTTCCAAAAAAGTTGATAAATTTTTCTATCAAGGGCAAAGTGACCAACATTGAGATAAAATCTCATGGGGAACTGTTGACGGTGATGGAAATCCGTCAACAAAGGGGTCTTCCCGATGTGAAGTCTCAATTATACTTCAAACTGTTTGGATCAGGATCCCCATCCAAAATATCAGCCTAGTTTCCATGTATTCTTAAAGATATGCCTTGACTCTAATTGTTAGCAAGAGGGAGAACTGCACATGTGCCTTTGAAAAGGAAGGGGGGTGTGTCTGGTGAGTGTTCGATCATATGTGTGTCAAATTTCCTCTACTGCGGTGAGGGAGAGAAAAAGGTGAGCCTCTAAGAGATAGGTAATAGTACCACCCAAGAAGAAACACACACAAGCAACAAGATCCGTCTAACATTCAACATAATAGTCCACAATAGATGCAACAATCATTATAACCAATAAATGAGAAAGGTCTATCTAATATCCCGTGGAATAGTCCACAAGGATGGGGCAACAATAACATCCATTACAACACATTCTAAATAATATAATTACTAAAACAATTGAAGTAGTTCAACTATCAAAGCGCATGTGAAAGCAAACATGAAATACAAACATTCGCATAATAGTCTTAGAAACATTCATAATTCAAGCATGAAGAACGTGCTAGACTTGAAGGCTTCTGTTGTTAAGTAAAATTTCCAAGTCACATGTATATAATGAACATCACTAGCTCCAATAGTGGAGTGTTGGATCCAGTCCTTGCCCCACAAAAGAACTAGCTTATCTCTTTAATGCTTTGCTGGTGGAGCCAAGGTGAAAATTCCTTTTCTCATATAATGAGGGAGTATATATAACCAAGGGTGACTCTTTGAATACCCTCATGATTGTTTGACTTCCCATGACTCTTAAAATTTCATGACTCATTACACTCATCTATTTCCTTTGGACTTCCATTTTACAATACATTTTGATTACAATAGACATGCTATACGATAGTGATGTGGCATATATCCACTCATGACATGACATGGCATGACATTGCTGACATGTAAATGTCAATCCACTGCTGCTGCTGAGAGTTGAGTGTATTCATGAAAGATATTTCCTTTTCTCCTCCACATGCCTTAGTGATAAGGAGTCTTCAATGATCTCAAGTCTTGGATAGTGGTCGCAAACTAGTGTCCTTTTGCTTTCTTCTCAATCATTCATATTATGAGTTCAAATGCAAGAGTGTCTTTGAACATGCTTATATCCTTCTTATCTTCCTTCATCATCTCGCCATGACATGATAGAGTACATGTTCATGCAATTCACTCATGACGGGATGACATCAATCCGAAAACCCCTAGCCTAAGATGTTGCATTTTGATCCATGAACTGAGTCCAGAACAACTGACATGATGGGCAAGGAGGTTTAGTGACTGCGCAATTGCATAGTTTAGCCTGGCAAGGGGAAGCCCTGAGCCTTGAGACTGCGCAGTCTGTAGTTAAAGCTAGGATGGGGAACATAACTGCGTAGTTTCTAGAGCTAGTGGGAAAAGGTGTAGGGTTCGACATAAGGAAAGATTATTGCGCAATTATGGGTGTCAAGGAAGGCCTAGGTGATTGCGAACTGCGTATTTCTAGAGCTTAGGGGATGAGCTTTAAGTTTAAGCTTGTGAAGTGTGCAGTTCAATCCGGGATGGAGGTCATGAATGCAAAATTTTGGAGGTCAAGGTTAAGGTATGGTCACAAAAACTGTGTAATGGAGAAGTCTTGGGAGGTAGGCACTTCGCATTGCATAGTTCCAAGAAGAAAGGTCTCAACTTGAGGACTGATACTACATAGTACACAACTCAGGGAGAGGTCCGGTGAAGCTAAGTTGCTTTGTAGAGAAGTTTTCTGAAAAATGACTAAGTGTGGGACTAGTGAGGTTGATGTCAACAATGATGAACTTTGATTGTGATCACATACTTAGGATATGTTGATGACTCAAAAAACATAGATTTTTCATGACATACAAGCAAATTTTTCTCCTCTATGTGAAAAATTTCAACCAGTTATGACAAGTGCGACATCAAAGATACACTTTACGACGACCGTGACGACACTTGTGCGACAGTGCTCAAAACTTTGCAAATGAGAGCGAAATGTACTTAAAAGGTTAGAAAAAATAATTTTCACAAAGGTGACCTTTTGGAATCACTAAAAAAAGCTCATACATACAATGTGACAACCAACATGCCAAAAAACGACAATTTTCCTATCTTGCGAAAGGGAACAGATTATTGCATGTAGACCAATAAAATTAACTTCAAAGTTTGCGACAACACTAAAAAATACCAAGGAAGGCTCCAAAATTTGGTATAGGATGAAATTTTAGAGGGGGTTGTAACAACTACAACACTTGGAAACACACTGGTAGAATTCCAAATCCTCTGTCTCAGTTAACTTCTTTTATGCAGGGCCTTGGTTTTTTGGGAGTATTGATTCATCGTGAAAATCACTTTGGTTTCCCACTTACTCCATGAATAGAATAATTCCCCATCATGCCACTTCGATTTAACTCAACAAAGATCCAACTTTATCACAATGTTTCAAGCAGGGGAGGGTAGTAAATCTTGCGTGTTTAAGATTTTCAGAGTATAAAATTTTCATCTCTGGTTTTTCTCCACTTCCAACAAGCCTGGAAGGTACCTTAATAGAGTCACTTCAGGAACACAAACATTTCTTCGCTATTAGAGAGAAAGAATAGTACCCCGACAAAGTTGTTTTCTTTACCTATATCCATGGGAAGCCTTTCTCTTCTTTCACCTTTTTTTCTTTTGAAAATAGGACTGTGCATTGGCACCTATTTATTTTGGGTGGAAGAGGGATCCCGACTTATTGAGAGTAGGAGAGGTTGTTCCTTCAGAGAAGTATATAGGTTCATTTGATTTAGTTTTTCTCGTTTATATTTCCCCTTCTCCATTTTTACTGATTGGATAAACATCAAAACACCAAATAAAAAAAACCGAATATGGGCATAAGGTTTCCCGGACAGACACGAGTTCATGGTTTTCCCAAAAATTTCCTTACGAACGGGTCGTATTTTCCATTGGAATTTCATCGACCAAAATACATTACCAACACAAGGAAGATGGACCAAAGGCTAACCAAATGTTGAAGTGTCACAAGCCTCCTTAGACTTCAGCCACACACAATCTCAAAATCCAACACACGGACAAGGGAAACACTTGTTCACATGATGAAAGAAAAAGGAGACAAACAACAATAAACTAAAACAAAATAAACAAAGTGGAAGGAAATACAAAACACAACAAGGAAACAAAACTAGAAGATAATAAAAGAAGCTAAATCAAAGAATAATGCAAAATAAAAGTAAGAAAAGACAAGAGATACTAAAGAGAAAAAGATGGGATGGGTGCAAGAGAAGGAAAACTAAGATGCAACTAATCCTACTCCTAAATTAGGTCTATGTAACGTGTAATGAAATTTCCAGTGAAGCCATCGTAGTTGTTCCCGACCCGAATCCACAAATATATGAACAATTAAAATAAATAAAAGGTAATGTGCAGTAGAAAAGCTAAAAACATGAATATGTTGCACAAAATTTTGAAGGTCTTGTCTATCAACAGAAAGATAGGCCATAGCCACCACTTCTAACTAGTTTATGATCTTAACTCTTTGATGAAAACCATCATTCAACAAACCTCTTAAGCTTCCTGCGAATGTGTCTCCATCTGCACCAAACTCCTTAGAAAGCATGATGAAAAATTGAAACTTGTTATTTGCGATGGAGATTACCAAGTAAGACTGTTCCAACCATTCAACGATTGGATCATAAAATTCATGATGACCCTCTTGAAAACCCTGAAACCTTTTAAAAGATGAATTTTCAATTGGAGGCACGGGATTACGATGGGAATATTGGGAAGGAAAATAGATTTGGTCATATTCAATAGCCATGTCGAGATAGTGAGGACCTGATGTAACCATCAACAAAGGCCGAAGTGCCTTAACTGCTCGACAAAAATCCGAACAGTGAGATGTTGAATGATGAAGATCGAAGGATGTAAAACAACTGTCATCATATAGGCAGATGAAAAAATGATAGGTTGAATGATATTCATTGGTGACTGAATACTGATCAGATGGGTTGATTAAATCATCCAATTCCCAATTTGTAATTAACCAAGATAAATCAGTTTGGGAAACTCTATGAATGCTTTGAACAATCGAACCAAGTTCCTCGTAAGATAAATATGAAAAACCATTTTCCTTTAACTGGTGAAAAACTATACAAAAATCATAATCATAAAAATAATTTGAAAGGGATGCCAACACAACAAATTCATGAGACCAGTTAGGACATGGTGAACAAAGAAGAATTTGATTCACATAATATCAGAAGTATTCATTTGTACTCAAGAGGATTTTAGGTGCAATGAAGAACCAAATTTTCAATGTGATGTTCAAAAGGAAAACGAGGAGCTACTGATCATGAAACAAATGTGATAGATATGATTCCTTCAGCTAGAGATGGTATTTGGAATGATCAACTTCACCATTCCATGACTCTATGATAGATACACATTCCAAACCCGAGTTTGATGCAAGAGATTTGCATGAAGATGAATGAACTGAAAAATATTCTTGAATCTGGTCAGAGGAAAAATATCAAAAGTTTGAAAGATTACATACGAAATACCAAACATCTTTAAGAAAGAGATTTACATCAAGTGAAACCATGCAAAGAGAAGGATTGTGCGAGAGAAACCAGATTTGACTTACTTCGAGGGGCTTACCAGAGTCGTGAGATCTTGATATAACCATTAATTGAAGTTGAAGTGCCTTGAATCCCCGGTAGGTCCCAGAAATTTCCAGGATTTTAAAATCACATTTTGAAGCTTGAACCATATTATCATGGTTTGATAATAGACTCTACCACTAGATTCAATAAATCCACTACTCACCAAATGGAAATTATCTTTGTCACTGATTTTACTAGATTACTCAAGTTGAAAGATTATTCTAATTGCAATTTCAAAGATAAATGAATCAGAGAAATTTTGTGAGCAAGCTGATTTGAAGAGTTTCCTTCAAGCAAGGGGAGAGATGATGAGGGATGGGAAGAGTACTATATTATTTGTTTTTTTTCAATTTCATCATAAACAATCTCACTGCCTTGTGTCAATCAAGAATATAAATCATCAGATGAAGAACCTAAAGAGCATGGCGTATCTCCGTCGTAAGTAGATGCATCACAAACTACAGAACACAAGGGATAGTGAGATGAAGAGGAAGTTTCGATAAGAACATCCTCTTTGACCAAATCAGATTCTAGATCTAAGTTAAAATATTGATGAGAAACTGAAAGATTAGATGGTGAAATTGGGCATTCGCCAGCGCATACATCAACAAAATCATTTTCATTAGAATGATTATTTCCCAAGGCTACAAATTGATTAGAAGAATCGATTACATTTGATTCATTATCGAAATTACCAGATTGATCATCCAAGAATGGAAGTGCATCATCTTCACATGGAGAATTTTGGAAAATAGAAGAAAGATTGAAATCCTCTTCACCTTCCTTCTCCTCTACCTGTGTATTATGACTACCTTGTATCTGATCGCAATTTGAACCAACAACATGAAAATCAAGAGTGTGCGAAAAAATAAATGGTGGAACAGATTGCTCAAGTGGATCATGGTACAAAGAGTCATGGCCTGTAGATGATAGAGGATGAAAAAATCAGATTCAAGACTAGGGTTATGAATAATAACCTCATCTTGCGGAATGGAGTTAGTCTTCACCATATGATTCATGAGCCATTATGGAATTTCCTCCATTAAATATGAGTTATGACAAGTGGAAGAATAATGATAAGATAGATTAGGAATTTGATTAGTAGATCTCCCAATATTATTATCATCGCAAGGAGGCACCCTCATCAGAACTAGAAAAGGAGGAGGAAAATGAACAAAAGGAATATTAGAGGTGTCTCCTGGTTCAAAAGAGTTGGAGGAGTGGGAAAATTAGGGCATTTAGGTTCACTGCGTAAAGCGATAAGAACCAAATGCTCAAACTCTTGTTTCAAGAAATCCCAATTCAGATGTTCTTCTATAATTTCATAGTAAAGGTGAAGGAATCGATTAGAAAAATCCTCAACTGATTTATTAGGATTCATTCTTAAGAGATTGATTCTTATACCCACATTTCAGTGATTATACCTACCAAAGGCTTGTTGAAGCTCCTTGAGGAAATGAGGAAGGGAATGAATGGAATCAGGTGGTAAGTTATGACACCATCGATTAACATGACCTTCAAGGGCAAGGAAGAAAATCACACAAGCAAATTCATCATCATCGATTTCGTAAGATTCAAAAAATTTAAGAAAATAAGAAATGTGCTCGGCTATGGATGTTTCATCCTGACCGCCAAAATTTAACTCAGAAAAGTTATATAGAGGCTCATCGTAGATTGAAAATTGATAAAGGGAAAAATTAGAGAAACACCTCGGGAGCAAGATTTCAGGATGAGCCACTTTAGATAAGAGGTTCAAACCAAATTCAACGATCTTAGCTTGTCATCAGGCCTAGTGCCATTATTGATGGTGTTGGAAATACGTTAACCAAGGGGTATCCCTGATGTGAAGTCCTAATTAGAACTCACACCATTTGGAGTAGGAGCCCCATTCAGAATATTGGCCTGGTTGCCATGTATTCTTAAAGATATGCTTTGACTCTAATTGTTAGCAAGAGAGAGGAGTGCACATGTGCCTTTGAAAAGAAATGTGGGTGTGTTTGTTGAGTGTTCGATCATATGTGTGTCAAAGTCCTTTTACTGTAGGGAGGGAGATAAAAAGGTGAGCCTCTAAGAGAGAGGTAATAGTACCACCCAATAAGAGAGACACAAAAAACAAGATCCATATAACATCCAACGGAATAGTCCACAACGGATGCGATGGTCATTATAACCAATAAATGAGAAAGGTATGTCTAATATCCTGCGAATTATTCCACGAGGATGGGACAACAATAACATCCATTACAACACATTCTCAATAATATAAGTATTAAAACAACTGAAGTAGTTCAACTATCTTAGCACATGTGAAAGAAAACATGAAATAAAAACATCCACAAAATAGTCTTACAAACATTCATAATTAATGCATGAAGAATGCATTGGCCTTGAAGGCTTATATTATTAAGTAAAATTTCCAAGGCACATGTATACAATGAACAACACTAGCTCCAATAGTGGAGTGTTGGAGCCACTCCTTTCTCCACAAAAGAACTAACTTATCTCTCTAATTATTTGCTAGTGGAGCCAATGTGAAAAGTCCCTTGCTCATACAATGAGGGAGTATATATAATCAAAAGTGACTCTTTGAGTACCCTCATGAATGTTTGAATTCCCATGAATTTTAAACTTACATGACTCATTACATTCATTTATGTCCTTTGGACTTCCACTTTACAATACATTTTGATTAAAATAGACATGCTATACAGTAGTGATATCGCATATGACCACTCATGAGATGACATGACATGACACTGCTGACATGGACTACTTGATGATATGGAAATGTCAAGCCATTGCTGCTGCTGAGAGTTGAGTGTCTTCATGAAATAGCTTTCCTTTTCTCCTTCGCATTCCTTGGTGATAAGGAGTCTTCAATGATCTCAAGTCTTGGATAGTGGTTGCAAACTAGTGTCCTTTTTCTTTCTTCTCAATCAATCATCTTGTGAATTCAAATGTAAGAGTGTTTTTGAGCATGCTTCCCTCCTACTTCTCTTCCTTCATCATCTCGCCATGACATGATGGAGTACATGTTCCTGCAATTCACTCATGACGAGGAGACATCAATCCGAAAACCCATAACCTAAGATGATGCATTTTGATCCATGAACTGAGCCTGGAACAAGTGATAGGCTGGATAAGGAGCCTCAGTGACTGTGCAATTGTGCAGTTAAGGCTGGAAAAGGGAAGCCATCAGCCTTGAGACTGCACAATGCACAATTCAAGCTGGGTTGGGGAACATAACTGCACAATTTTCAGAGCTAGTGGGACAGGCTGCAGGGATGGGCATAGGGAAAGATTACTGCACAGTTCTAGGTGTCAAGGAAGGTCTGGATGAATACACATTGCACAGTTCTAGAGCTAAGGGGATGAGCTTGAAGCTTGAGCTTGCGAAGTGCGCAGTTCAAGCCAGGCTAGATGATCCATAATTATGTAGGAACACAATAAAATACAATACTAAAAATAAACATAGAGATGTAACAGAAATAAAACTTCATTTCATTAATATAAAATAATTGAAATATTCTTACAGATAGAATGGACATAAAATAGCTAGGGCAATGGTAGCTTATCTCTGAGAAGAGATGTGGTGGCTAAATGCCTCTGAATCGTGTTATAATGAGGCTCAAAGGCCTATTTATTATTGAGAAACAATGGAAAACCATAAACATCCAAAAAACTAACCCTAGGAGATGAAACACAAAACTATGGGCCCAGTTGGTGTAAATTGGTACATCAATTTCCCGGGGTCATAATTTTGGCATACAATCTCCGTTTGAAGCACACGATACTGTTGAGTAAAATAATTTGCATTAGATTACTAACATAAATTATCAATACGGGATCCGTAGGACTTGTGAGACATACATGCACAATATATGCTAGGGATCAGTTTATGAAAACTAAAAACTAACCTAATCACACCATTCCTATAGTAACCTAAAAATCTATTCTACATTTAGGAATTAAAATTTAATCTACTTGCATAATTTAATTCTAATCTAGGATTGCTGTATTGAAATCAAAGACAAGTAAAAAGCATGTCGCTGTATATCTGAATGCCCAAATCTGATCCAATTGGAAAATGATAGAACCACTTTCTTGAGACAACTTAGAGAGCACAAATTTACACAGTCAACTGTGAATTCTATTGCTAAGAATTTAAATGACAAAGACAAGTAAAAATCATGTTGCTGTATATCTGAATACCCAAATCTGATCCAAGTGGAAAATGATAGAACCGCTTTCTTGAGACGACTTAGCCAACACAAATTTACACAGTTGACTGGAAATTCTATTGCTAAGAATTTAAATGACAAAGACAAGTAAAAAGCATGTTGTATATTTGAATGCCCAAATATGATCCAAATGGAAAATGATAGAACCACTTTCTTGAGATGACTTAGCGAGCACAAATTTACACAGTCAATTGAAATTAAAAACTAATCATTCTACAATCGACCGGTCGAACACACTTGCATGAATTAAACTTGCATGAATGGAAAATCTAAACTATCAAACTTTCAATGAAATGAAAACAATCATAAAAATGAAATGACATACTTGAATGAAATCAAAACAAAATTTTAAAATAAAATCTACTCTATCTGACATTCCAATATGCTCCATGATATCTACTTCACATCTCCTTCCATGCTTGGAACCTTGAAGCTTTATTCAAGTTCTTCAAAATTACAAAGTACCAAATAATTACAAGTTAACAAAGTTTACAAATAAAGGAGAGAGATCTCCTATTTATACAAATTTCTAAGCAACCTTATCATTAATGAGGATCTTTCTTCTTCTCCTGTGATCCATAATATTCTCAACCAATTTGCTAACTATAGGCCACATATCCCTCCTTAAAATCTCCTTGATATCGTGAAGATAAATTCGAATTTGATCTTTGGAAGCCACATAAGAGGGTCTTAGAAGCTTCCAATGAACCTACACATGTCACAAAAATCTTTCCACTTTTAAGGTATAAGCATATGCATATTTTTTTCCTAACTTTTGATCACAAATTTACTTAAAAGTACTAGAAATTAATAATGTTTGGAAAACACAAGGGTAACTCAAATGATGATGAAAGTGAGATGAATGTAGTGACATGGTAGTGAAATGGAGGTGAAATGGAGTGATATAATGGACATGATGGTGAAAGTGGATGTCTTTTTAAGAACATTTTTGAGACCCAACATACCCCCCAACTGAAGTTGTTGCATGTCCTCATGCAACCTATTACAGTGATTCATCTAATCTTTGAATTGTCTTGCTTTTGAATGAGCTTTGGCTTGTATCAATTCTCCTTTAACTTTGCATTATCATAGCATTTGATAACTTCATTATTTTTGCAAAGTTTTCTTTGAAATACATTGGATTGCAACATTCATCTTTATGGTTGGTTCTTGTGTGACAACCAAAATTGATTTTTTTATGGTTGGTTCTTGTGTGACAACCAAAATTGATGAGTATTGGTTCTTGTGTAACAATACTTTGTTTATTTTTTGTTGCATCCAAATATCTTGAAAAAATTGAGAATTTAGCCATATAATAAGCTCATCAATTTGATGATTTGCAAAACACACACACACACACACACACATATATTTGAATATTAATGCAATAGTAGTTCTATGTTGGTGATATGTGGCATATGTAAATATATGGAGTGATATCCCTTCCCCCAAATTGATGGTTTTTGCAATATGAAGTGAGAAAAGGAATATTGTGCTGTGTTTTTCCAAAAATTATAACTTTAGCATTTTAAGGAATTGCATGATAAAAATTTAGAAAAGAACATACCTTCACTTACCTATGAAATGGATAAGCTGTGTATATGTGTCTGCTGTGAAAATCTGATCTAATGCTTCTTCCATTGGCCGTGCAAATGGTGGATGAAGTTGTGAAAGTGAGTCTTTATTTCTGCCACTGAATTTGGTGAATCTTCTACATCTGCTACAAATGCCGAATAATGATGGATCTGATAGTCTTCATGTCGTTATCACACATTGCCACAATTCTTATCTATGTGAATGAATTTGTTGATGTCAAACATAGTAAGAAATTGTTGAATTAGTGGCCATTAATGTATGACACTAATCAACACTATACCTCTCACCATTGATGAAAATGAGAGTCAAGAAGCCTAATCACATCTTCCTAGGTACGAATAAATTTTGCTGATGTCGAGTCATCTAGAAGATCCATCAAACAAGGGATATTAATATATTCCCATTGTTTGTCGGCAAGAGAACTTGTCATTAAGGCATGCAAGCCTCAGGGTACTTTTTGAAAAGATTTTTAAAACTCAAAAAGGACTATAGATATGCAATTTTCTTTGAAGCGAGATTTATTTGGAAAAAGGAAAATGAACATGAAAGGGAAAAAGATAATGGAGTTAATCAACATGTAAGTGAGCTGATTGCTTTTATTCATGGATTAGGGATGGATGGAAGTGAATGAATGCGAATGGATAGTGAACGTGAATGTAGAATGAATGTGAATGGAAAATATGAAGGGAAATGAGGTGAAATATATATATATATATATTTTATTTTATGGCAAAAATATACCATATAATTTCAATCTAAAAATTATTAAATCATCACTTCAAACAAAACATAATGAGCCATAAACACTCCATAACTTTAAAACTAATGTGAAAAATATGTTAAGTGTTAAAGTGAAGCATTTTCATGTGTGTGGTAAAGAAAATTAAAACGCGGCTTTTTGGCAGTCTCCAACCCAGAGAGAAAGATACGAGCCAGGTTAGAGTTTGCAATGGTTTGCGATGTAGTTTATTCTTATAGGGTTTCTTTGTTCATTGCCTCTTTTCTCAAATTGGCTCTGGTCTTTCTTTTTCTTTGGATGGCGTGGATTTCCTTCTTCACGGTCAAATTCTTGAGTTTCTTTGGTTTGTATTTTCCTTGCACCTGCAATGGCTTCATCGAGGACAAGAATTCTGGGGCCGAGAATATATGTGCTACAGGCAGCTCTAATGGGGAAGCCAGTCCATCTGGTTTACATGGAGATGTGAAGTAGATCAATTCAAAAGAATGGTCGAATAAAAATCAGTCTATGATGAAAAAGAAATTGAAATTCTCAAGGAGATCCTAGTGAGGCGAGAAAGAGACAAGCTTGATCTAGAAGATGAAGTTAATATGTATGGGCAGAGCTTTATTGAAGATGGAACTGATAAGTGGGAAAAAAATCATGCAATGAATGAGAGAAACATTGCAAGGAAAATAACAAGCCATCACTACGGCATAGAGTGAAGAGGGCAGTATTGACTGCGTTTTTCCAGGTGTGTGGATAGCTATTCCATTTAGATTAATAGCAAAATATTTGATGGCCATAGAAATCTACTTCACTGCCAGCAAAACCCGTAACTGTCTCTGCATTAATTTAAAACCGTTTTTTCTTCTTCACCCAATGTACAAAAATGAGCTAAAAGGATCCCTAAAAATCTCCCAAACGGTTAAAAATCTAAGGAAACCGTTTCTTGGTTACTTAATTCACCTCGTTCCGGAAAAAACCCATTTCTTTGTTTTTTCCAATTCATCTTGGTTTGCTCTGAAAATTCATTTCAAAAATGATTTTTTTTTAACAGCTACACATTTCCTGGCTTCTGCTTCGGCAACGAAATTAATTGATGGTGAAACAGGATCAGCAATTGCCACATACATCGAATTCATGAGTGCCACCGAAACATTTGATTTCAATTCGAACTCCTATGCTGCAAAAAGAGATCTATACAACAAATTTGTCCAATGATTCTACAAATTCCATTCATACCATCTTAATTTTGTTAGCAAGTGTAAAATTTGGCTAAAAAATAAAACTCTCTCTGTGTTGGCTCAATGTTGCAATTTCGATGGGGTTTTAGCGGTTTGAAAAATTGCACGGTTAATAATATGAGTTTGTCATATTTCTCTCATACAGATTCCCATACTAGTATCTAAGCAATTGAACAATTGTCTGGACTTTGTTGCATAATAGTTCGCCACATTCGGCTCAAATGGCAGAGACAAATTTCTCATTGGAGCTCCACATGATGAATTAAATTTCAACTCGGCTCCAAGCTTGTAAACCATGGCTCTATGTTTTTGGGCGCTCCTTGAGGAAGTGTAGTTGATCTCAATCTGCGTTGCAAACTGGCACGTCTAGCCAAATATTAATAACTCAATGTTCATACTTCGACCCAGCCTCAGATTATTTCTGTTGACATTTTGCAAAGATTTGAGCCAGATTTGGGATTTCACCTTTGAGATCATGGCGAGAGAAGTATTCGTTTTCACAAACACCACAAACATCAACTTGGTGGTTTTACATGGAATTTCAAAGACCATTTATGTTGGTTATTTTGTTTTGTTTTGAAAAGAATTTTTTAATTATATATATGTATGTATTGTTTTAAAATTTTGATTTGTTTTCATTAAAATGTTTTAGTTTAAAAAAAACTTATATATGTTATCTTTTAAATTTTTAAAAAAATATATACATATATATTTTAATTCAAACAAAACAATTTATTAAATTTACTATTATTTTTAATTTTATAAATTTTATTTATTAAAAAAAAGAATTTATTAATAAAGAAAATGGAATTTGATTTTTTTTAAATATATATATATATATATATATATATATATATATATATATTAAAATTTTAAAGTTTATTGAAAAAAATCAAATCAAATGATGAAAATAGAAATTAGCTGCAGAATTGCAATTTGTGGCAAATTTTTTTTTTAATCATAATTTTTTTTATTTTTATTTATTTATTTATTACTTATTTATTATTTTTTTTCTTCTGATTCTTCAAATCACACAAAACATAGGAGGAGAGCATACTCAAGAAACAAAAATTTATCAAAGTTGACTTTTATTGTATTTTATTTGATTTTAAAAGAATTTATTTTATTTGATTTTATTTTGTCAAACCTTAAAAACTAATTTTATTTGGCCAAAGTCTTAAAAACCTTAAAAAAATGAAACTGTTAGGTAAAATAAAAAATTAATCTAATAACGAAAAATTGAAATTGCGATGGACTTGAAACTAAGTTAACAAATAAAATGACATTCTAAACTAACACTAATCCCTATGTACGCCTCCCCAGCAACGACGCCAAAATGTTGAGTAAAATAATTTGCATTAGATTACTAACATAAATTATCAATCCGGGATCTGTAGGACTTGTGAGACATACGTGCACAATATATGCTAGAGATCAGTTTATGAAAACTAAAAACTGACCTAATCACACCATTCCTACAGTAACTTAGAAACCTATTCTACATTCAGTAATTAAAATTTAATCTACTTGCATAATTGAATTCTAATCTAGAATTGCTGTATTGAAATCAAAGGCAAGTAAAAATCATGTTGTTGTATATCTGAATGCCTAAATCTTATCCAATTGGAAAATGATTTAACCACTTTCTTGAGACGACTTAGTGAGCACAAATTTACACTTTCAACTGGAAATACTATTGCTAAGAATTTAAATGACAAAGACAAGTAAAAAGCATGTTGCTGTGTATTTGAATGCCCAAATCTGATCTAATTGGAAAATGATAGAACCACTTTCTTGAGACGACTTAGCGAGCACAAATTTACACAATCAACTGGAAATTATATTGCTAAGAATTTAAATGTCAAAGACAAGTAAAAAAAACGTTGTTGTGTATTTGAATGCCCAAATCTAATCTAATTGGAAAATGATAGAACCACTTTCCTGAGATGACTTAGTGAGCACAAATTTACACAGTCAACTGAAATTAAAAGCTAATCATTTTACAATTGACCGGTCGAACACACTTGCAAGAATTAAACTTGCATGAATGGAAAATATAAACTATCAAACTTTCAATGAAATGAAAACAATCATAAAAATGAAATGACATACTTAAATGAAATCAAAACAAAATTGAAAAATAAAATCTACTCTATCTTACATTCCAATATGCTCCATGATATCTACTTCACATCTCCTTCCATGCTTGGAACCTCAAAGATTTATTCAAGTTCTTCAAAATTACAAAGTACCAAATAATAACAAGTTAAGTTAACAAAGCTTACCAATAAAGGAGAGAGATCTCCTATTTATACAAATTTCTAGGCAACCTCTTCATTAATGAGGATCCTTCTTCTTCTCCTTTGATCCATAATATTCTCAACCAATTTGCTAACCATAGGCCACATATCCCTCCTTCAAATCTCCTTGATATCATTAAGATAAATTCAAATTTGATCTTTGAGAGCCACATAAGAGGGCCTTAGAAGCTTCTAATGAACCTACACATGTTGCAAAACTCTTTCTACTTTAGGGTATAAGCATATGCATATTATTTCCTAACTTATGATCACAAATTCACTTAAAAATACTAGATATTAATAATGTTTGGAAACCACAAGGGTAACCCAAATGATGATGAAAGTGAGATGAATGTAGTGACATGGTAGTAAAATGGAGGTGAAATGGAGTGATATAATGGACATGATGGTGAAATTTGATGTTTTTTTAAGAACATTTCTGAGACCCAACAGAAACCTCATTAGAAAGATATATTCGAGGACTACAACCATTTATAGAATATGTTGATTTGAAGACTCTCTTTTGCCATTGGTGATTTTCCAAAAAAACGTCATTTAGGGCCTCAAAACAGCTCCGAAAGTTCAAGACCCGAAAAATTTCCAATAGTAGTAAATTGTGCTACAATTAAGGAAACTGAAAAACTAAAAGAAACAATGGTGGGGGTCCAAGTGGAATAGGTGGGTGGCCACCAATATTCACCTGGATCATTCCTCCACCATTAGGAAGAAATGGTCCCCTTTGCATTGAGTTCCTCCATGAGATGAGGAAACTTCTGCTGAACTTGGTCCCTGGTGAGCCACTTTCCCTGGTAAAGGAGTTGGCCTGCTTTGACAACTCGATATAGCTGTATCCTTTGTTGTCAGGTGTTCTTGATTTGTATGTTCATGATTTGATCAGTTGTGGCTTGCTCCATGCAGTATGGGTTTAACTCTGTTGGTGTGAGTTGTTCTCCAATGTCGGATGTGTCCAACAATGGTGGAAAGTAGGGTTGAAGGCAATCCACATTGACACTACGTGTGGACCAAGGAATGGTGGAATACTGAGCTCGAAACCATTGTCCCCTATTGACTTGGTGATGATGTATGGCCCATATCGGAGTGGGAAAAGCTTGCGGTGGGGCCCAACTAGGTGTTCCTTCTACAAATGTAGCCAAACTTTGTCCCCCACCTAGAACTTGTGTGGCACCCAATCTTGATCATGCCACTGTTTGTACTTAGCATTGGCTCTGTCCAATATGTCATGGACTCGTTGGAGGATGAGATGAATGTGCTCAATGAAGCTGTTTGCCTTGTTGGCTTCAGACTGTACATGAGCCGAATCTACCTGAGCAGATACAAATGGTATGGCCACATCAATGGGACATAGTGGCTCGAATCCCAAGCCCACCTGAAAGGGTCTATGGTGAGTCGAGCTGTGGAGAGCCCAATTATAACCATGATGGACATAGGTGTTAGCAAATTACATATTATAGAGAAATGGAACACATAAAATATGCAGAAACACAAACACAAAAATAACATATAAAACAAGAGAGACACAGATATATGAGGTTCACCCAATTTGGGCTATGTCCACATAAACAACCAGTCCTTCCTTTTTATTATTCAACAAAATGAAGACACCCAGCCTACAACAGATCCGCTGTGATATCAACTACTCTCTCACACAATCCCCCTTTCTATTTCTCGCTCAAAATATACACACAATACACAACCGCAATACAATACCCTCATCAAACAGAGGGGTTGCCTTTTAGGGAAAACAACTCTAAATTAAACATAACTTATACCGTCAGATCATCCGCCTAATGAAAGGCCCAGATTGACTACGAAATTAGAATATTTTACAAGGAAATTTTACATCTGTTTTTAGCTTCAGGGGCATTGCCTTTGAAACCGCTCGCCAAGGGGGGGGGGGGTTCCAAAAGGTCGCTGCTGACCCCGTGGACTCCCCTGACGACGATCAAGCAATGGGAGGCATTGCTGCTCCATTAAGAATAGGGTTCCAATGTGGTGATACATCTAAATAAATAAGATAATCAGACTCCACACCCAACAATAGGGGATGCTCTCATCCCATGTGCGTGGATTATTTGATTTGTACATGCGCAAAATGTGTACGATCATCCTGTTGACGACCTCTATCTCGCCATTAGTTTGGGGATGGAAAATAGTAGACTTAGTGAGCTTGGTGTCCAACATCGACTAGAGGCTAGACCAAAATGTACTGAGGAACTTTTTGTCTCGATCTAAGATAATGGATAGGGGGATCCCAAAGTGTACCCATATTCGTTTAAAGAAGAGTTTAGTAGTGGATTCTGCTATGATAGTCTTTTTGTAGGCCACCATAGTGGCCATATTTGAGAATCTTTCGATGACCACAAAAGCACAGTCGTTTCCATGTTTAGTAGAAGGAAGGCCCAACATGTTATCCATGGAGATGGATTCCCATGGTCGACTAGGGGTAGGCAACGAAGTATAGAGGCCTTGATTCTTGATGGTTGGTTATGAAATGGCACAGGAAATGTAGGATCTAATGTACTTCTTGAAATCCTGTCGAAGGTTCGACCAATAGAAATACTTTTGCAATACTGCCACTATTTTATCAACCCCGAAATGCCCAATGACCCAACTATAGTGCGCTTCCCAAATCAACCTAGCACACTCGCTTGAAGGCACACAAAGGTGTCCCTAGTGGCATAACAATGCATCCTGGAGGTGAAAATCCGGAACCTTTCCAAGAGCATCTGGTATGTCTGGAAAAATTCTTGGTTGCTTTTGTAGAGAAGTGGCCAATCAGAAGTCTTGTGCCCACAAGAGTCGAGCACAGTGGTTAACGCCACGATTGGTGGTCGGCTGAGGCAGTCTGCAACATTATTGGTGCTGCCCTTATTGTACTTGATGTTCAAATGGAACTGTTGCAGGTATGTGGACCACTTCTGATGGCGATCATTCTACAACTTCCATTTCATCTATATGAACTGCAGGGGTCGATGATTTGTGTGGATGACTGTTTCCTTCCACAAAATGTAATGCTTCCATTGTCAGCAGGCCTGCACAATGGAATAAATCTATTTTTCATAAGTGGGATACTTCCGGAGTGTGTTTGAAAGTGTCTCACTATGATATGCCACTTGATGCCCCTCTTGAGTAAGTGACTGCCCCAATAGCATAGTTAGAGGCATCTATCTCGATCTCAATTGGTTGTTGCAAGTCTAGTAATGTGAGGATTGGTGCAGAGCAGTGACGATGTTTCAACTCTACGACTGCCTTATGTTGAGATTCAAACCAAAATAATTTCACTTTTGCTCCTCCTTTGGTGACTTGAATCAAGGGCCAAGTGATGTGAGAGAACCCCAACACGAACCTGTGGTAGAAATTGGCAAGACCCAGAAAGTTGCGGAGCTCTGTTAGAGTGGTTGGGGCTGGTCAATCCTGAATGACTTGGATTTTGGCTGGATCCACATGCACCCCTTGTTCATCAATAATGTATTCTAGATACTGAACCTGGGTCATGCCAAAAGTGTTTTTCTCCAAATTGGCACACAACTTGTGTTGCCGCAGTGTTTGGAGAACCTGATGGTTTTTAAGCTCCCGTGGTTATTAATTGAAGAAGTAATAAAAATTAATTCAATAAGTAATAAAAAATTTGATTAATTTAAATAAATTATATATATATATATATATATATATATTTTATAATTATAATTATTAATAGAATTAAATAAAAATTAAATAAAAATAAATAATATTAAATAACTATATTAAACATAATTAACTCAATAAGTACAAATTTTAATTATTAAGAGATAACCTAAAAATTAATTTTATTTATATCATTTAATAATGATAATTATTAATTATTATTAATAATTAGAAGTAATAATGGATTAACTCAATAATTGAATTAGCATAATTAATTCAATAAGTAATAAATTTTTTGATTAATTTATGAAATAAATTAAAAATAATTTTTATTTAATAGTTATAATTAATAATAATAATAATAATAATGATTAATATTATTAATTAATAATAATAATAGTAATAATTAATAATTAAATTGATCCAGGTGGATATTGGTGGCCACCTGTCTATTTCACTTGGACCCCCACCATTGTTTCTTTCAGTATTTTAGTTTCCTTAATTGTAGCACAATTTACTATTTTTGGCAGTTTTTCGGGTCCTGCACTTCTAGAGCCGTTTTGAGGCCCTAAACAACGTTTTTTGGGCATGAAACCTGCAACAAATATGATTCATCAAGACTCAATATTCGCTATCAGCAGTTGTAGTCCTCAGATAGATCTTTCTAACGATGTATCATGTGCGTCAAATAGAGATAGTATGCTAAAGTTACGACCCCGAGAAATTGATGTACCAATTTACCTAGACGGGGCCCATAGTTTGGTGTTTCATCTCTTAGGGTTAGGTTTTTGGATGTTTAAGGTTTTCCATTGTTTCTCAATAATATATAGGCCTTTGAGCCTAACTGTAACAGAGAGTTCAGAGGCCTGTAGCTGCCACATCTCTTCTCAAAGATAAGCTACTAGCGCCCTCGCTAGTTTATTTCCATTATGTCTGTAAATGAATTTTGGTTATTTGATATTAATGAAATGAAGTGTTATTTCTGCTACATCTTTGTATTTATAGTTATATGTGTATTCTGTTGCGTTCCTGCATAAATGCGGATAAGTGGTATCAGAGCGGTCCTCTCTTTCTCAATCCTTCTTTGCATGTCCTCAATGAGGTTGGGGTATAAGGAGTTAGGGTTCAATCTAGTTGAACCTTTACAAGATCAACCTTGAAAACCCCAATGGCTGCCCATGGGGGACGAAAAGAAAGACAAGGGAGCAAGAGGGCCTATCAAATTATTGCTCGAGGAGGCCCTCGAAAAACAAAGGAACATGATGATGGATAACTTTGCCCAGATCCTTAAACAACTGTCCACTAGCAGTGCATATGCATCCAAAAATCACTCTGGAGGCATAACCCCTTTTAAGGTACAAGTAAACTTCAACATTCCCATATTTTATGGCAAAATAGATGCAGACACCGTATATAGATGGTTGAATCTATTAGAAGGATATTTCTCGGTTCAGGCTTTTCCGATCGGGAGAAGATTATTTTTTCACTCCTCAAAGCTGCTCCCCATGTTAAGGAATGGTGGGAAACCTACTGTGAGAAAAAGGACGAAGGGGAGCCCTCTATGTTCTCGTCCATACCCACTTGGAATTATTTTCGAAATTCCATCAAGGAACAATATTATCCCGTGGGGAGCTATGAGGAAAAGTACACACAATGGAATACACTACGACAACAAGGGGATCAAGATATGCATGAGATGATGAATCTAGTCCATACCTTGTGCACAATTTTGGGTATAAAATACTCAGAGAAACATTTGGTGCTAAAGTAACGTAGTTGAATGCACAGATACACTCAGGGGGAAATGGAGTTTCTCAACATTTCTGCGCTTGGTACAACATACTGACATGCTGCCAAGATTGAGAAAAAATTCAAACATAAGAGGCAAGACTTTGGATCTGCGAACCAAAAGCAAGGGAAAGGTGCCCCCAAACCGCAGAAAAAAGGAAAAAGCCAAGGCATGGTGGCCCAGGAAAACCTACCAAAGCTGCAAGCAAAGAAAAACACCGCGAAGCCAAAGAAGGACACAGGAAAGTGGTGTGAGTTCCATAAGAGCTCCACTCACAACACAAGTGAGTGTCGGGCCAAGAAGTCACTAATGGCCAAGATAAAGGCTTTTGAATCAGATGCATGCTCCGAATATGAATCAGAACACTAGAAGGGGAATGACAAAGGGAATCAGATTATCGATGCAGAGCCCAATGCCACTGTTGCCACCATGAAGATCCAAAAGGAAGAACCAGAAGATCTAGAGTTGGAGGAGTGTCTCTTCCACTCCTAGATGTGGGTAAAGGGTTCCCTGCTACAGTTCATTATCGACAGTGGGAACTGTTAGCCCCCCTATGAAATTCTTGACAAGAAAGCTGGGGGCTAGATTGTTTTGGAGCCTTCAAGGAATGTCTTTTCCCTGATAACCCATCCTCCTTGAAGTCTCTTTGTGCTATGCCTAACATCGATCCCCTCTGATGGTCTGCCCCTTGTACCCCTTGCAAAAATGTCCCATTTTCTCCCCTTTTCCCCCTTCTGTCAAGATCCCTCTTTTCCCCTTGTTATTTTCCTACTAAACCCCCTAAATCCCCTCTAAAATCCCTACACCCTTATTTGTCCCCAAAACCCCTTCACCCACCTATCATTCCTCCCTTGTTAGCCTGAAAAAGCATTAAAAGTGGGCCAAAATCATAAATTTCACTGAAAAAGGGGTTAAAAAACCCATTTCCGACCATATAATAAGCCTAGCCCTTTCTCCGCTAGCTCCCGCGCCCTTTCCTCCATGTAGCCCGGCGCTGTGACCACCCGCCAAGGCAAAAAAGCGCTTATCTCAAGTTTTTCGGGCGCAGCGTCGGCTGTTGATCTAAATTGATCGAACGGCGGTCTTTAAATCTCCAGCGCCCGCGTTTTCCCACCTTTTCCATGCCGGGCCATCGCCGTCCGTTTCCCCGACAGATCGACGGCGCGGAGCTCATCAGCCCTGTGGACCTCGCCATGCAATAACACAAAACCACCGATTTATTCCGCACCGCCTTCGGGCCAGGGGTGGTTTTCCTCCATTGCCCAGCGATTCCACTCACCCTTCGACGCGTGTCTTATGTACGGCGGCAAAACCACCCATCCCCCGTGCATTAACTCTCGACCACGGACGTGGAACAAAATTCATATAAACTGTCAGATCTTGAGGTGCCCCATCCGACGGTCAGCATTCGCCCAAGCCGCCGACCAGTTAACCTGTCTGCATCGCACCCTCTGGCCCACCGTCTGTCGCGTCTCCACCGTATATTTCCTTCAAAATTCGACGGTCCGGATATTTTCTTTCCGCTGATTGACTTGGTCATCGCTCCCCGAGTCTGTCTTGCCACATCACCCTCGCCACGTGTGTCCACCGTACACCCTTTCATCTCGTTGCATATAACCGTCCAAAGTCGCATTTTTTAATGTTTTTCAGTCAAATTTGCTCCGCAGACCACCAAACTTCCACCCGAGCGTTTCGTCACCATTTCTCTGCAGTCTTCCTCCATCTCATCATCTGCACGACCATTCTCATCACCTTCACTGCATGCATTCACCCCATCCATGGATTTCTTGACCAGTTTACTGTTTTACAGGGTTATCAAGGGTGGAAAGTCGCCATGGTTTATACGCATAACTTTAAATGGCGAGCTGCGCAGACAAAATTGGACCTGGAGGCTGATACTGCCATGAAATTGTCGAAGAAAGTGACTAACAGGACCTGCATTAAAGAGGGCCAGAGTTTGAGATTTGCAGATCTATCCAGCGCCTTTAAGCCCAGAGTCGGCAGGTCAAGACATTTATGAAGCCGTAGGGGAAGAACAATCATAATCAAGGTTTTCAGCATTCAGAATTGGGGATTGTAAGCTTTAATCAACAGTTAAGAGGCAAAGCACTGGTTGAAGACCCCGAGGATCGATCAGAAGGATCCTCGGCACAGTAAAAGGTAACATTAAGCTTTATTCATCAGCCGAATGTTTTTCTTCGTCAAGTACAGGGCGCCCATACTTCTTTTATTATGCACCGTGTCCCTGAAGAAACTCCCACCAAGGCAACAGTCCAAAACAACCAGAGCATTTATATAGCAGACTTCTCAGTAGGATATTTTATTTTGTTCAAAGCCCCAGGAGTACGACAGCCGGAATCAATCAAAATCATATCCAGAGAAGATCATTTTTCCATAAAAAGGGTGACAAAGGTTAAATATGCAGTGTTCAGATAGGATGGGTTTCGGCCCTCTTCTTTTTCTGTGTTTAATGTGGCATTTAGTGTTCACCTACCTCTTCAGTCGACCTTTCTGTTCACCCTCTGCTATAAAACACAGAAGGAAAAATTGTAATGGTTTTTGCTGAGATATCAGAGAAATGCAAGTGTTTTCCTCTTGAGACAAGTTCTCTGTGTAATATTGTAAGATAGGCCGAGAGTCAATGTATTCAAGCTGAATGTCCAAGCTGTGGGCAATGTTGTACCTGATTGGTGTTGTTTTAATATGACAAGAATATTTCTTTGGATCCTGATCTAAAGCAGCTGGTGATGTCTTTCCTTTCTCTATATTTGTGATTGACTTGCTTTCATTTCATTACGTTTCTACTGGCTTGCATCAGAAGTATAGCATAGGATTCACCCTTGTTAGGTGCCCTATGTTTCCTGCTCTCCTTGCCTTCAATGTTTTCTGCTTATATGTGTACCTGAATATTGATTTCAATCGACTTAACCAGTGTAGTGGATGATTGTTGCCTGCTCTCTGATGTATGAATTGATGAAATCCATGTTCAGATGTTCTTGTTAGGATTTAGCTGGAAGATTTGGGAACACTGGGGATTAGAGTTAGCCCTGTCCACTAGGATCCTTGTGCGACTAGCTCGCATTTCTAAGATCTCTTGTCTCACCTCTGACTCTGTCCAAGCAGGTCTGGAGTTAAATGACCTCTGACCTGATCTATAGACAGAATTAGATGGTCCTTCCCCTTTCATTTTCAGTCCTTAATGTTCCATTCCACCAATCATCTTTTAAGATCCATATGCTCTAGATGACTAGCCCAACAGGAGCTTGCACATTGAACACAAGTAAATGCTTTCTCGACTCCATTTCCCAATGGCCTTGATGTTCACTGAGTTATCTGCCTCTGCCTAAGCTCCTTTCTTGCTTATCCTTGTCTTATATTGGACCCTTCTTTCCTGATTCCCAACAACCAAACTCAAAAATCAAACAAACAAACCCTGCACTTCATACCTAGCCTAAAATCATAACTTAGAGCTTCAAAGACATACACTTTGACTCATATAGAGAGATCCCTCTCTGGACCTAGGAGGGCTAGATCCTAAGGTCTGAAAGTGGTTATATGTTGTCTCATCTTTTGGTCTTGCCAACTTGGCCAGAACATGGGAACCCCAACATAATGGGGACTCCCTGGGGATTTCTGAGTATGTCCATTTCATTACATCATTAGAGCCTCAGACAACCTGGAAACTATGGAAGGTTGGTATTTCATCGCTCCTATTCTTGAAACAACCTTCATTTGTTGTGCTTTCTTGTACTCTTAGACAGAGTCTGGACAGGGCTAGGTAGCCTTCGGATCTCATCCTCTTTCGGAGGTGACATATCTGGTAAATGCTTTCCCAGTCAATCTCTGGTTGGAGTTTGTGGTGTGTGGAGGTTATTCTTGAAAGGAGCCATTTCCCTAGGCACTGCGGTGGACAATATAGCCCCTTGACATACCCTAAATCTTCCACCTGGCGACTCCATAGCTCCCAAAAGATTAAGGACTCCACTGGTGATCAGTAGGCCTGTTGATTGTCTTGGTTTCACATAAGACTCCACTGGGAGACCAGCCTTTGAAACAACATCAACCACCGTAGAAGTAACAAGTAGGGTTAAGCTGCTTGGATAAGAAACAACATTCTGGCTTTCAGAACCATTCACACAAGAGCTTTCCCTAATCCTAACCCACCTAAAATAGTTGATAACCCTAAGAGTATCCTCAAGGGATCTCCTGCACGTAAAAGACCAGCTATTTCTAGCCACATCCATAGAGCTAATTCTGCACCAGAAAACCTTACAGCTCTATCACATTTTCACCTTGACCTAGACCCTCCAAACAATTTACCAAGAACTAGGTCATTCGATCATCTAGACCAGCCAGACCTCGAGTTTCACAGTTCACCATCTCATAGTGGTCAACAGACTAGGGACAAAGGAACCCCTCCATCCACACCACCTGATATACACTTTGTTCAAAACTTGGGGCTCTCCCACCCTAGGTCTGCTCAACAAACCTCTGCTGGTCCAAATATCTCGGGCATCCATATACCAGCTGCTCAAATTAATCCTTTGCCTCATCTGAACATCATCATGGCAGCCTGGTATGCTCCTCTGGTTTTACCTCAGCCCTTGCTACCCTTACCAAACGACTATCAATCAAAGATCCCACATTTCACTGCCAAAGATTCCATCACAGCTCAACAAGATGTAGATAAGATGGAAGATTCTTTTGACTACATGGAAATTGATGATGAAACAATCAAAATGAGAATCTTCGCCCAAAGCCTGGGAGGTGAGGTGAAAAAGTGGTTTAAAAACCTACCTGATGGTAGTATCCAAGACCTCCCTGCCTTATACCAGACTTTCATCAATAAATGGGAAACTAGGGCAAATCCTCGCCAACTCCTAGCAGAATACACGAGCCTTAAAAATAAATGCAGGGGAGAGTGTCCATGATTACACAACAAGGTTCAACAACATCTACAATGCTCTCCCTCCACACATGAAACCTCCACAAGGTATGGCCCTAGCAAAATACCCTGAATGGTTTGATGCTGACATGGCCTATGAACTTAGAGATAAAGAGTACACCACTCTGGAGGACATGCAGCAAGGAGCTGTAAAAATCGAGGCAAATCTGATTGAGAAAAGGGCAAGACTAGGAGCTGAAAGGAGGGTAACATATAGGGATGACAATGTAGCCTCCACTTCTGATCCAAACTATGATAGACTATATAAAAACGTGGATAGGCTGCTGCAAATGATAGAGAAAATGGTTGTCACCCAGAATAGGAACCAAGGTCAAAACCAGAACCAAAAATTTAGGAGAAACAACAACACTCCCAACAGACAGAGAGAGTCAGACCAACAAGTCATTCCCCCTTTCCAAAACTTTCTTGATGAAGACGAGGGAATCATAAAAGAGTCTGAAGGGAATGAAATAAACATGTTTGAAACAGAAAATTCAGTCCATGGCTGTCCCACAGAGGAGGACCAGCCCTTGTCCACAAATTGGGATGAGGAGTGGTCAGAGTCTGAGGATTACAGACTTGGATTTGAAAACGCCATCATGCAGGTCAGATAACAATATGAACTTAGGAGCAAAAAGAGTCAAGACGCTTCCAAGACTAAAACTCCTGAGGTTACCATCAAGAAAAGACCTGATAAAACTTCTAAGGCATCTGCTGTGAATAGTAAATCAACAGTAGTTGAAAGTTCTGGGAAAGCCAAAGAAAAAGAGAACCAAAACATTGAAAAAAAAAATCAACCAACCAACAGCACTAGCACTGCAGTTAGTGCTCCTGATAAAACGATTCCTGACCCCGTACATAGTGAGAAATCACAAACGGATTCAGCTACTAAGGCAGTAGCAAATAAGACAGAGTTAAGCACTCTAAAGAGTCAGTCCACTTTCAATTTAGAGAGTGAGATTTCAAAAATCAAAATCTCTGTACCATTATCTAAGCTGGCCACTCAGGATGTATATAAAGGCCAGATTTTGAAAGCATTAAATCTGGGGGAAAACAACGATACTGTGAATTTGAGTGATGATCAACCAGCCCTGCTATTTGGTCCAAAAATTGAGGGAAAGTTTCAGGAAGGGGTAGTTCCACCTTTCTATATCAGTCTTAACATCCATGATAAGATCTTGCACAATGCAATGCATGATTCTGGAGCATCCCACAACCTAATGCCTAAGGTAGTGATGGAAAGGTTAGGCCTAGAAATCACTAGACCCTACAAAGACTTATATTCATTTGATTCAAGCAGAGTCAAGTGCCTTGGCCTAATTAAAGACTTGTGTGTGAGTTTGACCCAGATCCCAGCTAAATGTATGGCCACATCACCCTCGCCACGTGTGTCCACCGTACACCCTTTCATCCCGTTGCATATAACCGTCCAAAGTCGCGTTTTTTAATGTTTTTTCAGTCAAATTTGCTCCGCAGACCACCAAACTTCCACCCGAGCGTTTCGTCACCATTTCTCTGCAGTCTTCCTCCATCTCATCATCTGCACGGCCATTCTCATCACCTTCACTGCATGCATTCACCCCATCCATGGATTTCTTGACGAGTTTACTGTTTTGCAGGGTTATCAAGGGTGGAAAACCGCCATGGTTTATACGCACAACTTTAAATGGCGAGCTGCGCAGACAAAATTGGACCTGGAGGCTGATACTGCCATGAAATTGTCGAAGAAAGTGACTAACAGGACCTGCATTAAAGAGGGCTAGAGTTTGAGCTTTGCAGATCTATCCAGCGCCTTTAAGCCCAGAGTCGGCAGGTCAAGACATTTATGAAGCCGTAGGGGAAGAACAGCCATAATCAAGGTTTTCAACATTCAGAATTGGGGATTGTAAGCTTTAATCAGCAGTTAAGAGGCAAAGCACTGGTTGAAGACCCCTAGGATCGATCAGAAGGATCCTCGACACAGTAAAAGGTAACATTAAGGTTTATTCATCAACCGAATGTTTTTCTTCGTCAAGTACAGGGCGCCCATACTTCTTTTATTATGCACCGTGTCCCTGAAGAAACTCCCACCAAGGCAACAGTCCAAAACCGCCAGAGCATTTATATAGCAGACTTCTCAGTAGGATATTTTATTTTGTTCAAAGCCCCAGGAGTACGACAACCGGAATCAATCAAAATAATATCCAGAGAAGATCATTTTTTCATAAAAAGGGTGACAGAGGTTAAATATGTAGTGTTTAGACAGGATGGGTTTCGGCCCTCTTCTTTTTCTGTGTTTAATGTGGCATTTAGTGTTCACCTACCTCTTCAGTCGACCTTTCTGTTCACCCTCTGCTATATAACGCAGAAGGAAAAATTGTAATGGTTGTTGCTGAGATATCAGAGAAATGCAAGTGTTTTCCTCTTGAGACAAGTTCTCTGTGTAATATTGTAAGATAGGCCGAGAGTCGATGTATTCAGGCTGAATGTCCAAGCTGTGGGCAGTGTTGTACCTGATTGGTGTTGTTTTAATATGACAAGCATATTTCTTTGGATCCTGATCTAAAGCAGCTGGTGATGTCTTTCCTTTCTCTGTATTTGTGATTGACTTGCTTTCATTTCATTACGTTTCTATTGGCTTGCATCAGAATTATAGCATAGGATTCACCCTTGTTAGGTGCCCTATGTTTCCTGCTCTCCTTGCCTTCAATGTTTTCTGCTTATATGTGTACCTGAATATTGATTTCAATCGATTTAACCAGTGTAGTGGATGATTGTTGCCTGATCTCTAATGTATGAATTGATGAAATCCATGTTCAGATGTTCTTGTTAGGATTTAGCTGGAAGATTTGGGAACACTGGGGATTAGAGTTAGCCCTGTCCACTAGGATCCTTGTGCGACCAGCTCGCCTTTCTAAGATATCTTGTCTCACCTCTGACTCTATCCAAGCAGGTCTGGAGTTAAATGACCTCTGACCTGATCTATAGACAGAATTAGATGGTCCTTCCCCTTTCATTTTCAGTCCTTAATGTTCCATTCCACCAATCATCTTTTAAGATCCATATGCTCTAGATGACTAGCCCAACAAGAGCTTGCACATTGAACACAAGTAAACCATTTCTTGACTCCATTGCCCAATGGCCTTGATGTTCACTGAGTTATCTGCCTCTGCCTAAGCTCCTTTCTTGCTCATCCTTGTCTTATATTGGACCCTTCTTTCCTGATTCCCAACAACCAAACTCAACAATCAAACAAACAAACCCTGCACTTCATACCTAGCCTAAAATCATAAATTAGAGCTTCAAATACATACACTTTGACTCATATAGAGAGATCCCTCTCTGGACCTAGGAGGGCTAGATCCTAAGGTCTGAAAGTGGTTCTATGTTGTCTCATCTTTTGGTCTTGCCAACCTGGCCAGAACATGGGAACCCCAACAGGAACCAAAAGAACCTCATTTCAGTAGAGGTTGTGAAGCAGTTGGGCTTGTCGACCTCAACACACCCACAACCATACACCATGGGGTGGCTTCACCAAGGACGAGATATCCACATCAGCCAACATTGCCACCTTCCCTACAACATCAAGCCCTTCACTGATGAGGTATTATGTGGCATTGCTCCTCTTGATGTTTGTGATGTATTATTAGGCCAACCATACTTGTGGAAGTGACATGTTATGTACGAGTCTCGACTTTACGATGTTATTGTTACTTTGGGCAATAAGTTGTACATGATACCAGAAGTACCACCGCTTGCCGCTTTCTCTTTGGTTACTGCAAAACAATGCAGTAAGCTCATTACAAACCGAGAAATTTGTTTTCCTAATGATCCGCCCTTAGGAAAAGATGAAGATTGTGGCCAAGACCTCCAGAGAGGGCTTCTCCACACGACAACAACAAATGGATAAGGTCATGGAGGAGTATGGGGACATCTTCACCTCACTCGTAGGGGTGCCTCTGCACTGTTAGGTCAAGCAACCCATCGATTTGACCCCATGTGCACCCCTACCCAATGGATTGATCTGTCAACGCTTTGTTATGGAGATTGATGAAATCAAGAGGTAGATTCAAGAGTTGCTTTAGAAAGGTCACATCCGGCCAAGTTCATCGCCCTGTGGGAGCCCGATCGTGTTGATGCAGAAGAAGGATGGGACTTGGAAACTTTGTATTGAATATCTTGCGCTGAACAAGATCATTGTCCGGAATAGGTACTCGATCCCATAGATTCATGGCATATTGGACCAACTCAAAGGGGCGAAATATTTCATCAAGATCAACTTGAAGTCCGGGTATCATCAGGTACCAATCAAACCGTCTGATGTGTGGAAGACTGCCTTGAAAGCCAAGGAGGGCGTTTTTTAATTACTGGTCATGCCTTTTAGGTTGACGAATGCTCCCAAAACCTTCATGAGGTTGATGGATGACATATTGAAGGCCTTTCACCAACTCATTTATAGTAGTGTACTTGGATGACATCCCAATCTTCATCCAGACTTGGGAAGAGTACCTCCACCACATCCGACAGGTCCTCCAAACATTGGGGCAAAAAAAGTTGTGTGCCAATTTGGAGAAGTGGACTTTTGGCATGACCTAGGTTCAGTATCTGGGATACATTATTGATGAGTGGGGGGTGCATGTGGATCCAACCAAGATGTGGTGGAGTGGGTTCCCTTTGGAGACGTTCCCTCCCACCCCACTTTATTATGCACCTAATTCACATTCATCTGTTTCATCATAACAACATCTGACTTGGGTTCTTTGGAGACGTGCCTTCCCACCCCAAGCTATGTAGGCACCTGCTACTTCATAAACAGTCAACATCACGGTTATGGGTCAACCGCACAAAATCCTTCTCATCAAAGTCCATTTGCTAGGTTGCACACTGTTAGTATCACAGTTGGTCACAAGCATTACATGGTATATTTATCTCGGATATTCGTTTGTCATGGGTCTAGGTCATCCATAAACCCACACTTCATCGAAGTCCATTTTCTAGGCCACACACTGTTAGCATCACAGTTGGTCACAAGCATTACATGGTATCTCTATCCTTGGATCTTTGTTTTTCATGGTTATGGATTATTCACAAACCCACACTTCATAAAATTTCATTTTCTAGGCCGCACACTGTCAGTATCACATTTGGTCACAAGCATTATAGGGTATCTCTATCCTTAAATCTTCTTTCATCACGGTTATGGGTTAATCACACCAAACCCTTCTCTTTAGTGGTTGTTCATATTCAACAAAGGTTTCTAAGGGAACTTCACGGAATGGGGACCATTGCTTCTTAAGGAGGGAGGAATGATCCAAATGGAAAGTGGCCTACACCCATGGTATTCATCCACCCATATTATTTATCCACCCATGGTATTGTAAGTGACATATATCCATTGTATTAAATCACCCATGGTATTCATCTTCACATGGAATTTACCCATGGTATTGTAAATGACATCCACCCATGGTATTCATCACCATGGTATTTTTCTGCCCATGGTATTGTAAGTGACATATGCCAGTGGTATTTATTCACTCATGGTATTTACCCACCCATGGAATTTACCTATTGTATTGTAACTAACAAATTCCATAAGTAACAAGTCACATCTTGTAAAAGGACAAATTGTCCACCACAATGTAGCTTCTACAATTATTCTCTGTTTTAATAAAAAAATTCTTTTTGGTTATATGTATTGTGTTCTCTCCTTTTTCTCTCATTCTAATTTTAGATCCTGGGGTCCTCCCCCAAAATCCAAGTCATTATGGTTAAAAATTGATTTTATTTACATCAATTAATAATAATAATAATAATTTATTATTAATAATTAGAAGTTATAATTGATTAACTCAATAACTGAATTAGCATAATTAATTCAATAAGTAATAAATTTATTGATTAATTTATGAAATAAATTAAAAATAATTTTTATTTAATAATAATAATAATAATTATTAATTAAATATTATTACTTAATAAATATTATTATTAATAATTTCAAATTATTATTTTAAAAAAAATATTATGTAACTAATAAAATAATTTATATATTAGTATTAATTAGATTTATATTTCTTGGTCGGCTCTTTTTAATTCATTTTTCTTTTTATATTAGTATTTATCCCCAATTTGGTCCATCTTTCAAGCTTTTATTCAAGATTATGTCCTAAAGATGGATCCTCATTGGGATTCGAAACATCGACGAATTTGGAGAACTTGTTGGATGTGGTGGAGGTGCTCTTCCCAACTCTGGCTGAAGATGAGGATGTCATCCAAGTATACCACTACAAATGAGTTGGTGAATAGCCACAAGATGTCATACATTAGCCTCATGAAGGCTGCAGCAACATTCGTCAACCTGAAAGGCATAACCAACCATTAGAAAAGGCCCTCCTTGGATTTGAAGGTAGTCTTCCAGACATCAGAGGGTTCGATGGGTACGTGGTGATACCCAAACTTCAAGTCGATCTTCCTGAAATATTTTTCCTCCTTGAGTTGGTCCAGAAGGTCATCAATTCGTGGGATCGGGTACCTATTCTAGACAGTGATCTTGTTCAACGCCTGATAGTCAATACGGATTCTCCAAGTCCCATCCTTCTTCTACACCAAGACAATCAGGCAACCATAGGACGATGAACTCGGCCTGATGTGAATTTTTTGTAGCAGCTCCTAAATCTGCCTCTTGATTTCATCGTTTTTTAGAAAAAAGTGCCGATAGATTGGTCCATTGGGCATCAATGCACCTGGGGTCAGATCGATGGAGTGCTTCACCTGACAGTGTAGAGGCACCCCTGTGGGGGAGGTGAAGATGTACTCGTACTCCTCCATGACCTTGTCCATCTATTGTTGTCGTACGGAGGGGCCCTGTTTGGAGGACGTGGCCACAAAATTATTCTTGCCCTGAGGGCAGACCATTAGGAAAGAAAATTTCCCATATTTTAAAATGAGTTTACTGCATTGTTTTGTAGTAAACAAAGAGATGGCGGTAGGCGGTGCTACCTCTTGTATCATATACAACTTATTTCCCAAGGTAACAATAACAGTGAGAGGCCTTGACTCATACACAACATGTCACTTCCACAAGTATGGTTGGCCTAATAATACATCACAAACATCAAGAGGAGCAACGACACATGATGCCTAATCTGTTAAGGGCTTGATGCTGTATGGAAGGCGACACTACTGGCTGATGTGGAGATCCCGTCCTTGGTGAAGCCACTCAATGGTGTACCACTTTGGGTGTGTTGTGGTTGGCAAGCCCAACCGCTTCACAACCTCTTCTTAAATGAGGTTATTTTTTCTCCCATTTTCGATAATGAATTGTAGCAAGGAACCCTTTACCCACATCTGAGAGTGAAAGAGACACTCCTCCTCCTCTGGATCTTCTGGTTCCTCCTTTTGGATCTTCGTGGTGGCAACGGTAGCATTGGGATCTGCATCAATAATATGATTCCCTTTGTCATTCCCCTTGTCGAGTTATAAATCAGAGTTGGAACATGCATCTGATTTATAAGCCTTCATCTAGGCCACCAATGACTGCTTGGCCCGACACTCACTTGTGTTGTGAGTGGAGCTGTTATGGAACTCACACCACTTTCCCGTGTCCTTCTTCGGCGTCACGGTGTTGTTCTTTTCTTGCGGCTTTGGAAGGTTGTCTTGGGCTACCCCGCCTTAGCTTTGTCCTTTGTTCTATGGTTTGGGGGCACCTTTCCCTTACTTTTGATTCACAGATCCAAAGTCTCGCTTCTTCTGTTTAAATTTATACTCAATCTTGGCAACATACCGGTATGCCACAGTAAGTGAGGAGATGTTGACGAACTCCATTTCCTCCGGAATGTATCTGTGTAGAAAACTGTAGTACTTCAGCACCAAATGTTTTTCTGAATCTTTGATACCCAACTTTGTACGCAGGGTATGGAATATATTCATCATTTCATGCACATCTTGATCCCTTTGTTGCCGCAACATAGTCCATTGTACGCACTTTTCCTCATAGCTCCCCACGGGATAATATTGTTCCTTGATGACATCTTAGAAATAATTCCAAGTGGGCGCATATGAGAACATAGAGGGTTCCCCTCGTCCTTTTGCTCACAGTAGGTTTCCCACCAGTCCTTGACATGGGGGGTGACTTTAAGGAGTGAAAAAGTAATATTTTCCCAGTCGGAAAAGTAATGAATAGAGAAATAACCTTCTAATAGATTCAACCATCTATCTATGGTGTCTACATATATTTGGGCCTCAAATATGGGAATGTCAAATTTTACTTGTACCTTAAAAGGAGTGGCCCCTCCAGAGTAGATGCTGGATGTATATGTGCCGCTAGTGGGCAGCCATTGAATAATATGGGCAGAGTTATCCATCACCGCGTTCCTTTGTTTCTTGAGGGCCTCCTCTAGCAATATTTTGATAGGATCTCATTCTCCCTCGTATTTCTTTTCTTCCCCAATGGGAAACCGTTGGGGTTTGCGAGGCTCATCTTGCAAAGGTTCAACTGGGTCGAGCCCTAACTCCTTATACCCCAACCTCGTTGGGGACATGCAAAGAAGGATCGAGGAAGAGTAGACTGCTGTGATACCACTGATCTAGACTTATGCAAGAATGAAATAAAATACAGTACTAAACATAAATGAAAATATGCAGCAGAAACAAAACTTCATTTCATTAATATCAAATAACTGAAATATACTTACAGACATAATGGAAATAAACTAGTTAGGGCGATGGTAGCTTATCTCTGAGAAGAGATGTGGTGGCTACATGCCTCTGAACCGTGTTACAATGAGGCTCGAAGGCCTCTTTATTATTGAGAAACAATGGAAAACCCTAAACATCCAAAAACTTAACCCTAGGAGATGAACACCAAACTATAAGCCCCGTTGGGGTAAATTGGCACATAAATTTCTTGGTGTTGTAACTTTAGCTTACGGTCTCTATTTGACTTGCACGATACCTCGTTAGAAAGATCTATCCTTTTGAAACACATGAAGAATAAATATATGTAAATAAACATGAAAGTAAATATTTTTCATATATTGGGCCCACTTTCAACACTTTCAACAAATATTTTTCCTTCCTTTTAAAAGAAAAAATTATGCAAGAAGTAAAAATATGGTCCATATTGTGAGAGAACTCTAAAATAATTTCATGCATTCAAATATCTTAAGAGCATCGATGAACACTCATGATTCTTACTTCTTGTTTGGAAATTAGAGTTTCAAAATCACAAATGAAATGCCCTCTTAGAAATATCTCTCTCTGAGAGACAAAATAATATTATAGACTCCGCTCAGAAGAGACTAGAACAAAATCTTATGGGCCAAATGACAAAATTAATATAGAAGAATGAGAGATTACAACCAAGGATTGACTTTATAATATATAAGATATTTCATAAAGCTTGATGATCAAAGATTGGGAAGAAAGAAAGACAGTTTCTATAGAACAAAATAAAGAACATCCATAGAATTGCACAAGGACTGCGTAAATGATAATCCATTCACACATCACCACATAAATTCATAAATGAAATATAAAAACTAAATAGTTCTTTCAATAAATTCCCAATGTAACAAGTTTAACGATGTCTGAGACTATTAGATAAATCAGAATTAAATTGCATTCACATTTTATAAGTTAGGGATTTTATTCGCCTGGACCTAAAATGTTATAAAAGTCTTTTAGAAGAATGGAGAAAACATAATTAGTCCTAGATTCTAGTTGCTTGACACACATAGAATAACCTGGAAAGAAATATGAGAAGAAAAGATGAAAGGGAAAGTAAAGTTGGTTGATTTGCAAAAATCTTTCAAAGGAAAAAAATCACCTTAAAAAACCTAGCAAAGAAAACTTCCAACATTAAAAACTTAGGAGCCAAAAGATCTCTTTTTTTCAATGTGCTTTGCATGTCCTTTGTAGTATTATATTTGTTTTTAACTGAATAAAGATCCATTTTTAGAAATAGGAGGTTAGGAATTCATCCTCCAAGCCGGGTCCCACTTCAAATATTCCAAATTTTCCTTTTTATAAATAATTTTCTAAAAATAATTTGGTGAGATTCTCGAAATTGTTCATGATGGTTATTTTAATTTTTGAAGATGATATCTATAATTTTTTCCTTGGATACCACTCTCAACGTGTTGTAGTTCTTTTATCTTTCCAATGAGCTCTCATTTCCTAAAACTGACACCTGTAACTCAAGTTATGTCCTTTGGAAGTTTATGACTCAACCACCATTGATCTGCATGAAGTGACTCAATAAATGTTGATCTACTCCACATACATTTTTGGCTTTTTGATTTATAAATATTCCCAACTCATCCCACATGTATTGTGGGAGAGTATTAGCAACTATGTATAAGAAATGGGTTCCTCATATAACTTGTGTGTGAAGTAAAATGAGTCACAAGACCTTGCATAGCTCACATATGATGTAGTTTTTGGCTGCCATCTCATTGCCCAATCATTGTGCTAAGCCATTGCCTAGCCATTTGTGTAAAATCACTACCTTCCATGGGTCACCCCATGATATTTTTAGCTTTCTACCACTTATCATAAGGATATCTACCAAAGGTACTTAGAATAGAAATGATATGAGAAAACTAACAATGCAAAGGTGAGGTGCGAGAAACGGAAAATAAGCTAAGTGTGAAAAGCAAGTAAGGGTAAAATAGACAAAGTAATTAAAAAAGTGTATGGAGAAAATGAATGAAGGTAAAAACAACTACGTAATGGAGTGTGAGACAAAGCTGAGAAATAGGGCTATCAAATGAAAAGATAAACAAGAGTTTTTTTTCTTTGTGATATATATATATATATATATATATATATATAATTTTTTTTTTGAAAAAGACAAGCCATCCTTGTTGGCCTTGCGTGAAGAATATTAAGACTGACTAAATGCTTATTATTTCATAATCACTCCATTTTATTTGTGATATGAAAATACATCAACAATACCCGAGACTCGAAAAAATATGAAAATTTTCTTGGGCCATGCACGTTATTATAGGTGATTTAAAAAAATAAAAATAAAAAAATTCACAATTATTTAAATTGCCCATTAAAGATAACGAGTTTTTTTTGGAACATTCCTTGCTATATTTATTTTGATAAATTCAAGAAGAAACTTTTTGAAGCACCCATTTTAGGGGGGCTAATTTGTATCTTACTTTTCATATTTCTACCGATGCTTCAAATTTTGCTTTAGGAGAAGTTTTGGGAGAAAAGGAAAATCAGTTTTCTTATGTCATTTATTTTGTAAGTAAGAATTTAACACTTACAGAGTTGAACTATACACTAATGGAAAACAAATTTATTTTACTTGTACCTTTTATAAATAGCTTTAGGCACTACATTACTGGCTCTAGGAGCAATTTTGGGACAAAAGAAAAATCAATTTTCTTATGTCATTTGTTTTGTAAGTAAGAATTTAACATTTGCAGAGTTTAACCATACATTAATGGAAAATGAATTTCTTGTAGTTGTACCTGTTATAAATAGCTTTAGGAACTACAATACTGGTTCTGAGACCTTTAATCACAGTGATCATCCTACCATATGATATTTTATGAATAAGAAAATAACTAATGGTAGAATAACTAGGTGGCTTCTTTTACTATAAAAATTCAATATCACTATCGCAGATAAACCTAAAAAAGAAAAAACACTTGCAGATTTTATTTCCAAAGTTCATAATGAAGGTGAATCAATTTATATAAATGATAATTTTCCTTATGAACATTTCTTTGCAATTTCTATTAAATCTAATTGGTTTGTAGATATTGGTAATTATTTGGATACAAGAAAGTTAACCTAATATTTTTCATCTAGAGAGAATAAGAATATCATAAGAATAAGTGCACATATTCTTGGTGTTAGGTCCCTATATTACTAGTATAGTCCCTTATTGTTGTTAGTGTAACCCCCTTATTGTTATTATTGTACCCTTGTAACCCCCATATTGTTATTATTGTGCCCTTAAATTATTATTGTTAGGCTGGCTAGGATTACATTGTGGCCCCATGGACTCCTATATATAGAAAGGAGGTTTTGTAATTTGTATCATCCAAGAATTGTTCATTAATGTAATGTATTGGAGGTTGCCCCTCGAAGTGGCTTATTTCTAAGGCGTTGATATCTCTTTTCTTCTATTTTTGGAGTTGGTTTCACAACATTTGGTATCAGAGCTTTGGATTCTAGTGTTTCGCTACTCCAAACAAGTCAGCGTGGAATTTTCGCTATAATGTTTTTTCTACGAAGGTTCATAATCTTAAATTTTTAGAGTGTGAAGCCAAAATCCTGAGTAACATCGTCAAACAATTTCAGAGCTTGGTTCGTAATATTTTCGGAGATATGATCTGTGCAAGTTAGGTCATTTTTCAAGCTCCTGAATTCAACCTAAACATGTCATCGTGGTATTTTCATAATAACCTTTTTTCTACGAAGGTTCAGAAGCTGAAATTTTTAGAGTGCGAAGCCACAATCCTGAGGAACATCGTCAAAAAATTTCAGATATTGGTTTGCAATATTTTTTGATATATGATCTGCGGAAGTTAGGGATTTTTGAGGCTTTTGAATTTCATCTGAAAGAGGTGATCGTGGGAAAATATTCATAGCTCTCTCTCTCTGAGCATCAGATTGGAATGCTGTAAAAATTGGCTGCAATTACACGAACTTTAGTTTTCGGTCTATCAATTTCAGAGCCAAAGGAGAAAATAGTGACACGTGGCAAGTCGTACAAGTTCGCTCTACTGAACCAATCCAAAATTGGGTCATTGTGGGATATTGGACATAACTTGGCCTTGAAGAATCCAAATCAGATCAGACCTATGGCATTTGAAAGAAGCTTCAGAGGGATACTACAGGGCTGAATTTCAGATATTTAGGGTTCGTGATTATAGAAATAATTCAATTTCAATACCGAGCTCCTCAAAAGCAAGTAAAAGGTGTGTATTTTTTTTCTGAATTGCATAAGTCTTGTTTGAAGAATCAAGTTGAATTGATTCCAAGGGAATATTGTAGAATAGATATCAGTATTGGATTCTAAAATGGCCCCTAAAAATAATTCAACACCTATTAAGCCTTTAGAAGGATCTACTATGACCCATGAAGACGAAGAATGGCAACATGACATATCAAAATTACAAGAGCAAGTGCAACAAATTTCTCTCTCGCAAAGAGAAACAAAAAATGAAATGGAAGTTTTGAAGAAAGGCGTGGAAACTAAGATGGATGGTTTGAAGAAAGGCGTGGAAGCTAAGATGAATGGTTTGGAAGCTAATATGGATGGCATAGAAGTGGGCATGGAAACTAAGATGGATAACATGGAAGCTAAGATCGATGAAAAAATGAAAGACAACACGGAAAACATGAAGAATGATCTAAAAGTAGACATAGAAGGTTTGACAAAGTTGATACAAGAAATTTTTCCTAATGGTGAAAAGATAGTAGAGGAAACTCATGATGAGAACAAAATAAATGTTAATTGTGATTTCATAAAATCTAATGTTGGCGGGAAGAACCACCATATTCCAAAAATGGATATCAGGAAGTTTGATGGAAAGGATCCTGTAACATGGATACTACAGATGGAGCAATATTTTGATCTCCATAATGTGAAAATCACACAAAAGATACACATTGCAACTTTACATTTAGAAAAAAATACATTTGTATGGTATCGATGGCTTTGTGATGCAGGGGCATTAGGCTCAAGAAAATTCCTTGTATTTTAATAGACTTAGGGGTTTTGTGTTTTCAAGAGAGTTGGTTTCTTATGTAATGATTTGAGTGATTTTAATGGGAATTAATTAAATGTTGTGACGAATTTTGTAAATGTTCTCGAATGTTGGAGAACATGAGAGAATTAGGCTAGTTGAGAGTGTATAGGGATTGAGAGATTTAGGAATTAATGGTAAATTCTAAATTAGAATTAGTTTCATTATTTTGTGGATGAATGAGGATCCTTAGGGATAAGTAGTGATTTTAGGAGTTGGAAGACATTTAGGATTTTTTTGAGGAGATGGAGGAACTGAAACCAAAAATAGTTTCAGAACCTTTTGTATAAAATGTAAGCCTCAAAGGCATAAAAAACATATAGAAAAATAGATAGAGAGTGATTCAGGGTTCGAGAGAGATAGGGTTTGAAGCCTACGAGATTTAGGAAAGAAGGCCACTGATTGAATATCAGGCCAGAGAGGAAGAATTTCCCATGTAATTATCGTGTATTAATACAAAGAACTCGATTCTTTGAGTTCATGTATCATTACTGAGTTTATATGTTGAATCCTTCGTTAAACTGAGAGGGGGGGCGAATTAGTTTAATGCAGTCATGTTGTTATTAAAATTTCTTTTATACTCATTCACATCATAATTTTGTAATCAACTTAATATACAATGGAACAACAATCTTAATAAGTGAGTAGCAGGTATTAAGCAGAGTAAATACAGAGTATCAACACATAATCATCATGCATATAGACAACAGATATAAGTGGAAACCCATAAGGGAGAAAACCCCATATTATTATTGTTGTGATGCAAAGGCAAGCTCCAACTCCCTCTCATCACTGATTTTCTGTAGGCTCCAACCCACAGGGGGCTCCTACCTCAATTATACAAGCTACAACTTGCAAGGAAGCTCCAACTCCCATTTATTTTCTGCAGGCTACAACCTACAGGAGGCTCCTACCTCAGCCAGCTACAACTGACATCTATCAAGCTACAACTTGACATGGAAGCACCCACTTCCTCACTCTTTCATAAAAACACATGCTGATTTACCTGGATATCAACTCTGTTTTGTTCCTTCTTCACTGCTGTCCACCAGCCTTCATATCTGCCTTATATCATCTCTAAACCTTCACAGCTTCTCTGTCTGCTCCTCTTTATTCTTACCCTCTCTGCATCATTTCTCCATTCTCTAACCTCTCTATGTATATATTTGTAATATTATTTATAGAGATTACCTCATGACTATTAGCATTCCTCAGGGAATTTGAAATGAACAACCATGACTCTTTGACTTCCGTCTTCTCATTTCTTTGTCCAACTCATTCAGAGGAATATAGTAGTATATACATACTTCAGTATTTCAGTGGAGTTTTGTTTGCCTACGGAGACTTGCCTTTGCATCACAAACAATATAAAATAAATAAAACATTTACATTTACATTTGCAACATATATATCTCATTCAACCCTTTCAGTTCTTGGCTCACTGTATGTTTGTCTTTTCTGCTGCTGTAGTGTAACAATTCTGCATACTTCTGTTTACTGCAACTCTGTGTACCTTTGAATATCAGATCTTAGAATTTGATCTTCTTTCTTCTCTCATCACACCTTCAGATTTTATTTAAAAACTTTCTTCAATTCTCTTTTTCATATAATTCTGCATTTTCAAGATTTAGCCCAATTAATTTTAAATTTGGCAGCTTTATCAAAATTCACAATGTTTTAACTTGCAGAAGCTCTTCAAAACATATGGTTCAAAACCACTCAATGCATATACAATGCTCTTCTATAAAACCCAAATAAATTTCGACATATAACTTAGGCTTTAACGCTTTACCAATTCAATCTTTGATTCAAAATCAAACCCAATTCACAATACTCATATGCAGTTCTTTACCTGTTTCAAATCTTATGGTTAACCCATAGTCAAAACCTAACTTATAATATGTCGAATCAATATTCGAATATTACAACTAAAACCATATTAAACTTTAACCTTCAATCTTCATATGTGGAGTTTCCTCTATATACCATACTTCAGACCTTGATTAATTAAATATCAACATATGTCTGTTCCAAAGTTCGACTTTGTTTTAATCATCAGCATAGTTTAATACGCACTTTCGGGCCCACACATATGTAACTTACCATGCGTTAACACCTTCATAACTTACCAATTCCATCCAATGAATTAATTGCATAAAATCGATGCTCATACCCAGCCCACCATTATTTCAAATTACTAATTCCATCCAACACAGTGATATATCTGGCCCATAGTTTTAATGCATGTTCGGTCATAGCATTTCATACAAATTCAGATTAAAGGCTAGACACCAGCATATATTAAAGTTTTTATACGCTTGCTCATTCAACTAACTTCGGCACTAGACCTAACATCTCAGACTTTTAAAAGTCGAAAAGGTCCACCATAGCTCAGACTTTAGGTTAAAATCCAAAGTTTATAATATCAATAACCATTAGAATGATTATTTAACTCGACGTTTGTCTTTCTCTCGGGCCCACATATATACACAATTTACCTTTGTTATTAAACCCTTATGTAAGGGCCCCAACATATCAATCACCATTATTTAACCCCTTTCCTTTGGTTTAAAACCTCGGCATATCATAACGCTTCAAATTATATGTTGAACCATGCAACCTATATCATCCAAGAATCCGCAACATATTTGGGTCCCACAACACTTTATAACGTACCTTCTACCTGTGCTACTTCACTTGTGATCCAACGATGGTCATAACACCTCATCCCATCATGCCAAATCCAACGAATATCGCATTTTTTTCACCGTATCACTTTGGTGCGCAAATATTTTGCGAAATGGGCTGTATTCTGAAACCGCTAAAGACACGTGTCACACACAGATCCTTATCACATTTTTTTCTTTAAATCTGCTTACCATTTAAAACTTATGCGAAAACCACAAGTGGTTTCTTAAGACCGCTTCCTTGTTCGTGGTTCCGTTGCGTCTTCGCTCAAGGTTCCTTTGCATAGATCTATCGAAACCCGCCTTTTTCTTCATAACTCCGCCTTCTATTCTCGATGCAATTTCTAACTTCTGTTGGTAAATGACTCCACACAGGCTAGGTTTCCAGCCTCCAACCCTCTTCGACACACAGACAATGCATGAGTGTTTCTCTATATTCAGTTACTGTGGTACAAATCCATTGTTATAACCCTCTTCAGTTTCAGTTCATGGCTCTTCAATGTTGCTCCATTGCACGAATCGACCATACCATCTCTTCTATTTCATGATCCTTAGACCATTCAGGTGCACAAGAATTTCTTCATTCCTCAAATTCAATTTCATTGATTCCTTTATAGAAAAAGCCCTATATGGACTTCAACCCACTATGGAATTTTCATAACATCGACCTACTGTGATGCTGAATTACTCAATCAATGGCACACAACTCAAATAATGATTTTTTGCTCAATAATACAAATCAACCAGAGTTCAGATTCTCACAAATCAATCCATTTGTAAACTCTATAATTCATAAATAAAACCTCTGTATTTAAAAACAATATTTACATGGAAAATTCCTTTTAGGCCTGATGTTCAATCAGTGGCATTTCTATCCTCATTACTCTGTCTCTTATTCCTCTGCTGCTTCTACTTCAATTCCTCTTTTTGCTGCCCTTGCTGCCTCTACTCCTTGTCTGTCTCCTTTGCCATCAATGACAATATTTCCAACAGTCTCCCCCTTTGGCATTGATGGCAATACTTTAATACTCTTCTTTTTCTTGCTTTTCCTCCCCCTTTGACATCAATGGAAAAGGGTTGCACATTTCCTAGTGTGGTTTCCAAATCTTGTCCATAATACTCTGATATTGAGGACCTGTTCCATGCACTTCTCACTAGCTCTGGCTCTTTTGTGACAATATTTGTTGACTGATCTCCCCCTGGAATGATGCTTTCTTTTCATGTCAGAGAGTAACATGTGCAGAAACTACCCCTAGTTTGTCTCTTAGATATTGGAATGGTTCTTTAGCAAGAGGTTTTGTGAATATGTCTGCTGTTTGTTCCTTTGTTGGTACATATTCCAACTTGACTACTTTCTAAGCTACTTGTTCTCTGAGGAAGTGGTAATTTATTGGGATATGCTTTGTTTTTGAATGAAGTACATGATTTTTTGATATACTTATTGCACTTGTATTGTCACATTTGATAGAAATAGGTTCATCAATGCTTACCTTCATGTCTTGGAGAGTTTGTTTCATCCACATTACTTGTGTGCAACATGCTGCTACTGCTATGTATTTTTCTTCTGCTATAGATAGAGAGATAGAAGTTTGCTTCTTGCTTAGCCATGCCACCAGAATTTTTCCCAAATAAAATGCACCTCCACTTGTGCTTTTCCTATCATCCATGCAGCTGGCCCAATCTACATTTGTATATGCTGTCAAAGTGAAGTTTTTCCTTTTTGGATACCATAACCCATAATGTGTAGTTCCTTGTAGATATCTGAATATTCTCTTGATTGCTAGTAAGTGATTTTGTTTTAGTGCTGCTTGATATCTTGCCACAAGTCCTACTACCAACACAATGTCTGGTCTAGAGGAAGTTAGGTATAGTAGACTTCCTACCATGGATCTGTAAAGTCTTTGATCTATATCTGTAGATCCATCATTTGCACATAGCTTGCATCCAGTGATCATGGGAGTTGACACAAGTTTGCAGTCTTCTGTTTGGAACCTTTTCAACATCTCTCTTAAGTATTTTTCTTGTGAGATGAATGTTCCTGTTTTCTTTTGTTGAATTTGAAGTCCTAAATAGAAGGTGATCTCTCCAAACATAGACATCTAAAATTCTGATTTCATTTATTGAGAAAATTCTTTTGGTAACTTCTCTTTGTTGCTACCAAACATGATGTCATCTACATATACTACTACAATCAAGAGTTCATTTTCATTAGCCTTTGTGTACAAATTGCTGTCTACTCCTCCTTTCTTAAAACCTTGTTTTTGCAAGTATTTGTCCAGCCTTGAGTACCATGCACGGGGAGCTTGTTTCAACCCATATAATGCTTTCTTTAATCTACACACATAGTCTTGTTTATCTATTAATGAGAATCCTTTAGGTTGTTCCATGTAGACTTCTTCTTCTAGATCTCCATTCAGGAAGGCAGACTTCACATCCATTTTATATACCTTGAAATCATGATAACATGCAAAGGCCAAAAACATTCTGATTGCTTCCATTCTGGCTACAGGGGCAAATGTTTCATCATAATCAAGACCTTCAATTTGTGAATATCCCTTGCATACAAGTCTAGCTTTATTTCTGATTACCTGCCCTTGTTCATTCATCTTATTCTTGAATATCCATTTTGTGCCAATGACATTTTTCCCAGTGGGTCTTGGAATTAATTCCCAGGTATTGTTCTTCTCAATTTGGTCCAGTTCTTCATTCATAGCATTTACCCAGCTTTTGTCTTTGCTGGCTTCTTCGAACTTCTTTGGCTCTATTTGGGATAGCATGGCTAGGTATACTTCTTCTGTCTGTTCAGCAAGCTGTCTTCTTGTCTGGACTCCCACACTCTTGTCCCCAATGATTTGATCTTCTGGATGATTCTTTTGAGTGTGTCTTGAGGGACCTTTTGAGTTTAATTCAGTATCTTCTGTTGTCTTGCTCAGTTCATCATTATCTTGGTTCTCTTCTTCATGATCTTCTGGAGGATTGTTGCATCTTGTACTTCTTGTTCTGTTTGGTAGATCTTCATCAAATCTTACATCAATGCTTTCCACAATTTTGTGTAGTGTTTTGTTGTAGCACCTATAACCCTTACTCTTGGATGCATATCCTAAAAATATTCCTTCATCAGCTCTTGCATCAAACTTCCCCAGTTTTTCATCATTATTTTTTATGAAACACTTGCTTCCAAAGACTCTAAAGTGCTTGATTGATGCTGGTTTACCATGCCATAATTCGTAAGGAGTCTTGTCACAGTTTGGTCTTAAATGAGCTTTGTTAAGAATGTGAATAGCTGTGTGTACTGCTTCTGCCCAGAAAGTTTGGGGAATGTTACTTTCTTGCATCATAGCTCTGGCAATATTTTGTACTGACCTGTTTTTCCTCTCTGCCACTCCATTTTGTTGAGGTGTACCTACAATTGTAAACTGCTGTTTTATCCCATGCTCATTGCATAAGTCTGCAAAATCATAGTCTGTGAATTCACCTCCTCTGTCTGATCTAATGCACTGTAGCTTGCATCCTGTTTGATTTTCTGCCAATGCCTTGAATATCTTGAATTTCTCAAGTGCTTCAGATTTATATTTGAGAAATGCAACCCACATCATTCTGGAAAAATCATCTATTATCAGCATGAAATAAGATTCTCCGCTTGGTGCTTTAGTTCTTGAAGGTCCACACAGGTCCATGTGTACAAGCTGAAGTGGCCTACTTGTTGATAGTTCATCTTTGGTCTTAAAAGATGTGTGGGTCTGTTTGCCCAATTGGCAAGATTTACGTATGGTATTTGAAGGCTTCTTTATTGCTGGCATATATTTGAATGCATTCTTCTTGCTCAGACTGATGATGTGGTCAAAGTTAAGGTGTCCCAATCTTCTATGCCATAACCATGATTCATCAAGTTTTCTTAGGTGGCATGCTTCATTCTCCTCTTTCACTATATGGACATTACTTTCTGTTCGAATTCCTTTGATCAAGGTCTTTCATGTGGTGCTTGATCTTAATTCACAGTCTTGTGCTCTAAAAAGAACCTCACAGCCTTTGTCACACATTTGACTGACACTTAGTAGATTGGGTTTTAGCCCATCCACAAATAGTACATCTTGAGCCTTTCCTCTTCCATTATCTAGACTGACTGAGCCTTTCCCTTTGATTTTCCCTGCTTTATCATTGCCAAATGTTACATTCCCAGATTTCTTTTCATCAAAGGTTACAAACTTGCTTCTATCTCCAGTCATATGTTTTGAGCATCCACTATCTAAATACCAATGGCTTTTCAGGTCTTGACCTATTAGAGCTAGGTCACATTTATTCACCTTATTTTTCCACTGCATGCATCATTTTGTTTGGTACCTTTCCTGAGATGATGGACCACATTCTCTGAGAGGACATTTGTTACACTTGTGCCCAACTTGATGGCAATCATAGCATTTGATTATTTTTTTGAATGAATTATGTACACGAGTGACTTCTCCATTGTTCATCCATCTCCTTGAGTTTCCATACATTAGTCTTTTTCCATTTGTTCCACACTCCTTGGCTTTATGGCTGAACTCCTTACAGTAAAAAAAATACCCATAAAAACAATTAGCGTACCTGATGAAGGGTTGTCTTCTCCATTTGTTTGCTTGAGGTAGTCTTTTCACTTTTTGCATCCTTTGCTGGTTGGAATTGATTCTCCTTTTATGATAGTATGCAACAATATGTCCCAGTTTGTGGCAGGCATAATGAGTGACATTTTTCATAGGGGGGAAGAATCTCCTTTGATAGCTTCCAAATTTTATATATTCAGGAGTATATGAGCCTTTTTCAGTTGACTGTTTATTTATTTCGTTCTTTTCCATTTGAGGTACCTTCATGTTCCTGTTTACTTCATTGCAAGCTTCTACTTTTGTAGGAACCTTTTCAGCTGCTTCATTATCCTTGACAGCTTTTACAAAAATGATATTCCTGTTATCTGTTTCTTTGACTTTGCTTGTTTCTCCTTCATATCCTGTCCTAGTTTTTATCAGAGGAGATCTTTGAGCATCTAGTATGTTTTTCAACTTATCAGAGCTTGTCATTTGAGAAGTGTTTATTGACAATTTCCTTTGGGTGTTTTCTAATTTCTTCCTCAAGCATACTACTTCTTCCTCCAATTTCTCTTGCTTCTGAATTTTATCCTCAATTTGCTTAAGTAAAGTGTCTTCTACCTTCTTGGCTTCTTCAAGCTCTACTTTCAACTGAATGAGGTCTTTTGAATTTTTTTCTTCTCTAACATATTTGAGGAGATTGTCTTTCTGTTTTCTGCAATTTAGTTTAAGTCTGTCTATTTCCTCTAGGGAACTTCTTAGCTCCCCCTCAAGATCAACTTCACCTTCTTCCTCATCTTATAGAAGGAATCCTTCAAGCTCTTCTTTGGCCATCAATACAAATTTAGAGGTTCCTTCTTCATTTGAGGTTTCATCTGAGTTTTCAGATGCACTGCTATCTTGCTGAGCATAAAATGATTTTCTCCTGTATCAATTCCCTTTCTTCCAGTTCTTTGATATGGTTTTCTCTGACTCTTGAGTCTGATTCTTTGTCTTCTTATGAGGACACTTAGAAGAATAGTGTCCAACTCTTCCACAGTTAAAGAATTTAAATGAATGTTTACCTTTATACTTGCCTGAGCCTCTATCTAATCTTCTGATAAATTTTGCCTCTTCTTCATCAGAGCAGGAGCATGTATCTTCTTTTTCTTCTTTGTTCTTCTCTGTCTTAAAGGCTTCCTCCCTCACATTTGACTTCCTCTGTGGCAGTCTCATCTCATAGGCTGTTAAGTTTCCAAGTAATTGGTTCATGGTCAGAGTTTCCCAATCAGCTGTTTCTTCTATGGCAGAAACCCTGGGGTTAAAGCTGGATGGTAAAGATCTTAGAATCTTTTGAACAATTACACATTATTTTATGGTTTCTCCTAGAGCTTTCATGTTATTCACAATTTCTGAAACCCTTAAAAAGAAGTTGGCAATGTCTTCATCATCATTCATTTTTATATTTTCAAACTGAGCTCTATAGACTTGAAGTTTGGCTATCTTCACCTTTTTGTCTCGCTCATGGATGTTTTCTAGTGTATCCTATATTTCTTTGGCAGTCTTGTTGTGAATTACTTTGATAAATTCTGCCTCAAACAGTCCACTTAAGAGTGCATTCATGGCTTTTGCATTAGCTACAAAGTCTTGTTTGGCATCTTTCTCTGAGCCAGACTCCTTTGGGGCATATCCCAATTCCACTGCAGCTCAAACTTCTATTCCTAGAGACATTATGTATGTCCTCATTCTTATCTTCCATAAGGCATCATTTGTACCGGTGAACAAAGGGGCTTTATTTGTTGAGAATCCTTCTAGACTAGCCATCCTAGGGACCTAGGATCTCCTTCCAGTTGTTAAACTGATACAGAAGGAACCTGATCTGATACCAATTATTGAATCCTTGGTTAAACTGAGAGGAGGAGTGAATCAGTTTAATGCAATCATGTTCTTATTAAACTTTCTTTTATACTCATTCACATCATAATTTTGTAATCAACTTAATATACAATGGAATAACAATCTTAATAAGTGAGCAACAGGTATTAAGCAGAATAAATACAGAGTATCAACACATAATCATCATGCATATAAACAACAGATATAAGTGGAAACCCATAAGGGAGAAAACCACATCTTATTATTGTTGTGATGCAAAGGCAAGCTCCAACTCCCTCTCACCATTGATTTTCTGTAGGCTCCAACCCACAGGAGTCTCCTACCTCAATTCTGCAAGCTACAACTTGCAAGGAAGCTCCAACTCCCATCTATTTTCTGCAGGCTACAACCTACAGGAGGCTCCTACCTCAGCCAGCTACAACTAACATCTATCAAGCTACAACTTGACATGGAAGCACCCACTTCCTCACTCTTTCATAAAAACAAATGTTGATTTACCTGGATATTAGCTCTGTTCTGTTCCTTCTTCACTGATGTCCACCAACCTTCATATCTGCCTTATATCATCTTTGAGCCTTCACAAGTTCTCTGTCTGCTACTCTTTCTTCTTACCCTCTCTGCCTCATTTCTCCATTCTCTAACCTCTCTATGTATATCTTTGTAATATTATTTATAGAGATTACCTCATGACTGTTAGCATTCATCAAGGAATTCGAAATGAACATCCATTACTCTTTGACTTCCGTCTTCTCATTTCTTTGTCCAGCTCATTCAGAGGAATATAGTAGTATATACATATTTCAGTATTTCAGTGGAGTTTTGTTTGCCTACGGAGACTTTCCTTTGCATCAAAAACAATATAAAATAAATAAAACATTTACATTTACATTTGCAACGTATATATCTCATTCAACCCTTTTAGTTCTTGGCTCACTGTATGTTTGTCTTTTTTGCTGCTGTAGTGTAACAATTCTACATACTTCTGTTTACTGCAACTCTATGTACCTTTGCATATCAGATCTTAGAATCTGATCTTCTTTCTTCTCTCATCACACCTTCAGATTTTATTAACAAAACTTTCTTCAATTCTCTTTTTCATATAATTCTGCATTTTCAAGTTTTAGCCCAATTAATTTTAAATCTGGCAGCTTTATCAAAATTCACAATGTTTTCAACTTGCGGAAGCTCTTCAAAACATATGGTTCAAAACCACTCAACGCATATACAATGCTCTTCTATAAAACCCAAATAACTCTCGGCATATAACTCAGGCTTTAACGCTTTACCAATTCAATCTTTGATTCGAAATCAAACCCAATTCACAATACTCATATGTGGTTCTTTATCTGTTTCAAATCTTATGGTTAACCCATTGTCAAAACCCAACTTATAATATGTCGAATCAATATTTGAATATTACAACTAAAACCATATTAAACTTTAACCTTAAATCTTCATGTATGGAGTTTCCTCTATATACCATACTTCAGACCTTGATTAATTAAATATCAACATATGTCCGTTCCAAAGTTTGACTTTGTTTTAATCATCAACATAGTTTAATACACACTTTCGGGCCCACACATATGTAACTTACCATGCGTTAACACCTTCATAACTTACCAATTCCATCCAACGAATGAATTGCATACAATCGATGCTCATACCTGACCCACCATTATTTCAAATTACTATTTCCATCCAACACAGTGATATATCTGGCCCACAGTTTTAATGCATGTTCGGTCATAGCATTTCATACAAACTTAGATTAAAGGCCAAACACCAGCATATATTAAAGTTTTAATATTCTTGCTCATTCAACTAACTTCGGCACTAGACCTATCATCTCAGAATTTTAAAAGTCGAAAAGGTCCACCATAGCTCGGACTTTAGGTTAAAATCCAAAGTTTATAATATCAATAACCATTAGAATGATTATTTAACTCGACGTTGGTCTTTCTCTCGGGCCCACATATATACACAATTTACCTTTGTTATTAAACCCTTATGTAAGGGCCCCAGCATATCAATCACCATTATATAACCCCTTTCCTTTGGTTTAAAACCTCGGCATATCATAACGCTTCACATTATATGTTGAACCATGCAACCCATATCATCCAAGAATCCGCAACATATTTGGGTCCCACAACACTTTATAACGTACCTTCCGCCCGTGCTACTTCACTTATGATCCAACGGTGGTCGCAACACCTCATCCCATCATGCCAAATCCAACGGATATTGCATTTTTTTCACCGCAACACTTTAGTGCGCAAATATTTTGTGAAATGGGCTGTATTCTGAAACCGCTAAAGACACGTGTCACACGCGGACCCTTATTGCATTTTTTTCTTGAAATCGGCTTACAATTAAAACTTATGCAAAAACCACAAGTGGTTTCTTAAGACCGCTTCCCTGTTCATGGTTCTGTTGCGTCTTCGCTCAAGGTTCCTTTGCATAGATCTATCGAAACCCGCCTTTTTCTTCATAACTCCGCCTTCTATTCTCGATGCAATTTCTAACTTCTACTAGTAAATGACTCCACAAAGGCCAGGTTTCCAGACTCCAAACCTCTTCGGCACACAGACAGTGCATGACTGTTTCTCTATATTTAGTTATTGTGGTACAAATCCATCATTATAACCCTCTTCGATTTCGGTTCATGGCTCTTCAATGCTGCTCCATTGCATGAATCGACCATTCCATCTCTTCTATTTCATGATCCTTAGACCATTCAGGTGCACAAGAATTTCTTCATTCTTGCAATTCAATTTCATTGATTCCTTTGTAGAAAAATCCCTATATGGACTTCAACCCACTACGACATTTTCATAACATCAACCTACTATGATGCTGAATTACTCAATCAATGGCACACAACTCAAATAATGAATTTTTGCTCAATAATACAAATCAACCAGAGTTCAAATTCTTACAAATCAATCCATCTGTAAACTCTATAATTCATAAATAAAACCTCTGTATTTAAAAACAATATTTACATGGAAAATTCCTTTCAGGCCTGATGTTCAATCAATGTCCTTTCTATCCTCATTAATCTATCTCTTATTCCTCTGCTGCTTCTGATTCAATTCCTCTTTTTGCTGCCCTTGCTGCCTCTGCTCCTTGTCTGTCTCCTTTGCCATCAATGACAATATTTCCAACATTATATAGGTTGCAGATGAAATTACAGGATTGTTGATTATGTGAGATGGTGTGGGCAATATTGAATTGCAATGTGAAATTGTGTGTATTGATCACAGAATGGATTGATAAGACGAAAGAGAAAATAATTTCTCAAATTGATATGCTGAGGGTTTGATCCGAGAATGCAAAAAGAAGATCCAGATCAATGCCGGAAAGGAGATTCAATCACAGAGAAGGGTTGAATGCAATTGAAATTGATTTCGTGTAAAACATTTCATGGAGAATTATACATTCTGTTGTGTATGTGCAGAGCAGTGAGAGCCATGGGTTTTGAAGTCACACTTGAGGTTTTTATAATCAATGGATAAGAACCTCAGATAATGAATGCCAGAGAGGGTTTGGAGAGTTGATTAAACCCTAACGCAATGAGTTTTGAACTCATAAAGAAGGTGTTTATGTGTGAAATGGAAGGGAATTCTCTGTATAGACAGAGTAAGGATTGAATTCCAATCAATAAGATCTGAAATTGGAATGGAGAAGTCATAGCACAGTGGAAATGAGAAGCGGAACATGAACCGGTTGGCGGTTTGAATGTTTTACCAAGTATGCAGAGGTCTTGGATCGAAATGATGAAAGTAGAACAACAACATGGTGGAATGAGTAGATGAACAGTGAAGGCGTATTCGGAAAACCCCAGTGGTTTTCATGTAAATTTTAAATGGTAAGTGGTTTTATTGGAGTTGAACACGATAATGGTCCACAACTGACACGTAGCATCAACGGTTTTATAATACAACCTATTTCGCGTTGCATTGGAGAACTAAAGTGCAAGGGTAAAATGAGTGCGATAGTCGTTCGATCATCAATATCGGAGATTCGATGACGTTCGCATCATTAGTTGTGTGGAAGTTAACAAAAGGTGAGTTATGAATATGGTGGGACCTGAAATAAACATTATGTTGGTGATTTTGGTTTTAAACCTAAGTATGGCTCGTGAGTGTTTATATGATATATTGGGTTTTAAATGTTAAAGGGGGTCGAACCTTGGAATGAATTGAAATGTTATGTTGGGGGCCCGAATATATACATTAATTTTTATTGGTAGTGGATCAGTGAGCATATTTGATGGTTGGTACTTTGGTTTTTAACCAAAGTCCAAAATTTGATTAAGTGAGATTATATTTTTGCTTCAAAGGTATATAAAGGGTTTTAAAATAATGTATGTGTTGGCCCGAAGATTTGTTTTGGGTCTTAATGCAAAATTGAAATATTGATTTCAATTTCATGAAATGGGTTTTACTGGTTTATAACCATAAGGTATAAAAGGGGCTTAACCTTTGATTAAGAACCGAGAATGGTATGAAGAGGAACAACTCCGTATATGAAGATTGTAAAGGGGTTTTATTATAAGGTTTCAAATTAGAGATTTGAAAGGTAGCTTCCGCATTAGAATTTGCCCGAGTTTGGAATTATGTTGGTTGAAAAATGAACCATGCATTTTTATATGCATATATAGTGGAGAATGTGGGTTTTGCAGCCATTTGGCTGCATCAAGTGGTATCAAAGCTGGAAGAGCTCTTTTTGAAAGTTAAAGTTTTTTTTTTTTTTTTTAAATTGCATGTGTGAAGGAAAATAAGAGGAGATCAGATATTAAATCTAACAAACATCAGATACATAGAATTGAAGTGAACAGGAATTTGCAAAAATGAATGAAGACAGTCCAATCAAAGAACTATCATTGAAGAGAAAAAGGTCATGCAGAGATCTTGAAGGTGAGATAAATTTTAATCTGATTTGAAAATTGTGATTGCAGAATTATGGTTGCAGATAAGATGAAGACACAGTTTTTGATGATGATGGCAGTGAACCTAATATTCCAGCTAAAGGTTGGATAGGGAGAATAGCTGAAGTGTTCTCAAAGAGAAGGTGAGTTGAGGATATAATCCTAGAAAGAGCAGAAGAGAGTGCTCAAAAGGTTCCAGAGATAGTGAACCAGTGCTTGCCAAAAGACCAAGTCCAGAGAGGGGATTGGTGAGGTAAGTGGCAGTAGGGAGAGCTTGTTGTTTGCAGAGGCTTAGTGCAACTCATAGTGAGTGAGAAACTCATAAAGAAAATGATCATGGAGGATCAGAGAAGAGGTTCTAAAGAATGCCACAGAGATAAGATGAAGGATAGAGAAAGAGAAATTGCGGTGATGAAAGTACAACTGGAGGTACTACAGGAATGGCTACAAGAAGAGGAAAACCAGAGAGGAGGATGGATCTTTCCACTGAAGAGAAAGAAGGTAATTTGGCAACCATTACAAATGAAGTGGAGGCAAAAGGAGATTGCCTTATGGAAGGAAGAACTCAGGTTTTTTGAGTCAAAGATGGAATTTGAGGATTCCACATGCAAATGTGTTCAAGGAGAAATGCTTGAAGAAGAAAATGAGACTGAAAAGTCTTGTGGTTTTAAAACTAATGAATTGTGTATGATTGTAGGTACATCACAGGATGATGAACAAGCTTTAAATTTTGTTAAGGAGAAGGAGTTGAATCTGAATTCCGTTCAGAAGGATGCTGAGATAGTAAGATCTTAGAAAGAAAAGGAGACGAAAGGGTCTCATGAGAATATTCAGCAGAAATTGAGGCAGAGGAAGAAGGACCATCTGATGATTGGTTAAGAACAAGTGAAGGTATGGAAAGTTGTGTAAAGTTTCCAAGTTCTACTCCAATTGAAAATTTTGAATTATATAGAAAATTAGATCTTTAGAGAAGAGAATTGGAAAAGCAGAGGATCTATACACAAGATAAATTGCTGAAGAATCAAGGCAGGAAAATTGTCATGAATGACAGTCAGGAAACAGAGGATAAGGATGTAAGAGTTAAAAAAAGTGAAATTGCAGAGAAAGAAGTTCATTATTTTGAACCAGAGCAGAGAAATATTCATGAAATAGATGATAAGAAGGAGAGACTAGCTGATAGTCTCATGGAGAATTTAAATTAGCATACTGATGTGCTGACAAAGGATTTAGAAGTAAACTCAGAACAACATACTGAAATGTTGTCAAAGGAGGAAGAGGTATTGAAACCTTGTATTTTTAATACTAATAATTCATGTGTTAATTATGTAGGGAAAGAAGGACAACTAATGGAAAATGTCAGAGAATTTAATGAAAAGGAAAATATGTTAGCTGAAAACATAGTGGAGGATCATCATTCTACCATGGTGATTGACACAATGGAGATAACCTTGGAAGCTGGGAAGAAAGATAGTGAATATTTTCTGAGTCCTGAAAGAGACTTGGAACTGCAAAAGGAAGATTTGGTGACTGGATCATCAAATGAGACCATTGGGTCTTGTAATTTTGAAATTGACAATTTGATTGTGTTTACAGGTGTTGCAGAAGACAATCCATATTTTGGAATTGTCTTGAATGAAAATGAATTGTTGCAGCAGAAGGAAACCATAGATTCCTTATTTAATAAGGAGAGCATCTACAAGGAAGGTGAGACAGTTATGTCTCATATGAAGGAACTTGTTACTGTTGATGAAAAGGGGGAGATGGCTTGTCTGATTAGCCAAGAGAAGACTGTGGGACAGACTTTTAGAATTTCCATAGTAATGGAGAATCAAAATTATATTCTGATAAAGGATGAAGATACAGTGTTTGAAGAAGTTGAATTGATTGACAGAATCAGTCAAGGAGGTGATGGAAAATTACTGAAGATTGTCAAGGAAGAAGAAGAAGGATATACTAAAACTAAATTGCAGCATATTGATGATGTGTTTGAGAGGAAACAAGTTCAAAGGAAATGGCTGAAATGCTTGCTGGAAACAATTATGCCAGAGAAAGGAATTGTAGACACTGAAGTGGAAATGTCTGGAGTTATGGAAGAAGCAGAAGCAGATACTAGTTTGTCAAAATTGATTATGCTTACTAGTATACAAAGAAGACTGAATGAGTATGTTACTGTAGGTAAATAATCAAATGATAATTTATTTTTGAAAAGTGAATTTGCAGGTAGTGAGAAGAATAAGAATGTTGCAGAGGGAGATATCTTAAGAGATATTCAGGAAGTTTGGAAGGCAGCAACATGTGAGGCAACAAAGGCATCAATAGCAACAATATTTAGAGAAATAAAAGTAACAGAAATTGAAAGCAGCAACAAAAGGCAGAGTAATTTCCAGATAGAAGATAAAATGGACATAGAGATTGAAAGCATAAGAAGATTGATGATGAAGGTGTCTCAGAAAAAGACAACAACAAGAAAGCAAAGAAATGACAGCAAGGAGAAGACAAGAACAAACTCTGAAGGCATAGCTAGTGGCAAGATGCAGAATAAAGTATGGAAGCCTGGAAAAGTGCAGTTGAATAATAATGCAACTTATGGAAAACAACAAAACAGAGTATGGGATGTAGGAGGCAAAGATTTAAAAGCACATGATCAGGAGATCATGATTATTTTTGACCTTGGGAGTCTGATGCAGGGGCATTAGGCTCAAGAAAATTCCTTGTATTTTAATAGACTTAGGGGTTTTGTGTTTTCAAGAGAGTTGGTTTCTTATGTAATGATTTGAGTGATTTTAATGGGAATTAATTAAATATAGTGAGGAATTTTGTAAATGTTCTCGAATGTTGGAGAACATGAGAGAATTAGGCTAGTTGAGAGTGTATAGGGATTGAGAGATTTAGGAATTAATGGTAAATTCTAAATTAGAATTAGTTTCATTATTTTGTGGATGAAAGAGGATCCTTAGGGATAAGTAGTGATTTTAGGACTTGGAGGACATTTAGGATTTTTTTGAGGAGATGGAGGAACTGAAACCAAAAATAGTTTCAGAACCTTTTGTATAAAATGTAAGCCTCAAAGGCATAAAAAACATATAGAAAAATAGATAGAGAGTGATTCAGGGTTTGAGAGAGATAGGGTTTGAAGCCTACAGGATGTAGGAAAGAAGGCCATTGATTGAATATCAGGCCAGCAAGGAAGAATTTCCCATGTAATTATCGTGTATTAATACAAAGAACTCGATTATTTGAGTTCATGTTTCATTACTAAGTTTATATAGGTTGCAGATGAAATTACAGGATTGTTGATTGTATGGGTAATATTGAATTGCAATGTGAAATTGTGTGTATCGATCACAAAATGGATCGATAAGACAGAAGAGAAAATAATTTCTCAAATTGATATACTGAGGGTTTGATCCGGGAATGCAAAAAGAAGATTCAGATCAACGTCGGAAAGGAGAGTCAATCACAGAGAAGGGTTGAATGCAATTGAAACTGATTTCATGTAAAAAAATTCATGGAGAATTATACATTCTATTGTGTATGTTCAGAGCAGTGAGATCCAGGGGTTTTGAATTCGCACTTGAGGTTTTTATAATCAATGGATAAGAACCTCAGATAATGAATACCAGAGAGCGTTTGGAGAGTGGATTAAACCTTAACGCAATGAGTTTTGAACTCATAAGGAAGGTGCTTATGTGTGAAATGGAAGGGAGTTCTCTGTATAGACAGAGTAAGGATTGAATTCCAATCGAGAAGATCTGAAATTGGAATGGAGATGTCATAGCACAGTGGAAATGAGAAGCAGAACATGAACCGGTTGGTGGTTTGAATATTTTACCAAGTATGCAAAGGTCTCAGATCGAAATAATGAAAGTAGAACAACAGCATGGTAGAATGAGCAGATGAACAGTGAAAGTGGATTCAGGAAATCCCAATGGTTTTCGTGCAACTTTTAAATGGTAAGTGGTTTTATTGGAGTTGAACGCGATAATGGTCCACAGCTGACACGTAGCATCAACGGTTTTAGAATACAACCTATTTCGCGTTGCATTGGAGAATTAAAGTGCAAGCGTAAAATGAGTGCGATAGTCGTTTGATCATCAATATCGGAGATCCGACGACATTCGCATCATTAGTTGCGTGGAAGTTAACAAAAGGTGAGTTGTGAATATGGTGGGACCCGAAATAAACATTATGTTGGTGATTTGGGTTTTAAACCTAAGTATGGCTCGTGAGTGTTTATATGATTTATTGGGTTTTAAACGTTAAAAGTGGTCGAACCTTGGAATGAATTGAAATGTTATGTTGGGGCCCGAATATATACATTAATGTTTATTGGTAGTGGATCGGTGAGCATATTTGATGGTTGGTACTTTGGTTTTTAACCAAAGTCCAAAATTTTGATTAAGCGAGATTATATTTCCGCTTCAAAGGTATATAAAGGGTTTTAAAATAATGTATATGTTGGCCCGAAGATTTGTTTTGGGTCTTAGTGCAAAATTGAAATATTGATTTCAATTTCATGAAATGGGTTTCACTGGTTTATAACCATAAGGTATAAAAGGGGCTTAACCTTTGATTAAGAACCGAGAATGGTATGAAGAGGAGCAACTCCGTATATGAAGATTGTAAAGGGGTTTTATTATAAGGTTTCAAATCAGAGATTTGAAAGGTAGCTTCCACATTAGAATTTGCCCGAGTTTGGAATTATGTTGGTTTAAAAATGAACCATGACTTTTTATATGCATCTATAGTGGAGAATGTGGGTTTTGCAGCTATTTGGCTGCATCATTTTTCTCCCGTAAAAAAATTGTGACTTGGTCAATTTTTACAGAGGAAATGATAACACATTATGAGGATACAAAGAGAAACATCTTACTTAGCCAATTGATAAATCTCAAACAAAAGGGTTTAATGGGGGAGCACATTGAGGACTTCCAAAAATTGAATATAAGGGTAACTGATATTCCAGAGGAACACAAGATTGATCTCTTCATAGGTACTTTAAAGGATAACATCCAACATGAAGTTCACATTTTGGAACCTGATTCATTGGAGAAGGCATCCAGGTTGGCAAGAAAATTGAATGTAAAATTATGGCGACAAGGAAGCCTACCACTCACTTCTATAAAGAGGGAAGTGTTTCTACTCCTAGATTTCCACAACCTACAAGGTTGACACCACAACAATTGGAAGAAAAAAGAGAAAAAGGGATTTGCTACAGTTGTGATAGAAAATACACTAAAGGTCATAAGTGTGCCGAGAAGAAATTGTTTTACATAGATTGTGAAGAGGAAGAAGAAAATGAACAAGAAGAGGATATACACCAGGAACCAACCCAAGAAGAGGAAGAAATGAGTCCGACCATATCGTGTAATGCGTTTTCAGGAATTACCACTCCTCAAACTCTCAAGATAGAAGGACATATCAAGAAGCAAAAGGTAATAGTGTTGATTGATTCAGGTAGTACCCATAATTTTATTCATTGTAAGGTAGCCAAGGAATTGAATTGTTTCCTATACCTAGCACCAGAATGTCAAGTGATGGTTGCAAATGGAGGAACTATAAATTGCTCTGGAAAATGTCATAATATCAAGCTGACCATGGGGGAATATGTATTGAATAGTCAAATGCTTTCCATTCCTATGGGAGGTGCTGATGTTGTACTAGGAGTACAATGGTTACAATCTTTGGGGACGGTAGCTTTTAATTTTCAAGAACTAGTCTTGAAATTTTTTTTCAGAAGGAAAGGAAGTCGAATTACGAGGTATTGCAGGGAAGCTGAGAAAGATAATAAGCTCTAATGTCATGAAAAAGCTTCTAAAGAAAGAACAACGAGGCATAATTGCACAATTATGCTCACTAGAAGTTCCACTATCAAAATCATCTATTTCTGCAGATCTCCAAAAAGTCTTGGACAATCATTCCAAAGTTTTTGAAACTCCCAAAGGAATCCCACCTATTTGTGATCATGATCATGCTATTCATTTGATTCCAGGAAGTGTTCCCTAAAACATCAGGCCTTATAGATATCCTTATGTCCAAAAGAGAGAAATTGAACGAATGATTGCAGAAATGTTAGAGGCGGGTATAATTCAATCTAGTCAAAGTTCTTTCTTTGCTCCTGTAGTATTGGTACACAAGAAGGATGGATCATGGCGCATGTGTCCAGATTATAGGGAGCTCAATAAGCTCACCATTAAAGATAAATTTCTCATTCCCGTGATTGATGAATTATTGGATGAATTACATGGAGCAATTTATTTTACCAAGTTGGATCTTCGTTCAGGATATCATCAAATTAGAATGAAGACTGAAAATATTCCAAAAACAGAATTCCGAACTCATGAGGTCATTATGAATTTTTGGTCATGCCTTTTGGCCTTACCAATGCACCTTCTACATTTCAAGGGTTGATGAATTCCATTTTCAAACCCTTCCTTAGAAAATTTGTGCTAGTATTTTTTGATGATATACTAATCTACAACAAGTATTGGAAGGATCATGTTCAACATGTTGACAAGGTACAAGAGGTGGAATATTGTATCTCACGAGGGTGTTAAGGTAGACCCTAACAAAATTAAATCCATTAAGGAATGGAAAGTCCCCACAACTATAATGCAGTTGCAAGGATTTCTCGGGTTAACGGGGTATTATCGCAAGTTTGTTAAGAATTATGGGAGAATAGAAGCACCTCTAACAACATTATTGAAGAAAGATACATTTTCATGGACTCCTGAAGCAACTAAGGCCTTTGAACATCTTAAAGAGGCAATGCTCCTAGCACCAGTCTTAGCTACGCCAGGCTTCACAAAAACCTTATTGTGGAATGTGTTAGTGTCAGTCTAGTCATACTGCCATCAGTGATCAAAATTTCTCTTTTTCATTTGCATATTAGGAGTCCCATACCAATAAATTTCACCATTCCGCTAGGTCACGGATTCATTGATGGTAGTGATTTTTCATCAGTTTTCCCTCAAATGGAAACTTGTTGATTCTCCTCTCTATGGTCTTTAGTCATAAGCTACTTTCACTTTGTGAGTCATGTCAATAGGTCATAGGATGGGTCTCATTAGGTTCTAGGATCTCACCATGGTCAAATTAATAAGTCAAGTGTCAATAAATATCAACAGGGTCATGAGGAAGTCAATAAACTCAAAGTCATAGCACCTGGGAAGATCAAAGAAATATTTTATTCAGATTTATGTAATTTTCACCTCAAAACCATTTTTTGAGGTGAAAACATGATATTTTGCCTTTATTATCATTCATTATGTAATTTTATGTCATCATGTGTAATAAGTCACACTTCGGAAAGCTGCGATCTCAACAACAAAGTTACCACCACCTTGTCGAGAGAAATTTTCCACAACATTTTTTAGTCGAGAATCATGTCCATTAGAAAAATACCGGAAAGAGCTTTCCAACGGTATATTATACTCTCAAAACCGACTCCTGGATTGATATTTATGCCTAAGTGAATAAACCTCCCCTATACCCTAAACCAAAACCCCTTTCCCACCTTTCCCATAAACTTTGTTTTATTAAAGTTTAATGTTTTCTTTATAAAACCCCCTTTTTTCCCCATCCGATTACACAAATCGCATTGTTAAAACCTTTTAAAACATAAATCTGATACGATTTAGTTAAACCACTTCCCCACATACCCTTTAAACTTTATAATAAAGTTTTAAAGGTTTTATATTATAAAAACCCCCGCCGATCCGATTCCCTTCCCTTTCCCATCGCAATCGCAACATTTAGAATGTGCGTTCTGATTGGCCCTTGTAAAAACTCTGATGCAATTGGATAAACCCTGATCTGATTAAATAAACCACTTCCCCTCATGCCTTTTAATATTTATAATAAAACTTTAAAGTTTTGCATTAAAAATCCCTTCCTCCGATTCTCCCTTCCCGATTGCCATACCCCTGATTGAGCCCCACCCGATGTTATCCTGACCGTTGATCCGATCAACGATCCGATGGCCTGTATGCAATCGGTGCTTTCAAATCATCCCCTCCGATTGAATCCTTCCGATTGACACCCTCCGATTACACCTCTTTCGTCAATCTTTTCATCCAATCGGACGGCCCATACATTGTCACTCCATCGCAATCAGTGATTTCATATAAGACTTTGCCTCCGCTCTCCTCCGATCTCCCGATTCCGATGGACCTTCTAGTCCCACCACATAATTTCCACCCATTCATAATAAAAGGGCCTTTCCCTTTGTAAAAATCAAATTTTGTTTTATTTCGTTTATACAAAGGATTCCCCCATCGTCTATCCCCAATTGCATCGGCGTAGTCTTATTATGTAATACGCCCGCCCCAAAGCCCCAATTCTGATTGTGATTTATACCCGAGTCCCACCTTAAAATCCCTCTGCCCTTTCAATGAAAAATCATTTCTTCCCTTTATATAAGGCAAAAAAATCATTTTCGTTTGTTTTCAAAGGGATTTCCCTGCTCTATTATTTACCCCATCGGACCTTTCCAATCGCATCGGAGCTTTTTGTGCCTTGTTCCAATTATATCCAACATTCCGATCCCGATTGCGATGACACCATCACAACGTGTATTTTCAAATGTTCTATTATATGTTGCATCCCCTTCCTCCCCCACGATTCCGATTACAATTGCAATTTGGACCCCACCTCCTTTCCCTTCGCTCCTTCCATTCAAAAAATGATTTTTTCCCGTCACTAAAGGCATAATTTCATTTTATTTTATTTCAAAGGCATTTGCTTCAAGAAGTAATAATAGTAAGAAATAGTCAAATGGCCGAAAGCTAATATGAGATAGAGCCTTCTACAGCAGTAGCAAAGTAGGAGTCTATTTTTCGGATTGCCTATTTTTCTTTCATCCAGTGTAACACCGAATTTTCAGATGGCTCAAAATGTATTGTTGTTCCTTATTTTCAGGGGTAGATTGTTGGTTCTCTTTTCTATGATCGTACTTCAGGTCTTGAGCTGGAAAATAGCTCCTCTTTTTGTGCATCTACTTCCCTCACACTTTTGGTTTATTTAATGTAATTTTGAATCATTTGTAAAGCGGTCTATAAATCAGTAAGTAGGGGAATAGTGTGGAAAATCAAGGAGAAACGCTCTGCGCTTCATTGTAACCGTTTTGGACAAGGAATTAATAAGATATGCAGCTCTGATTTATGGGATCCATGTGGTATGAATTTTAGAATTTGTTCTCTCCTTTGTGTTCATATGTAAATTTTTTATGTTCACCTTTCATCCATAACCATTTCTGGTTGAATGCTTTCAAGATAGATAGGTAGAATTCATTTTTAATGCTCTGCCTTGGGAAATCATTCAATATTCCGTGTTTTCTTCTATTTGAAAAGGATCCATTTCTTATGCCCTTTTCAGCTCCTCACCAGTCTTACCATCTCATCATTATTTAAACTTTAATTACTAAAATTTCCTGCCTACCTTGCCCCATGAAATACCCTGTATCCCTGATTTAATTCCCAATTCAAACTGTCCCATTTGTTCCATACATCCCTGAAAAAATTCATTTATTAAAACATTTTCCAATTATTATACCTAGCCTAGAATTAGTTTATAATTATACTTTGTTGAATATCCTTTCACGGAGAGAACCCTCTCCTAACCTTGTAGGGCTAGCTACAAGGCTAAGCGTGGTTTAGATGTTACCCTGTTTTGCCTTTCTTCAGCCTGAGGATCAGATCAGGTGATAACATTTCTGGCGACCATACTGGGGAACACAATCTGACTATCTCCGAGCTCATATTCTCGACACTCAAATTGAATGTGTTATTCTGTTTTGAAGAAATTCATAGTCAGGCCCTGTAAATGAAGAAGATTTGAAACCTCTGTCTAAGGTTAAACCCAGGTTATATAGAACACGACAATTCTTTAGAAATATCTGTTGTTGAAAGTAAAAGGCCTTGTTCTATTTCCAACGGAGTAATATTAAGTGGGACCCAGCCATTGAGTTAACGTGAGGAGTTAAAGTGCCAAACTACAACAAAAACCCGAGTTAAGTGTAGTTTATTTACCAGAAGTGGGTTTCAGAAACCAATACCGCCTTTGTCGCGCCGCTTTTAGCCCAGAGCAAAACCACGCCAAAAAACGCGATCCAGTAATATTTGGGCACGTCATCTCCCAAATACCACCCATATCATGCAACTTTTATGTGTTAACCCTCGGCCTTTGAAAAAACATGAAATTGATGAGGATCATCTGATTTGGAGAATGTTAGATCTGACGGTAATCGCGCAGTGAAGAGCACGAGGGATAAATCGAGGTATGTTCCGGCGGTTTTACATTATTAAATGTTTATTTAATTTATAAAAAGGCGAATAATGGATGCGTGGGCCCCCGTTGAATGAAATGTATGTCGCGTTGGTAGAATAAATGTGTTTTATGATATAAGTTCGAAGGTTGGTGGTTCTTAAGCAAATAGGGCCATTGTTATAATATTTTGATATTATGACCGGAGTGATAAGGTTTGCCTAAATGTTTTAAGTGTGTTCCCCTATATCACATGAACCTTTAAAGGATTTTTTTGAGAATTTTGAATATTATTGCAAGGCGAACATTGTTAAAGTGCTTTGGGAGGGGAATATAATTACAAGCACTTATTCCAAAGTCATAATATATTTCTGGTATCAGAGCATAAAGGCAAATCACCCAGTAATATTTTCCTTGTAAATTCCTGAACTCTGGAAAATGATGTTCAGAGTTTGCTAGGCTGAAATAGAACTTTGTAAAGTAGAAATTTCACCACACTGGCTTCAAGAAGATACACAAGGGCTAATCTAGATCCAAATCCCCCCCCTGTGTTTGAGAATCCTAATATTATCCCAAGAATAGTCAGAATACAAGAGGGATCGCTAAGTCCTAGACCTATCTTCAGATCCCATACTTGGCCCAGTGAGTGGTTGTTTGTAGAAGATATTTCTTTTGATGAGAGTTTTAAGCTTTCTTTGTTTAAAAGTAAGTTTGAAACTTCACTTGATGACATAGTCTTAGATCCAGAATTCCTTGTAGATATTGAAGTTCAAAGAGCAAATACATCAATTGATGATTATATTTTGAATTCCCCTCAGTCATCTATCACTATAACTAATATCCTTGAGCCTTCAGAGTCATCATGAACAACATTTCCTCCTCCTAATTCATTATTATTCCCATCAGTCAATTCTCAGCTTTCATCTCCTCCATCAACACCTCCCTTAAATCCTAGTAGCACAAAAACTGTTGTAAATCCACCTCGAGTCATGGCTGCCCAGTATGCACCCCTGGTTTTACCTCAGGTTCTCAATGATATGCCTGCTGATTACCAAAGTAAAATTCCTATCTTTGATGCCACTCAAAGCATCACAACCCAGCAGCATGTTGATAAGATGAATGAATTTTTTGATCTTCATGAGGTAGAGGCAAAGAATGTAACCACAAGATTGTTTGTCCAAAGCTTTGGAGGTGAAGTTAGAAAGTGGTTCAGAGCCTTACCTGTAAGCTCTATTCACACTTTGCAGGAGTTACACACACAGTTCTTAGACTGGTGGGAGGTAAAGAAAAACCCACTCCAAATTTTGTCTGAATATGAGAATATTAAAAGAAATGTGGGTGAAACTGTACAAGATTATTGTTTAAGATTCAATGTTGTATATAATGCTATTCCGGCTAACCTGAAACCTCCTGTGGGATTATCCTTGCTCAAATTTCCAGATGGTTTCGATGTTGACATGGCATATCAGTTGCGAGAGAGAGATCCCACTACGCTTGAAGACATGCAGAAGATAGATGTAAGTGTAGAAGCAAATCTGCTAGCTAAAAGAGCATGAACCAGAGCTGAAAAGAGAGTCACGGTGAAAGAAGAAGCCTCTCCTTCAGACAGTAATATGGATACTTTGATCCGAACAGTTGAAAAGATGGTTGATCGATTAAAAATTTCAGATAGGCCTGAACCACAAATCAGGAATCCGAATTTCAAAGGATAGCAGCTGCAATTCAGAATTAAGCAGAGAGAACAGAGAGCACAGGACCAAGCAACACCACAACAACAGATCAAAACTCCATTGCAGTAGAATTATGTTCAAGGAACAGACACAGATGATGATGATCCTTTGATTGAATCCAACCATTTCTTCACTGCCGATGGTGCGCCCATATTTCTCACAGAAGATGAGGAATATACAGGGATTGCAGACATTCAAAAAGACGAAGATTTCATTTTGGCCAATGATGCGGTGTTAGAAGAAGAGTCCGATGACTACCAAAAAGGGTACATGAACGCTTTATCAGCACAACAAAATCAGTATTCTTTGAGGAACATAGAGGTCCCGATTAGTCCCATTTAGAAGAGAAAATAGCTTCAAATGAAGAACGATTCTCAAAAGAAAGGAAAAGAGCTAGCCGATCCTTCCTCTAGAAAAACATCTTCAACGATTAACACTGCAAATGAAAAGAACCAGCAGAGTGCAGCAAAGGAGCAAGTAGAGAAGAAAGATCCTCTAGTTAAAGAGGTAGAAAAAATTCCTTCCTTTAATTTGGAGAATGAAATTTCTAAGCTGAAAGTGTCCATGCCCTTGACTGAGTTGGCGAAAAATAGTACTCATAAACATCAAGTGTCTAGAATTTTGCAAATAGACTCTGTTTTTGATATGGTTAATGTTGAGGATGACTATCCAGAACTCATCTTTGGTCCAGCCACAGAAGATCAATCTGAAGAAAGTGAAGTCCCTCCCTTTTACCTGAGTCTTAGATTACATGAGTTCATCTTGCATAATGCTATGTTACACTCCGAAGCCTCACATAATTTGATGCCCAAAGCCATTATGGAGAAGTTAGGACTTGATATTACTCACAAATATCATGATTTGTATTCTTTTGACTCAGGTAGGGTCCATTTTATTGGTTTTATCAAAGACTTGGTAGTGTCTTTAGATCAAATCCCAACCAAGAATGTCTTGATGGATGTAGTTGTTGCCGATGTTCCACCACGGTTTGGAATGCTTCTATCTAGGTCTTGGGGTGAAAAACTAAAAGGGACCATGCAGCTTGACTTCTCTTATGCCACCATTCCCGTGTTTGGCCAGTTGAGAAAACTATATAGGGAGAAGAAAATGAAAAATATGATCACTGGCAAAGAGAAGCCAGTTAATCATCCAATTAATGCAGTCCACACAGATTTAGAGTCCTTTGTCTTATATTCAGATGGTGGTTTGAATGATGAGAATGTTCAGCTGGTACAAGTAGATGACATGCCTAAAATTTCAGATAATTTTAGGGAAGTCCTCAAACAAGAAAAAGATAAGGCAACAAGCACTTCTGAGCCTCCTACCTGCTAGCAACAAAAAGACAGTGAACTGCAGGAGGATGCAGAAATCAGTCAAGATAAAGTAGAGAAAGAAGCAAAATTTCAGCATCTACAAGAAGAAGAAGAAGGCCTATGGAGCATGGACTTTGATGGAGCTGTTGGTAAGGACAAAGCTGGTATAGGAATATGGATTCGGAGCCCTGTTTTCCAGCCTGAAAAGGTTCTTAGTAATGTTAGAGTATGTGCTTATAAGTTGGCTTTTGTCTGCTCTAACAATGAAGCAGAATATGAAGCTTTGATTGCAGGTTTGAAAATTTTGAAGAAGTTAAATGCAAAAAGGATTTCTGTGTATGGAGATTCAGAGCTGATAATCAAACAGGTCAAAGGAGAATACCAAGAAAAACATCCCCAATTGAGGGAATACAGAAATGCAGTCCTGGATATCTTGAAGACATTCCCTGAGTACACTTTGACAGCGGTGCCCAAGATGCAGAACATCATTGCTGATTCTCTTGCCACTACTGCAAGCAACTTGAAGATTCCAATGAAATCCAGCAATAAGTTTGAGATTTATGTCAAACATAGGCTTGCTGTTCCTGATAATTTGAGGTATTGGCAAGTGTTTTGGGATGACAATGAGATCAATGCTTTTTTGCAGAATGATGGAAATTCAAAGAGACTCCAATAGAAGGTGAGTATGAGATTGATGATCAAGAAATTGAAACAAATCAGATGGACTTATTGCAGCTAAAGGATAATGTAATCCCTAGGGGTCTCATACCTTTAGAGGAGCTTTTTGATCAGGATGATGTTGCAAAGAAACCAAGCTTGGTGCCTACTGAGAAAGGAGTCGAAGATGTGAATCTTGGAACAGCTGACAAGCCCAAGTTTGTGAAGTTGTCAAAGGCATTGTCCCCTGAGGTAAAGGAAAAGTATGTTAAATTTCTTTCTGAATTTTCTGATGTGTTTGCATGGGATTATTCAGATTTTAAGGTGTATGACAGAAACATAATTCAGCGTACTATTCCCATCAAGCCGGATCAGAAGCCATTTAGACAGAAGCTGAGAAAAATCAATTCGAAGCTGCTGCCATCCATTGAAAAAGAGGTAAACAGATTGTACAAAGCTGGTATCATAGTCCCAATTAGATTTTCTGACTGGATTTCAAATTTGGTTCTGGTATGTAAGAAGACAGGAGAGATAAGGTTGTGCATATATTTTTGGAATCTGAATAAAGCATCCTTAAAGGATAATTATCCACTTCCGAAGATGGACCATATTCTGCAAAGAGTATTTGGAGCATCTAGGATGTCACTACTTAATGGCTACTCAGGCTATAACCAGATCTTGGTGCATGAGAAATACCAAGACAAAACTGCCTTCATAACACCCTGGGGAACCTTCCAGTATGCCAAAATGCCATTTGGACTGAAGAATGCTAGAGCCACTTTCCAGCGAGCAATGGAGATTGCTTTTGCCAATGAAAAATATGTTTTTCTTGTTGTTTATTTGTATGATCTGACAGTATTTTCTAGTTCTGATGATGAGCATTTGCACCATTTGAGAGTTGTTTTTCAGCGATGCAGAAAGTTTGGGATTTATCTCAATCCAAAGAAAAGTCTATTTGCTATGGATGAAGGCAAGCTGCTGGGGCATATCATCTCTAAATATGGTATCCACATTGATCCATCTAGAGTGGAGGAAATTCAACACACAGACCTTCCACGGAAAAAAAGGAGATTCAAGCATTCAATGGTAAGATGAACTTCTTGCGCAGATTTATACCCAATTTTGCTGAACATTTAAGAGAAATGACTAATATGTTGAATAAGGATAACACTGTCAAATGGAGTGAAGAAGCTATCAAGTCATTTAATCTAGTAAAGTTTTCTCTCTCCAATTCCCCAGTCTTGATCAGTCCTGATTACACTCAAGATTTTATTATTTTTTCATTTGCATCAGAGCATACTATGGCTGCGGTTTTGATGCAAAAGAGAGATCAGATTGAAAAGCCAATTTCCTTTTTCAGTAGGAATATTAGATATGCTGCCTTAAGGTATAATATTATTGAGAAGCAAGCATTGGCTCTTACAAAGGCATTGAAGGATTTTAGGGTCTATATTCTACATTCACATACTATAGCATATGTTCCTAATGCAGCGGTAAAGGACGTGTTGATGCAAACTGCTCCAGAAGGTCGAAGAGGTAAGTGGATAACAGCTATGTTGGAGTATGATTTGGAGTTCAAACCCACAAAGTTGATCAAAGGCCAAGGCTTGGAAAAATTAATGGCCTAATCAAATCTGCGTGCCTTGGATATAAACCTCATGACAGCAATGTCAGAGGATGGAGATGAAGGTTTGCTTGTTCCAAGTTCAGATATTTTTCTACAATCCCCATGGTATTTAGATATTGTTTATGTTCTTCAGCATATTTCTCCACCTCCAGGGATGTCTAAAAGCAAAGGTAGATCACTGAAACTTAAGTCTCATAAATACTGCATTTTAAACAGTGCCCTTTCTTGGAAAGATCCAGGAGGTATTCTGCTCAATTTTTTTGGTTGAAGAAGAGGCTCAGAAGGTAATGCATGACTTTCACAAAGGTGATTGTGGTGGTCATTTGTTTTGGAAAACTACAACTAGCAAGGTGTTGAGAGCAGGATATTATTGGCCCACTTCATTTTCAGATTTGTATAAAACAGTGATGAGTTGTCATGAATGTCAAATTTTCCAAGGAAAAAGAAAACTGCTTCCTCTTCCTTTGAAACCAGTTGCAGTGAACGCTCCCTTTCAGCAGTGGGACTCGATTTCATAGGAGAAATTCATCCCGCATCATCAACACAGCATCGATGGATATTGACAGGAACATATTACTTTACTAAATGGATCGAGGCCGTCCCAGTAAGGCAGGCAACTGATATGGTAATTATTCAATTTTTAGAGTTGAATATTTTATCTCGTTTTGGCTGCCCTCACAAAATTATAACATCTAACTCAATAGCGTTCAAATCTAAGAAGATGGTGGATTTCTGCGACAAATACAATATTGTCTTGGGCCATTCAACAACGTACTACCCACAAGGCAACGACCTGGCAGAATCATCGAACAAGTCTTTGATAAATATAATCAAGAAAATGCTGGAGGCAAACAAAAGAAATTGGCATCGAAAGCTCAACAACGCATTATGGGCAGATAGAGTTAGCAACAAAAGATCAATAGGTATGTCACCTTTTGAGCTGGTTTATGGTACTGATGATGTCTCTCCTACATCTCTTACAGTTCCGGTTATGAGGTTATTACAAGAAGTTGGTAGTGAAGACGATGACAATCAATGAAGAATCAATCAGATGATCCACCTTCAGCAAACAAGAGAGGAAGTGTCACAAAACGCTATTCAGTTGTAGGAGAAAATAAAGAAGATCTATGACCGTAAGACCAAAGAAAAAAAGTTTCAGTTGGATGATGTGGTGTTGAGATGGGATGCAAGAAATGAGGACAAAGGGAAGCATGGTAAGTTTTACAACCTGTGGAAAGGACCATACAGGATTTCAGCATACAGGGGACAAAATGCTTTCTTGCTTTCATAAATGGATGGTCAATATTGCCCTGGAGGAGCAGTGAGTGGTAGCATTTTGAAGCACTACCATTGTTGAAGATAATGGACCAGAAATTATGTCACAATAATTGTATATACCATGTTATTTTTGGTCAGAGTTCAAGTGCACAGTCATTGGAGTTTGGGGCCCGAGGTGAAGGCTATAAAAATTAAATGATATGTGTATGGTTTGGTTTTATTTTAGTTTTCATTCTTAGTCTTGAGTCAGAGTCAGTCTGCATAGTGTCAGTTTTCAATATTTTTGACTCCATGCCCAATGGATAAGACTACTTGGTCTACGATGTTCTTGGCACCTTCAAGGAGCTACCATCCCCACTGGAGCCAATGTTAGTGTCAGTCTAGTCATACTGCCATCAGTGATCAAAATTTCTCTTTTGCATTTGCATATTAGGAGCCCCATACCATAAATTTTCAACATTCTGCTAGGTCATGGATTCATTGATGGTAGTGATTTTTCATCAGTTTTCCCTCATGTGAAACTTGCTGATTCTCCTCTCTATGGTCTTTAGTCACAAGTTACTTTCACTTTGTGAGTCATGTTAGTAAGTCATAGGATGGGTCTCATTAGGTTCTAGGATCTCACCATGGTCAAATTAATGAGTCAAATGTCAATAAATATCATCAAGGTCATGAGGAAGTCAATAAACTCAAAGTCACAACACCTAGGAAGATCAAAGAAATGTTTTATTCAGTTTGATGTAATTTTCACATGATACTTTACTTTTAATTATCATCTTTATGCAATTTTATGTCATCATATGTAATAAGTCACACTTCAGAAGCTGCTATCTCCACAAAGCTACTACCCTACCCTTCAGAGAAATTTTCCACAACATTTTCAGTCCAGAATCATGTCCATCAGGAAGAGCTCGGAAGGAGCTTTCCAACGGTATATTATACTCTCAAAACTGACTCCTGGATTGAAATTTATGCCTAAGTGAATAAACCTCCCCTATACCCTAAACCAAAACCCCTTTCCCACCTTTCCCTTAAGCTTTATTTTATTAAAGTTTAATGTTTTCTTTGTAAAACCCCCGTTTTTCCCCATCCGATTACACAAATAGCATTGTTAAAATCTTTTAAAACATAAATCCGATGTGATTTAGTTAAACCACTTCCCCACATACCCTTTAAACTTTATAATAAAGTTTTAAAGGTTTTATATTATAAAAACCCCTGCCGATCCAATTCCCTTCCCTTTCCCATCTCAATCGCAACATTTAGAATGTGCATTCCGATTGGCCCTTGTAAAAAACTCCGATGCGATTGGATAAACCTCGATCCGATTTAATAAACCACCTCCCCTCATGCCTTTTAAACTTTATAATAAAACTTTAAGGTTTTGCATTGAAAATCTCTTCCTCCGATTCTCCCTTCCCGATTGCCATACCTCCGATTAGGCCCCGCCCGATGTTATCCTGGCTGTTGATCTGATCAACGATCCGACGGCCTGTATGCAATCGGCGCTTTCAAATAATCCCCTCCGATTGGCTCGCCCAATTTCTCCTCTGCCGTCGATCTGCCCATTTGATTGGATGGCCTAGAGCCCATCGCTCCATTGCAATCGAAATTTTCATATAATACTTGGCCCCCCGCTCCTCTCTCGCTTCCGATTCCGATTGATCCATGGGCCCCACCACGTAATTTTCTTCCCATTCATAAAAAATGGCCTATTCCTTTTGTAAACTCAAATTTTGTTTTATTTCATTTTTTTTAAAGGACTTCCCCCCTCATCGTTTATTCACCATCGCATCGGTGAAATTTGACTGTATAATACACCCGCCCCAAAACCCCGATTCCGATTGCGATTTATACCCCGATCCCACCTTAAAAGATCTCTGCTCTTTCAATAAAAAAAATCATTCTTCCCTTTATAAAAAGCAAAAAACAATTTTTGTTTGTTTTCAAAGGGATTTCCCCGCTCTATTATTGTATTACTCCATCGGACCTTTCCAATCACATCGAAGATTTTTTGCCCTGTTCCAAATATATCCAACCCTCTGATCCCCATTGCGATGATGCCATCACAACGTGTATTTTCAAATGTTCTATTTTATATTGTATCCCCTCTTCCATTGATTGCGATTGCGATTTTGGACCCCACCTCCTTTCCCTTCCCTCTTTCTCATTCAAAATGGTTTTCTTTTTTTCCCATCACTAAAGGCATAATTTCGTTTCCATGGTTTCAAAGGAATTTGATTAAAGGTCAGTTTTCTTCAAAGAAATAATAGAAAGAAACAGTCAAAGGGCCGAGAGCTAATATGAGATAGAGACTTCTACAGCAGCAGTAAAATAGGAATCTATTTTTCAGATTGCCTATTTTTCTTTCATCCAGTGTAACAGCAAAATCTTTAGATGGCCCGAAATGTATTGCTGTCCCTTATTTTCAGGGGCAGATTGTTGGTTCTCTTTTCTATATTCGGACTTCAGTTCTTGAGCTGGAAAATAGCTCCTCTTTTTGTGGATCTACTTCCCTCACGTTCTAGTCTATTTAATGTAATTTTCACTCATTTTGTATGCAGTCTGTAAATCAGTAACTAAGGGAATAGTGTGAAATCAAGGAGGATGCTCTGCGCTCCACTGTAACAGTTTTGGACAGGGAATTAATAAGAAATGCAGCTCTAATTTGTGGGATCCATGTGGTATGAAATTTAGCACTTGTTCTCTCCTTTGTGTTCATATGTAAATTTGTTATGTATCCCTGATTTAATTCCTAGTTTCAAACTGCCCCATTTGTTCCATACATCCCTGAAAATTCATTCATTAAAACATTTTCCCATTATTATACCTAGCCTAAAATCAGTTTATAACTGTACTTTTTTGAATATATTTTCAGAGAGAGAGCCCTCTCCTGACCTTGTAGGGCTAGCTACAAGGCTGAGCGTGGTTTAAAGGTTACCCTGACTTGCCCTTTTAGCCTGAGGTCCAAATCAGATGATAACATAATGTGATGCCTCAGGAAATGGAATTGGTGCTGTTTTAATGCAAGAAGGAAGACCCATTGCTTTTGAAAGTCATCCAATCAAAGGAAAGTATTTACAGAAACCTATTTATGAGAAGGAAATGTTAGAAATATTGCATGCACTAAAGAAATGGAGAACTTACCTAATGGGAAGACACTTTAAGGTAAAAAATGATCAATAGTATTAAACACTTTTTGGAACAAATACTATATTCAGAAGAGCAGCAAAAATGGGTCACAAAGATGTTGGGTTATGACTTTGAAATAAAATACAAAAAAGGGAAGCTAAATATTGTTGTAGATGCACTCTCAAGAAAGAATGAAGAGGTGGAAGAATTTATTTGTGCCATTTCTATTATCCAACCAAATTGGATAACCGAAGCAAGAGATGAATGGAGGAAGGACGAAGAAGTGTGGACACTCATTCAAAAGTTGCAACAAGATCCTAGTACATCTGATACATTTAGTTGGAAAAATGATTCCTTATGGTAGAAATATCACTTATATCTTTGGAAGAATTCCCAACTAAAACAAACGATTCTTTTGGAATTGCACACTTCTCCTTTAGGAGGACACTCAGGATTTTTAAAAACTTACAACAGGGTGAAGAAAGAATTTTTTTGGGATGGCCTTAAATCTGATATTCAAAAGTTTGTGGCAGAATGTTTGGTTTTCCAACAGAATAAAGTTGAGACAATTAAGACCCCGAGTCTTCTACAACCTTTATCCATTCCAAGTGAACGTTGGGAGGATATTTCAATGGATTTTATCACAGATTTACCTCAGTCCAAAGGAAAGAGTGTCATCATGGTGGTGGTTGATAGACTTACCAAGTATGCACACTTTTGTGCATTATATCATCCATTTAAAGCAAGTACAGTTGCTACTAAATTTATGGAAAGAATTGAAAAGCTACATGGAAACCCAAGGGTTATTGTGAGCGACAAAGATGCCATTTTTACTGGAAATTTTTGGATGGAGTTATTTTCTTGTTTGGGTACTCAATTAGCTCTTAGCTCATCTTATCATCCTCAATCCAATGGTCAAACTGAGATAGTAAATAAATTTTTGGAAGGATATCTTCGTTGTTTTGTATCCGATAAACAAACACAATGGATCAAGTGGTTACCTCTAGCTGAATGGTGGTATAACACTTCCTTCCATACTGCAGCAAAAATGACCCCATTTATGGCACTTTATGGATATCATCCACCATCCATCACATCATCTTTAAGAGAAAATTCAAAGTTTCAAGCAGTGGAAGATCACATCGAGCATCAACAAGAAGTTCTCCAACTCTTAAAGGATAACCTGAATTTGGCACAAAATCGAATGAAACAACAGGCAGATCAACATCGCAGCGAGAGAAGTTTTGATGTAGGAGATTGGGTATTTTTACGGCTACAATCATACAAACAAATGTCCCTCAAGCAAGCTAAGAAGGATAATAAATTATCGCCAAAGTACTATGGTCCTTACAAGGTGTTGCAAAAGATTGGTACTATGGCATACAAATTGGAGCTTCCTACTTCTTCGCGAGTACATCCAGTTTTCCATGTTTCATGCTTAAGGAAGGTTATAGGAGAAAATCTTCCAGTTCAAACAATATTGCCAGAACTTGATGAGGAAGGAAAAATCATATTGGAACCAGAAGCGGTCATGGAAACAAGAACTCGACAACTACGGAATCGATCAATTTCAGAGTATCTCATCGAGTGGAAGAACTTACCCACTGAAGATTCTACATGGGAGGATGAGAATTTTATACAGAAGCACCCAGAGCTACTCAAGCGTTGAGGACAACACTTTTTTGAAGGAGAGGGGCATGTTAGGTCCCTATATTACTAGTATAGTCCCTTATTGTTGTTAGTGTAACCCTCTTATTGTTATTATTGTACCCTTGTAACCCCCATTTTTTTATTATTGTGCCCTTAAATTATTATTGCTAGGTCGGCTAGGATTACATTGTGGCCCACTAGGATTACATTATGGCCCCATGGACTCCTATATATAGAAAGGAGGTTTTGTAAATTGAATCATCCAAGAATTTTTCATTCATGTAATGTATTGGAGGTTGCCCCCTCGAAGTGGCTTATTTCTAAGGCGTTGATATCTCTTTTCTTCTCTTTTTGGAGCTGGTTTCACAACACTTGGATTCAAGGATATCTCTTTTATACTAGACTTGATTTGGTCATCTGGCGATGTGTGTGAGAAGATGAAGTATATGGAATTTGAAAAGCATGCCATAATGAACTTTTTGGATGACATTTTGTAGACAAGAAAATAGCTTATAAATTCTTACACTTGGGATATTATTGGTCCTCTGTAGGGATGCCAAGAAATATGCCATGAGTTGTTATAGTTTCCAACATATGGGTTGAATAGTACTAGTTGATGAAATGAATCTACTTCCTTGGGTATTTATAGAGCCTTTTAAAATACATACTCTAGAATTTCTGGGACCTATCACTCCAACTTTAAGAAAGAAAAATTATATTTTGGTATGTACATATTATGTTACGAAGTGGGTAGAAGCTAAACCTGTCCTTAGACATACTAAATAATTACTTGTAGAGTTCTTATTTGAATAAATATTTACATGCTTTGGTGTACCTAGAGAAATTGTAACAGATCAAGGTGCTCAATTTATATCAAAGCTTCTACATAATATTATGCAATAGTACTAGATAAAGCATAAAAAATAATACTCATATCATTCACAAGCAAATGAGAAAGTGGATTTAACCAACAAGGTTATAAAATCCATTCTCACCAAAACAATTTAAATTAATCATAAATATTGGGTAGATCAACTTCCAGAAGCATTGTGGGTATATAGGATCACTTGACCAAATACAACTAGATTTTGACCATATGAATTGGTGTATGGAAAGCATGTTTTTATTTTGATTGAGTTCTAGATAAAGACGTACTGAACAACAATAAAAATTGTTTTGATTATTCCAGAAGCACAACAAGAGAGAATAAATTAACTCACTAAGTTAGATGAGATAATACATGAATCCATTCATCATAATACACTCATTCAATTGAAGAGAATGAAATGGCATGACAATTTTTTGAAGAAAAGACAATTCCAAGTAGGTGATTAGGCTCTTCTTTTTGATTTTGAATTCGAACATTTTAAAGGCAAGTTCACTACCCATTGGTTAGGGATTTATGATGTTGTTGAAGTTTTTGATCACAAGTTAGTGAAAATTAAAACCATTGATGAAGAAGGAATCACGTTTATAGTAAAAGGTCACATACTAAGGTTATATCATAAGTCTCTAACCGAGGAGGAGCTCATCAAGAACTTATTACAACAATTTGAGTTCAAGATCTTTAATAAGAGGAATACTCCTCCTTTTATATCAAACTAATTTTTAATTTTTCCACATAAAAAACGATTAAAAAGTAATACAATAATAATTAAAAAAAAAATTAAGTTGTGAAAACAAGTTTTATTGCATAATTGAACAAGAGTTTTAATTGAAAACTAGGTTACTGTCAATCAAAGTTTAGAACAACTATAGAATCATAACTACAAAATTGTTTAAGTTTTTGAAGATTGATCAATACTTTGATTTTTTAGCACCTTAGTAAATCTTGTAGAGGTTGAAACAATTCAAGTTGCTTACTATTATGTAAATATATCAATTTTTAATCAATTCTAGTATACCAATTTCAAAATGCAAAGTGTTCATATATCCACAAATTTTTAGATTAATGTTTCTGTACTTACTGGAATCTAACTATGAAATCTAACTATCATAATGGAAAGAAAAAAATTTGTTTTAAAAGAATTTCATACATATTGGCATGAAATTGTTCATGGGTAAAGGAACATTTCAAGCAAATTATCATCAACAGCCAAAGGAATTTAGAGGCAACAACAACATTGACACTTTCTCCAATAATTTTGTAGTTTCAAAAAGCTACAACTACAAGGAAAAATTGATGAAAATTTCGAGGTAATAGTTTTAACTCTTTTAAACAAAACATTTTAATTCTTTTCAACAAACCATTTTAATTCTTTTGTGAATGTATATCCTAAAATATTTATTCAAATCCTAACCATCTCTTTCACCTTGCATTTCTCATCTCATTTGAGTTTCACACGTAATCTTGTCATTGTGGCTTAATGACTTAGCTGATAATAATATTTACCACATATTGTGTTAATCATGTGATGTAAATCGAAATTATGTTGAGATGCGATGCTAATCACCCGCCATCCTACGATTTAATGCAACATAATGGAAATAACCATTTTATCATGAATCCATAGGGTTGACAGAATGCATTGTTTTTAGCTCGGAATTAAAATCTAAAAAACATCATTTATAGAAGTTGATTTTTTATTTATTTAAGTTGTTTTTTTATTTTTTATTTTTTCAAGGAAATATTTAAGCAAAGTCACTTGAAGGGATCACATCTTGTTATCTTCTTAATAGAATTGAACTATGAGGGCATCAAGGATAATTGACCCTGTGACCTCCCGTTAGTGAGGTGCTTTAATGACAGGAACTCGACCAATTGAGCTAACCCTCAGGGCTATAAGTTTTTGTAGTTAGTTACATAAATAGGGATATAGTGTGAAGGCCAAAACTCTTAATTTTTTCCACCGAGAGCTATATTGAGTAATGATTTTAGCGGTAAGAAGCTAACCTGATGAGTTCGAAAGTCTAAATGCAGTTAGAGGTTTCGAAGAGTAGGGTAGCTACCTTTCTTACATAAGTTCACAAGAGTAAACCATAAAGTAGATTGGAGTTTGCAAAGACTTTTGTGGTATCCGAGCACAAGTGGGAGATTTGTGGCTACAAGTTTCCAAGGATTATGTAGCCAGAGCTACTCAATTACCTCTTAATGGGGAAAACTGGTTCAAAAACCACAAGTCGAAGGAAAATATCTAGAAGTAACTATTAAAAAACCATGAAGAAGCTGTTAGTTTACAAAAGGAATTTTGAGAAAGAGGCTCAAGAAGAAATGGAGGGATACTTTGTTCATCATAAAAAATATATCATTTGCAAAGGAATATACATGTTAGTTTTCTTTTACCATTTAAGACTATTTATGAATTTTCAAGTCAACTAAAGGATCAATCTACCTTTTAACCTATTGATTAGTCTTAAGAAGAAGACAAAGTACACTTAAAACTCAAAGCATAGTATTTATCATTTCAGGTTAATTAAAATGTTAATTTTGGATGAGCTACAAAAGAAGAACAAGATCTAGGATGAGTTTTTGGTCAGGAGTAGGTTTTGAGAACCATTAGTGGAGGTAGAGGAACTAAATGAAAACTATAATGCTAACCATGTTGAGAGTTTGAGAAGAAAAAATAAAGTGAATAGAGGGAGAAAAAGGAAAATTGCGGAGACTCAACCCGTAGCTGAGGAAAAATTATTGAGTTCATTGAAGGAAAAGAGAGTTATAAGAGGCCAAAGGACTAAATATTATTAGGAGTAGTTGGAGAAAATCCACAGACTCAACTGATCTTGTAATACGCTAAAAAAAAAAATACTTGAATCTTTCTACAAATTATGGAAACCAATTACGATCGCACAATCACATGAACACGAAAGAGAAATAATTTTAATCGCACAACACAAAGGTTTATCTGGGGAAAGCCTTAGCTAAAAACCCCACTATTTGTATATTTCATTAAGTCAATAATATGAAATAATACAATGCTTCTCTCAGGATTGAGAGCTCTCTGAACTATCTCTGACTGTCTCACTCTGATTCAAGCAAGTTTGGTCCAATATAATAACCAATTTCTTGCCTCTGGATGCCCAACCTTACTTTCACAATCCCTAGGGAAATTGAGCCCCTATTAATTAGGATAATTCCCAATTAATAATTGCGCAATACATCTAAGGAATTTTGATGACCTCATGCATGACCTGTACAATTTTATAATTACACAACATATAATATACTTCCATTTAACTCCAATCTCAAGTGGGTCTTCCTCAGAACTGACATGCAACAACTATTTATAGCGAATATTTAGTTATCCGATTGATCACTGCATGCGTATTAAATCAGATTTAATTCACTAGACCTCTCACTAGCTCCTCCATCAATTAGAACTAGTTAAACTAATTTTAACTCAAATAATTAAGTTAAATAATTACAACTCAAAATAAACTACAACTGGACCCTCTAAAACTTAGAGAGAATTCTACATGTCTCTAGTTTGACCCTCAACTCGAATTGATTGAGCTAAATAAGTATTCCTGACTTAGTTAACTCGTACAAGTTTTCATGTGATATGGAATTACAATTTCCTTTTAATTTAGTTAAGGGAAAATTAAATTAGAAGCCTCTTCTTGTTGCCAATTTCAACACTCCCTCTCAACAAGAAACAAATTGTCTTCTACCCCAATTCTACCTTTGTGGAACTTGAATTTTCCTCTTGACAATGCCTTCATCAAGATGTCTACATCTCGCTCCACTGTAGGAATGTACTCTAATGACATAACCCTCCTCTGCACACAATATCTAAGATGGTGATACCAGATATCAATATGCTTGGACTGGTCATAAAAAAATGGATTAACTGAGAGTTTGATGCAACTATGGTTATCACAATAAATGACCGTTGGATTCATATGCTGAAAAAACAAACCAACAAGTATCTTCCTCATCCATATGACCTCACAAGCTACTTGACTAGCAACCATGTACTCTGCCTCTGCTGAACTAAGTGTAACCAATCTCTACTTCCTGCTGTACCAGAAAACTGTTGTTGACCCTATGCTGAATATACCCCCTGATGTGCTCTTCTTGTCGGTTGGAATCCCTGCCCAATCTGCATCTATGAAGCCTTGAAACTTCACTCCCTCTGTCTGCTTGTACCATAGCCCAAACTATGTGGTTCCTCTGAGGTATCTCAACACATGCTTGCCTACCTTCCAGAAGAGCTTGGTAGGCTTAATTATATCCTGAATAAGCTGGTTAACCACATAGCATATGCATGGTCATGTGTTCACCAAATACATGAGTACCCACAAGCTGCCTGTAGATGGTAGCATCTACTTCTTCACCTGAAGTAACATCCTCCTTCCTTCAGTTCCTTGTTAGAGGACTCTCCATGGGTTTTTCAATCTCTGTGTGGAACTTCTTCAAAATATCGTTGGCATACTTTCCTTGAGATACAAAGAGTTCCCCATCTCTTTTCCAAATTTCCAATCCAAGGAAATAATGCAAGATCCCAATATCCTTCATCTCAAATTCTCTTGCAATATCCTCTTTACAAGACATGATGAGCTACTCATCTCCTATCAGTATCAAATCATCAATATAAATTACAATGATAAAATTTTTACCTTTTACCATAGTATGGTAAAGGTTTTCATCTTATTCACTCTTGGTGAAGCCCAACCTAGTGAAGCAGCTATCGATCTTGGTGTACCAACTGCAAGGTTCTTGTTTCATTCCATACAACACTATCTTGTGTCTGCACACATGTGACTCTCTATTGAAGGTCTCAAAACCTTCCAGCTACTCAATGTACACCTCTTCCTAAATCACTTTGTTGAGGAAGGCTATCTTTACATCCATCTAATGTATCTGCCATCCGATCTGTGTTGAAAGTGCAAGGATAGATTCTATTAATGAGTACCTTGTGACTGGTGTAAAGGTATCCTCGTAATAAATCCGGTCTACCTGTGATAACCCTCTGGACACAAATTTGGGCTTGTGTTTCTCCACACTCTCATCTTCTTCTTGCTTCACCTTGTAGATCTGCATGGATCCTACAATTTACTTCCTCTCCAGTCTCGGGACAACTTCCCATGCGCTGTTTCTGATGATGGATTCATACTCCTCTACCATGGAATCAACCCAAACTGGTTGTTGCACTGCTTCCTCAAACGAGGATGTATAGATATAGACACTCTCCCTCATAATATCCATGTATCTAGTGTACTACTATGGGGACCTTCTCTGCCTCTGTTGAGATGTGGGTGCTCCAACATTCTCTCTAACATCAAGAACCAATATGTCAGCCTCTCTGGTGCACTTCCTTCCTTATCGAGATGTATCTACATGAGTGGGTGCTTCCACTCTCTGTTCCTCTTCTTGTGGATTATCCACATCTTTAGGTTCTTATTTTGGAGCTAAAATCTCCTCAACTGCATGAAACTGAAGCTCCCTCGCAAGGGAAATTCGCATGGCCTTCTCTTCATCAAATTTCACATTTCTTCTGACCATTGTCATCCTGTGTGTTGGAAAGTACACCTGATAGTTGTGAGGTTTATAAGTGTACCCCGAAAATATTCCCAACTCAGACGTTGGCTCTATCTTCTTCTTGGCATCTTTGGTTACATGGAAATAAACTAATGAACTAAATTTTTTAAAATGCGTCACATATAGTTTCTTACTTGAAAAATGTTACTATGGTGTACTCATCCCGAGAATCCGATGAGGACTTTTGTTCTGCAGAAATACTACTGTGTTGCACGCTTCAAGACACAAGTGCAGCACTAGGCCCTGATCATGCAACATCTCTCGTGCTTCTCGCACAATAGTTATGTTCTTCCTTTCTGCAACCCCATTCTACTGTGGGTTATGAGGTGCTATCAATTCCCGTCAAATTCCTTCTGAAGCACAAAAGTTATTGAATTAGTTTGAGACATATTCTCCACCATTCTCGCTCTTGAGAGCCTTAACCTTCTTCCATGTATCTTTCTCGACAATTATTTGAACTCACAGAACTTTGAGAATGTCTGATGTTTCTTTTGCATGAAGAATATCCAACACCTGCGTGAAAAATAATCTACAAAAATCACATAATACTTGTGTTTTGCTATGGAGGACGTCGAGAACAATCCACACACATCTAAATGAACTCTTTCAAGGATTGTATTCACTCAACTATCATTATCATGAAAGGTGGATTTGGTGTGCTTCCCTAATGTACACCCTTTGCATGTATCTCGCTGATCAAGTGCACCCTTGGGAAGTCCTATATAAATTTTCTACATGATCTTCAAAGCACCATGTTGTAGATGGACGAATATTGTATGCCATAACTCACCGATGTCTCAACTCTGCACCTTCTATGCTTTCATGCTCAAGGCAACACAATATTCTACATCCAATTTGTAGAGGTTCTTTACCTGAACCCCAATATTCTTCACCTGTCCCGTGACTTTGTGAAAAAGGAATGCCTTTCTTTTGCTTAATATCAAATCATAGCCACGGTCTTCCAACATAGCAACTAAAAATAAATTCTTCTTTAAACCAGGAACATGCATGACATCTTTTAATGTGAAAGGAGTACCAAACTCCCTCTGAAAGGTAACTATACCTATGTTAGTTGCGCTATAACTCCTGTCATCTCCCATATCAATGTGCATATGGATATCCTTCTCCTCCAAGTTGGTGAAGAATTGTTTGTTGTTGATCATATGGAATGAAGCTCCACTATCTAGGTGTTATCCTCCACAGTGTCCCAAGGATGAGAAAGGAGACCGAAGAAGGTAACCTCAAACCAAATTTGGACTTGGTAGCTAGCCCTACCAAATCAGAGAGGGCTCTCTTTGAAATCTCACAACTAATGAAGTGGATGGAAGGAAAAATAGATATTAGGCTAGATATTCATCTCACTAGGGTTTGATTTTTAAGGTTTGCTGGATCGGGCTCAAAGGTCTAGGGAACTAGGTTAGGGTTTCAAATGATCAGTTGCAGGGATACAATGGAGTAAGGTAGGTATGTTAAGTAACACATTTAAGTTGTAATTCTGGTATAGGGTTGAAGTAGAGATGGATCAAAATGAGCATAAGACTATGAATTCATTTATCAAAGGAAATGAGACATAAGAACGAAAATCTCATCAAAACATAGCATATAAACCATGAAGTCTGCTTAAAGAATCATGAAAGAATCACATGAAATAATGCTAAAGGTAATAAGGAGAAACAAATATTCAATATGATGATAAAACAGAGGAAAAACATTGTCATTAAATCATACCACAAGAATCCCAAGATAATAGCCACAACTGCCTGTACATTTCCTGCAAAAATATGATGTACACTAGCTCCAAGCCTTTGTCTAACTGATGTCCAACCTTGACTCCGACTTTAATCAAGATACATATAGATAAAAAACTACATTCCCTTCTCTCAGGGGTCGAATCCATCATGATAGGAACTGATTACATCAATCTCTCTAACCAACCCTAAAACTAGAGATGCTAAGAACTAACTCTCTATTTAGCCTTAACTGACTTTACCAACATTGATGACCATGAATTTACATAATGTAACCTTTAAAAAAAATATTACAATTAATTATATCATGTAAACCCCTAAAAAGACAAATTACATTATGAGAGATTTACTTTGACCCATCAAAACTTGAAATTTGACTTTCTGATAGAAGCACAACGAAAATCTCAGAAGCGCAATGTGGTCTTCGAGGCACTTTTTGGGTGGCTTAACCTGATATTTGAGCTGAAACGAAAGTTGATGAATATAGACTAGGATGTCTATTATGCCTTTGAACCTTTGAACATGCGAAAATCCATCTCCATGGAACCTAATAATCCATTTCCCCAAGGCTACTCTAGAAGCGCAACGTGGGGTCCAAAAAGGAGGCAGAAACATGAAAAATGACTTGTTTATTGACTTTTTCTCCAAAATTTTGAGCTGACATGGAAAAGAAAGTGAATATATGTGATGTGGGGGTCAAGGTATATCTAACCACATAATCCACTTGTCATTAAGATGCCCTGAGAAGAAGCGCAGCATGAGCTTGCTACGCTTCTGTGCATAAAAAATTGTCAAAATGCCAAAAACTTCAAAATTGGCCAAAATTTCCCAAAATTAACTCAAACTTCCTCCTTTTGCATTCTTCACTTATGGCATAGACAAATAGAGATGCATAAAAAATAAAATCTAAATTATCTCTCTTCTTAAGCTTGATTAGAGTTTTTAAGCTTCTTTTTCATATTCCTAACCCTAATTTTGCAAATCTGGTTCCTCGTGTAATAATGTCTAGCCATGTGTCTCTGAAGGTTTGTACCTATCTTTGCCTTATTTAGAAGCTTATACAATTGTTTATTGAATACCCCAATCCAAAACTCCCTGTATTCTTTAATCTCAGCTGCAATAGTGTCATCAATGTCTTGTTGACCTAGGGGAGAAGATGGCTCACTTCCCTATCTTTTCTGTCTTGTTAGTCCTCTTGTTTTGGGCCTCCTTGGCTTCATTTGAACATCCTTGTCTTCAAAATAATCCACATTTATCATTGCCTTAACCTTATCCTTTTCTGCCACCAAATATTCACTATGTTTTCTTGACAGTAGTTGAGTTACCTTAAGTTTCCTGTTCTCTTGCTGCAAAAATGATATCATGAAGTTTGCTTTTGAGAGATTATCCTTTTAAGCTCTCTACTTTCTACCTCTTTTTATTTGATTATTTTCTTAGCTGATTTTTCTTCCTTGTGCTCTGCTAGGTAAGCCATGTCAACAGCAAAAGGTTCATGCTCTTCCTCATTTTGCTGCAAGGGTGAGTCAGTTGCATGCCTAGGTGACTGCTCCATTTCTCCTTGAACTTGCTCAACTGTAGTTTCCTTAGGTAATTGTTTAGTTTGTGACCTAGTCAAAGTTCTAGGTATAGACACCTCTTTAGTGATCTCAGGGGAAAAAAAAAATATTTTCCCTTTCTTGTAGGTCTATGTGATCGCTTCCCTGAGTGTCTTTCTAATTGAAAACTTGCTAGATGAGCAAACTTCCTGTGGCCTTGGTGGTACTGATGGAGTGCTTTGATTGGTAGGCATAAAGGCAACTGATTGCATGAATGTATCCCATGGTAGATTGATTTGTGAAAGCTAATGCAGGACAATGAATTTGCCCAAACCATGACGAAACTAACTTGCTTGGTGATATTTTCCTTTACTTTTTACTTTCTCAATAATCTTGACTAAGCTTCTGAATAAGTAATGAGGCAGGTTCAATGGTTTGATGGTAGTGAAATGCATCAACAACCTTATGTGATATTGATACAATCTAGAAAATATTGCTTCACAAGTAAAATATTTCATGATTACCTTCATCAAAGGATCATATCGATCCAATAATTGTCTGAAGGGAAAGATATGAGTAGGAGCATCTTTATAGTGTGGTTTCAAGAAGATATTGTCGTTTTCAATGTCCAAATCCATCCCTTTAAACCAAATCTCTCCATGGTTAGGGATACTTGTGGCTGAAGCTATGACATATGCTTATATGATGAAGTAAATTCTTTCTATTATGGTCTTATCCCTCTTCAAATTGGTGGCAAAGAGGCTGGTCAACTTAGCAAGGCAGCCCACCTCTTGTATTCTTTCACAAAATCCTAGGTAATCAACATCTTCAAATGATTTCTTGATGAGTGATGAAGAATTGATCTATTTCATATTGGATGGATAAAATATAGAGACATGACCCCCTTATTGTACTTATTCTTCTCATTGGCCATGGTTTCATTTTGATTGATAAAACCCTAGTTTGGTAGGAGGGAAGGGTATTGGGAAAACATGGGAAAATGGGAAGTTAGGTTGGGGGAAGGAATGGAGGGGAACTAGAGTGAGATAATTCTTGGGAAAATTTTGGGAGATGGGGATGGGTGTTAGGGAGGCTAGGGAAATGAAATTCCTTGAAATATATGAGGGAAAGAGGGGAAAAGGGCCAAAACACAATCCTAACCTAGATTTTCTGCAAAAGCACATCATAGGCTAGGGTTTGTGGGAAAAATACGGAAGATGAAGGGAATGGATATGAGAAATATTTTGGGGAGGTAAATAAAGTGTGTATGAGGGTGATAGAGTAAAAAAACCAGGGGTTTTATGATTGAGATGAATAAAAAACTTAGAGAAACCAAAAGCGCAACGAAGCCCTAAGAGAGGGATTTCATCACTTGTTGAAGGAAATAAGTGTATGCAAGCTAATAAGAAGGTAAAATTACTTTCTAAGAGTGTGCTTGAACCTGTAGAATTTTTTTGAAACCCTTTGGATGCTTAGTTTCTCCTCCTTTTCCAAAAATGCAGCGAAGGCACCAGCAACACAACGAGGTAGGTAGGTAGGGTTTTTAATGAAGAAATTCGACGTCTTCATAGTTGAGATGAAGATAGATGATGGAGAGGTGCTCAATGAAAATGAAATGAATAATTAAAATGCTTGGATGGTCTTCTTATAGCTCAAAAGTCGATTTTTTCTTTGGCCATGGAGTGACATGACATGTATTTTTTGAAAAATGAAATGATAGGATAGTATATTGCAACTTTATCACTTTATTAGTCAAGGTTACATATTCATGAAGATTAAAATGTACCTTTGAAATATTTTTGAACACCTTTTCCCTAATTACTAGCTTGCATGATGGTGACTATGGTGATCGCATGACACTTTTATGACTTTTAATGACCTGACCTAATGATGACATCAAATTCATATGTGAAACTTATGATTTGGACCCTTGAACCTTGCAGTATGCATAATCATGATTTGATGACCAAAAACAATGACCAAGACACTCTTCTGATTACCTATCACAAGGAGTGATGACATGAACAGGATGGCATTTTTTGTCCTTGAATATGGAGGGAGCAATAATATACCTAGATATCGACCAATGATCAAATTTTATTTTAAAATTCATTTGAAAATATAAAAATTTGACCTAGGACCCTATCAACTGACATTGAAAGAGTACATTTGATCACTAATGACTCATAGACACTAATATTGGCTCCAGCTGGGGATGGAAACTCCTTTAGGAGGTGTCAAGAACACCGTAGACCAGGTAGCCTCATCCATTGGGTAATGGAGTCAAAAATAAAATTAAAGCTCGACACTGAAATGAATGAATGACAAACTGAAACTTACCTGACTAAAAAAAAACTGAATTAACTTTTCAAAACAACAACTAATCAAAGAAGCCTTATGGCCTTCTCCTCGGGCTTCAATCTTCCTTGACAACTCCTTCACACTTTTGTTAGAAAAATATATTGTTATGTACAATGAAAATGAGAAATTTCTCAAAAAATCATGGGAGGTAATGCTTGAGGAGTCTATCATTTACTGGTCATCCTGGAAAAGATTGTCCATCAAGTTCTTCTCACAAAAAAGCATTCTTCCCTCTTAAATCCAAAATTATGTATGGTCCTTTCCACAAGTTTTCAAACTTTCCATGCTTTCCTTTTTCCTCATTCCAGGCATCCCATCAGAGAACTACATCTCCCACATAGAAATCATCTGCTTTGGTTTTTCTATCATAGATCTTCTTGATATTTTCCTGAAGCTTTGAAGTATTTTGAAATAATTCTTCTCTATATTGCTGCAGATGAATCATCTGATTGATTCTCCGCTAAATATCATTGGGCTCATTTTCAACCTCCTGCAAAATTTTCATGACCGAGACAACAAGAGAATTCAGAAAAATGGTGTCCACTCCCTATACTAATTGAAAAGGTGACATAGCTATGGATTTCTTAGTGCTCACCCTATCTGCCCATAGAGCATTGATCAAATTTTTGTGCCAATTCTTTTTATTTTCTTCCAGCAGCTTCTTGATGATGTTTACCAAATATTTATTGGATGATTAAGCCGACCCATTACCTTGCGGGTAATATGTTGTTGAGTGCCCAATTTTTATGCAGTACTTGTCACAAAATTTGATCATATTCTTGGATTTAAAGGAAATTGCATTATCAGTGATTATTTTATGTGAACAACCAAATCGGGATAGAATATTAGACTCAATAAATTGATTTATTACCACATCTGTAGCCTACCTGGTGGGGGATAGCTTCGATCCATTTCGTGAAATAATCGGTAGCTGTTAGGATCCACTTGTGTTGAGCTGAAGATGAAGGGTTAATATCAATGATAAAATCAAGACGCCACTGTTGAAAGGGTGCTTGAATTGACATGGGCTACAAGGGTAGCGATGACAACTTCCTCCTTCCCTGAAAAATCTAACACTCATGGAAACTCATGGCAGTTTTGTAAACAACAACCAAAAAAACTTGGAAAATAAAATCCAACGCTCAATATCTTGTTTACTGGGTCTTCCAGAAGAGATGAGCGCCACAATCACCCTTGTGAAAATAATTCATTACTTATTTTGCCTCACTTTCCATTAAAAAATTCAATAAAACTCCTCCCAGATTTTTCCAAAATAAAGCATTATCAAGAATAAAATATTTCAATGCTTTCAACTTCAATGATCTAATATTACTCTTCGACACATCCGACACAGGATTTAAATACTGAAGCACATAAAAAATGTTTGAATACCAAGGAGATGAGGTAAAAATTTGTGATACCTGAGGTGATGAATTAAATACTTCTTCCTCGGAAAGTGCAACAATGAGATTGATGTCCAAAAGATGCAAATAACACTCCGCCATAAGATTTTCCAAACCTTGTACTTTGATCAGCTTCTTTGGTTTAATTTCAAGGTCGTACTCAAGCATTTCAGCTATCCATTTTATGCACCTACCTTCAGGATTAGTTTACATCAAAACATCATTGACTGTAGCATTGGGAAGATAGGCAACAATATGCAAATGAAGAATGTTCACCCGAAAATCCTTCAAAGCCTTCACAAGTTCCAAAGGATGTTTCTCAATGATATTATACCTCAATGGTACATCCCTTATGGTTCTACTGAAAAATGTAATTGGCTATTATGTTTTTGGTCTTTCTTATGCGTTAGGAAAACAACCAACATGTGCTCAGAAGAAAATGAAAAAATGACAAAATCCATAGTGTAATCAGGGCTAATTAAGATAGGAGCACGAGACAATGAAAATTTGACTTGGTTGAAAGATTTCTTTGCATCCTTGGACCATTTTACCTCTTTTTCTTTCTTCAACATGTTAGTCATCTCCCACAAATGTTCAACAAGGTTAGGAATGAACTGTCTCAAAAAATTGATCTTACCGTTAAAAGAATGAATTTCTTTCTTGTTTCTTGGAAAATCCAATTGCTGGATTGCTTAAATTCTTGAGGGATATCTGTGGATACCATCCTTTGATATAACATGCCCAAGTAATTTTCCCTCTTCCATGGCAAACAAACTCTTTTTCGAATTCAGCGAAATGTCAAATTTGCTACACCTCTGGAAAACAATCCTCAAATGATTTAAGTGATTCATATGTTTGAGAGAAAAATGGTATATCATCAAGGTAAATAAGAAAAAATAAATCTTTCTCATTAACAAAAGCAATATCCATCACTCACTGAAATGTTTCTCCTGCATTTTTCAGCCCAAAAGGCATATTTGCGTACATGAAAGTACCCCAAGGTGTCGTAAAAGCTGTCTTCTCTCGGTCATCTGGATGCATTAAAATTTGATTATACCCTGAGTACCCATCAAGAAATGAAATTATAGAAGAACCAAATACTCTCTGTAAGATGTGATCCATCTTTGGGAGAGAATAATTTTCCTTTAAGGAAACTTTTTCCAGATTACGGAAATCAATGCATAAATGAATTTCACCTGTCTTTTTTCTAATTGGAACAAAATTCAACATCCAATTAAACAAGCGAAGAGGAACAATGATACCAGCCTTATACAATATGTTCACCTCTTTCTCAATATATTTCAGCAACTTTGGATTGATCCTTTTGAGATTTTGACGAAAAGGTTTCTAATTGGGCTTAATAGGAATAGTGTGCTGAATTATAATTTTGTCATAAACTTTCAAAATTGAATAATCCCATGCAAACACATCAGAAAACTTAGCAAGTTTGCTTCTACACTTACGACATTACTTTGCATTTCTTCAAGAGTTGTAGGACTCCTCTCCCTCAACTAATAGGCCATGTCGGGATCGAAGGCATCGGGATAATGAAGCAATGCCAAGCTAGGAGGAGGCTTGATGTCATTTGGAATAGAGTTGTATATCTTGTTGAATATGGCAGTGAAGTCTTGCACAATTTCATTTGGATTTATTTTCATAGCACTATATTCTTCCAGAATTCAAAGAGGATTCTTCTTTTCTTCCCACTTGGCTAAGAATAAGTCTATCAACTATTGTGGATTGGCTACTGAATGTGCTGTTAGGGTATGAAACCACTTCTTAACATCTCCTGAAAAACTTTGGGCTATCACACACATATTCACATCATCATTATTAATCTCCTCAAGATCAATAAAATTAGTCACTTTGACTACATGCTCTTGAGCTGTGACCTCTATTGTCCCATCAAACGGAGGCAATATATGACCATAACCTTGAGGAAAATCAGTAAGTGCAGGAGGCAACAATAAAGGAGAAAATCTTGCGATGACTGCTAGAGGAGGTTGTGTGGAAGGGGTGTTGATGAAGGAGATGATTTTGGAGGAAGTAGTGGATGATGATGGAGCAGTTGAACGAGGAGGTGTAGGTGTAGATATAGCAACAATCTAAAGTTCTTGTTGATATTGAATATAATATTTTTCAGAGGTAAACTGTAGATGATTGCACAATTTCTGAAGGTTATGAAACTGAGACCAAATTTTCCTATCAACTTCAGTAGATGAAGACTCTAATGATGGTAAGATTCATTAAAATTTAACAGAATCAAAGAATATTTCAGAAAGGGAGGATTCTTATTTAGACTTAAATAAAGAAAGCTCAAATTTGATATCAAAGGGTAAGTCTTCAAGTGCAGTCAAATCTGCAGGCAGGGATATTGATCTTACCAATGAATATGTGTTTGTTTCAACTTGCCCAGGCTAAGATATTTGCTTCCTCAATATCCTTTCAGGGTCTTCAACTGGTGATGAAGGATTCAGATCAAGACTGGACCTCGTGAACTTTTTGGGAGCTAGTGTTCTTTTGAATATGCACTTTGGCTCTGGAAAACTGATCTGGAGACCATACTGGGGACGAATGGTTTCATCTTCCCCATGAAAGATTATCAAGTTCCGTATCTGATCACTGGTGGTGGACAATGATCAGACATAAGAAGGATGAATTATTCACCTGGTAACTCCATGTTCAAAGTATCTAGAGCTTCAAAGTTTTCAGGGTGACTCCACTGTCAAAGAATCCATATTTTCGAGCATTCATGGCGACTCCACTACATATTGATAAGATTTATTGCTGAAAAATATGATAGGGTATATGGAAAACCCTACATATGGTAAAGTTTTAAAAAATTCAGGGATAAATTAGCAGATTTTCAAATTGATGAAGTTTTTTCAATGGTCGTGTTTGATTGTTTGAAATCGAGCAAATTTCCTCTTGAAGGTAAAATTTGTTTTCTTGAATTGTTGAAATATTTGAGAAGGGTATTGAACTTTTGGATTTTCAAATTTAGTCATATAATTTCTAATATCCTTAACAATTATTAGAAAATATTATTTCTCCAAAACAAGAGGAGATTGTACTGCCTTTTGATTTGCAGATTGATGAGAATTATGTTTTCAAGTACAAGACTGAAATTGTAGAGTTAGAATCAGGGTTTAACCTTGAGGATACAACTGATGAAATAATCCATGATCGACTAGTCATTGAAGGCCTGAAAGGTACACTAATTAATCACGCCTTTATTGATCCTGTAGCAAACTACATGGAGGTTATTTTCAGCTTAAGTGTTCAACCATGTTTTCATTATAAGGACAAGATCCATCTGCAATTGCCATTATACATTACAACTTTGATTTTGAGGACAAAAAGTCAAATTGTCCACTTGATTTTGCTAACAAGAAGTAAAGTAGTCCACTTATTACAACACCTACTTGATTGGCTTCATTGGCATTTTTGTATTATTTGATTAAACATTATTTTCAGCAGTGTAGGGTATGGTAGTAGTGTGAAAATAAGCTCAGTGCTTTGAACATTTTTTCAAGAATTATTTCCAGTTTCAGTTTCAGATTGTAATTTCAGTTTTCTGTTCAAGTGTTTCAGATTTCAGTGTGTAGAATGGTTTTGATTTCAATTTGAAGATTTTCAGTCACAAGAGGTTTTTATGACAGAGCAGGTTTCAGATCCGGGCTTAGCTGAATGGATCAAGCTACTAGTCTACCATGTTCTTGGCACCTCATAGTGAGGATTCCATCTCCATCGAAGCCTATGTTAGGGTCCTATAATTTTTATATGGTCACTTGATTATAGCTGATTATTATTATATTTGAGATTTTGTAAATAATATTTCATCCTGCAAATTATTTCCAAGAAGGGGCAAAGTATGAAGTTTAGGGAGATGTTTGCATAACAATGTTGGGATCAAATAATGTTGCAAGCATTCCCATCAGTAATTTCTTAGAAGCATATTTCCAAAAATGTTTCTGGTGCTTCAAATTGACATCCGGATTAATAGAAAGAAAATAAGAGGGGTCTGCACATTTAAATTCACCCTCGATTGCTACAAGATAGGCCTTGTTTTCAAAAGTTTGGATATAAAGCATGAAAATGTTTTATTTATGTTTTAAGAGATATGGGCCTTTATCCTAGGTATTGGCACTCATTATAGAAAGTGGAAAATGAAAAAACCCTTTGTCATGTAGCAGATAAGAGGCAGGCACAATCCAATCCTCGATTTACTTGTTATTTCAAATCGATGGTCCGCAATGCTTTTTGGCCCTCCATGCCATCCTACCTTTATTGAAGGGGGGGGGGGGATTTTGAAAAGGTGGTTTCAATCACCCTGACCCCACCTTACGTGTCACCTTCGCGTTCTTTCGTACCTCCCACCTCTAAATACCATATATCACTCCTACCCCGCTCCGAAAACCACCCATCTTCCATTAAAGTCTATTTACCCGCGTTACATCATTTCCCCGCTATGTATCTACTTCCACGCCTTCCTTCCACACTCAAAAGTTAAATATTTCTACCAAACATGCGCCTGCACATTATCTCCCACCTCCATGTCACCACCCGCCTCCACGTCACATGTTCGTTTCATGGTCAGTTAAAACTATGTTTTTTTCCTTATATAGAACAATAATTTCAAACATGGTTTAAAAACAACTGAAAATTAATTTTCAAAAAATGTGAGAGATTTTTGTTGATAAAATCTTCATATAAAAAAATCTCTCTCATTTTTCTAGCAACTGTTATGATTTTGAGAGATCCAGATAAAGCTCAGCAAACATATTTTCCCAAATTTTCCTGTTTTTAGCCAGTGTTTTCAAATCTGGCTTCCGAGTAGGTGGGAATGAATTTTCAACATGAATGAAGATTTTGTTTATAATGTTCATATGTACAAAAACCTATCTCAGTTTTCCAACATATATCATGATTTGAGATATTTGAATGAATATTTGAAGACATATTTTTCAGGTTTTTTGTTGTTTTAGTCATCTTTTTGAAATCTATTTTGTGGCCAAAAAATGATGAATTTTGGGAAACTGGAGGAGGATTTTGTTCCCAATATTCCAAACTACAAAATAATATCTCACGTTTCACACAGTTATTAGGGATTTGGAGATCCACTCTCATCATTTCAGTCTTTTTTCCTGACTGTGCAATGTCCTCTTTTAGACACCTTTTTACAGAACCGATTGTGGCCAATCAGAGATGAATCTTGGGAAACTGGAGGAGGATTTTGTTCCTAAGATTCCAAACTACAAAATATCCCTCATTTTTTGCACATAAATATCAGATTGAGATATTCAAAGGGATTAGTGGAGACTATTTTTCAGAATTTCTAGAGGAAAAAGCTCAAAGACAGTTAGTGACTTGGAGGCTACCTCATCAAATAAGAGTTGCTATCAAATTCAAACTGCTCTTCTTTTTCACCAGCAATAAAAAAATATAGTGCCAAGTATATTCATTAGTTTTGAATGTCCTATATTTCAGCTCTATTTTTGTAACACAGTTAGAGATATTTGTAATAAATCTTGATATTTTTTCAAGATATTTTAGTTTAGAATTTGTATAAATACTTCATGATTTGAACTAATAGATGCTGAGATTTGTAATGAGAAAGAATACCATTCATTTCAAAGATATTCACTGAGTTCAAGTGACCTTTTGCAGTAATATAAGACAAGTTGTTTCAGGATTCATGTACCATATCTATGTGGTGAAGTGCTTAAATTTACTGTAATCTATTTTCTATGTTTCCATATGTGTTTCATTTTTTTATTGCTTTACAGAAAGTTGATGAATAGAATTTATTGAAACATACACTCTGATTCTGGCTGTGGGTAATTAAATGTTTTCATATGATATCAAGTTAAAGAATTCTTAACTTCTCTTTGGCTTTAATTGAATCTATCTCTTTTATTTTATTACATTTCATTGAAATCTAAAGGATACAGTAGTATGTCTACCTTTCCATGTTGCACTTAAGCTCGATTATTTATGCATTTGATCATATTAAGCTCTTCTGAATCCATTTCCCAATGGTATTCCCTTACTGTTCCAACCAAAACAATTCTAAAACCAAACTCTAAGCCCAATAACTAGCCTAAAGTCCCAACAAACGAAGTTAAATCTCATAGAGATATCTCTCTATGAGTTTAGGAGGGCTAGATCCTAAAATCCAAGTGGTTTTGTGGTTACCTCTGGGTTTCCTTTATAACCTTGGAAAATTACAGAGTGATAACACTAGGTTCCACACATAACCCATCGCCGATGAAAACATGCATGCGATGAGAGCGAAATCCAAATCAAATTGTGAAGCAAGAGCTTCACCTGCCACTTCTCCCGAGGTCTTATTTCTTGTGTTCTTGTGCAGAAACTTTGTAGCATAGTGTCCAATCTCATGATAGTGAAAATATTTTATCTTCGAGAAGTCCTTCTTGATTTCCTGAATAGAATCTGATTTGGAATGGGACACCTTCCCTTTCCATTTCTTCGTCTTTCCAGCCAAGGCATAATTCTCCTCATCATCAGCCTTTGATGAGGATCTATCTCTGGTATTACACCGAATCTCTTCTTGTACCAAGCTAGACCATAATCGCTCCCACTCTGGTAGCTTCTCCCTCCCATTCATTGAATCATGGTAGTTTTTCCAGCTCTTGGGAAGGCCTAGAAGTGTTAGGATCACCATATCATACTCGAAAATTGTAACACCAATACTTCCAAGCTCATCTCAACATTGAGTGAACTTTGTCAAGTATTTTGGTATTGTGTCACCCTTCTCCATCTTGATTTTTATTATTTTTTCCTTCAACGCCAAATTCATATGGTCATTGTTGTTCTAAATGAAATCTGTTAAGGACTTTCACATAGCATATGGAGTTGAATTTCCGTGGAGGTTCGAGACGATATGATCTCGAACTCATTCTAATAGAATCCTTCTCACCTTTGCTACATTCTTCTTCCATGCATCAATATTTTGAGCATCAATTTCTACGGGCTTGGGACTATCACTTTCTATGAATTGCTTCAGCCCGTTTTCCTCCAACACTTCCTGAATCCTTTCCTTCCAAGCTATGTAATTCGAACTACCCTCAAGGGCATATTCAAGTCTCAATCCACCTAAAGTCATCCTAATTTTGCTGCTGGTTCTTAATAATAACTATGCAAATTCGATTCACCTATTCAAAACAAACTTGTATTCTTCTCCTCTATAGTGATTCCTGCCATGATACCATGTAGAAAATCCACATAGATTCAATTGATCTTGTAATATGCTAAAAAAACTTCTTAAATCTATTTTACAAATTGTGGAAGTAAATTATGATCGCACAATCACATGAATAATAAAGAGATATATTTTCAATCGCACAACACAAAGATTTATCTTGGGAAAGCCTCAACTAAAAACCACACTATCTGAATATTGAATTAAGTCAAGAATGTGAAGCAATACAATTCTTCTCTCAGGCTTGAGATCTCTCTGCACTATCTCTAATTGTCTCACTTTGATCCAAGCAAGTTTGGTCGAATACTTAATCAATTTCTTGCCTCTGGATGCCCAACCTTACTTGCGCAATCCCTAAGGAAATTAAGCCCCTATTAATTAGGAAATTACCAATTAATGATTGTGTAATACATCTAAGGCCTTCTGCTGACCTCATGCATGAACTGTGCAATTTTATAATTACAAAACTGATAGTATACTTCCCTTTAACTCCAATCTCTACCGGGTCTTCCTCATAAATGACATGCAACAACTATTTATAGCGAAAATTTAGTTATCTAATTGATCATTGCATGTGAATTATATAATATTTAACTCATTAGACCTCTCACCAGCTCCTCCATCAATTAGAACTAGTTAAAGTAATTTTAATTCAAATAATTTAGTTAAATAATTACAACTCAAAATAAACTGCAACTAGACCCCTTAAAACTTAGAGAGAACTCTACATGCCTCTCGTTTGAACCTCAACTTGAATTGACTGAGCTAACTAAGTCTTCCTAACTTAGTTAACTTGCATGTCAAGCTGTCATGTGATGTGGAATTACAATTTCCTTCTAATTTAATTAAGGGAGAATTAAATCATAAGCCTCTTCTTGTTGCCAATTTCAACAGTAATCACTAACAAAAGAAGGAACAAAGGGTTCGAAACCCCAGGATGAATAAAAGAAAATAGTTAAAATGAAAGGACAATCTTCGAGGATGAGTGCTCCTATAGAAACAAGGAATATGAGAAGTATGACTAGGAATAAAGAAAGAAATAAAAGTGATGAAGTAGTTCATGGGAAAAAATAATAAAAGTGGAGGACTTAGTGCAAGAACAAAGCTCAAAAGATGAAGATATATTCTTGAAAATGTTAGTTAAGAATTTCAAGAAAAATCTCCTTCAAAAACTCCATTAGAATGTTAGCCTCACTCTCATATAATGAAAAACAATTATAAGTACAAAATAATAAAATTAATTAAGATCATGAAAGTTGGATTTATTCCTACTTTTCTAGATTGGGTTTGTTCTTCGAACTTATAACTCTATTTAGTTCTAGTTGGTTGAGAGATTCTCTCCAACTAGTTAGGCTCCTAGATTAGTGTGTGGTTGAGATATTCACTCAATCAAAGTGATTGTGTCCAAGATATACACACTATCTTGAGACATTCTCCTCATGTATTTATATTTTTATTATTAACATTATTTCAAGTAATGAGAGAGGAATAAAATACATTGAGGCTGTGAAGCCTTTTCTGCTAGTTCTATGTCTCTGATATTTTTACGTGTGTTTATTTAATTTCCTTCATGTGGTGTCAGAGCTTCAGTAATGCAGCTGGTGTGAACAAAGAGTTTTCAACTCTCTAGGCTTTTGGAAAACTTTCTACCAAGTGGTTAATGGGTATGCAATTTTTTTAGCCTATTATAAAAGGAAAAGAAAATTTGATTTTAATTTTTTTTTTAATTTTAATCTTGAAATTGATCAATATATTTTTGAATTCTAAGTCATGAAAATTATAAAAATATAGTGATTTTGGTTAATAGCTGCAAATGTAGTTCTCGTTTTTTGAGGCCATCATTGAAAGAGTTTCAATAACGCATTTCAATGTTCCCTTTCTCTTTCAATCCGCCAACATCAAATGTTTTAGGGCTGATCCTCCTAGAAAGAATCCGAGCACGCATGTAATTCTTCCGATGCAAACAAAATCGAACTTGTTCAAGAATGAATGCAATTTTTCAGTCTTTTCCTTTGCTCCAAATGTCTTCACATCAACTTCTTGCATTTAATCAGCAACCTCAGCAATAAAACCCAACTCCCACCATTTCCTCATTAGTCAGTTCTAGAATGTTATTTGTCTGTGAAAATTTCGAAAGGAATGTGGAATATCCCGCCGTTGCAAAATCATGCTTCACAACAAAAACCTATCATACAAGACCTTTTGCATTTACACGTGGGATTCTTGAAGCCAAAGCAATTAGTGAATACGAGTTTTTGGATGCAATTCCAATCCCTGTTTTTGAAATAGTCAAGTGAATAGGTGCAAATGACCTGGAGGATAAATGTATGTGAAAAACTGGATTCCACTGCTAGTGGCAAGGTCCCTTCTACCATTATTGTGGATTTACTACCACTGTAATGGTTTTGTCACTCTTTTTTTCTGGTTACTCTTTTAAGAATGCACATGGAAACAAGGATCTGATTTCCGGGCAGTAGAAATTTGCCTAAGCCTTATAACAAAAATATGCCAAAATAATTTCGGCCATGATCCATGAGGGAAAAGCCTGAAACCAAAACCACTCCAACAAATTTCCCCTTGCTCCATCACAACCACTCCAGAAACACATATCACTCCATCCATAAGAAATTGAATTAGCCAACATTGCAACACACATGTAGGACTTGCGTGGAAGTAATTGAGTTGCATGGAAGGAACTTCGTGGAAATATCCAACTTGAAAGTCATTTTCCTCTTGCCTGGAAGATATGCAAAGTAGAAATCACCTACGTCAAAATGAAAGACACAATAATTCAATATAAAAGGCCCTAACTCTTTTTTTTTCAACAACTTGGAGTTTAAATTGGACAAGCATTTTTTCTAGACTTTAAGAGTTTAATTTTAATGTGAGCCTTTTATAAATACCTTAACTTTATGTTTGAAAGTGTGAAACATTGGTGCTTTTACTTTTTCATAAATCACTCTTATAAAGTGAAAGTGTGAAAAGTTGGGAAAGTAAAGTGATTTTTGAAGTGTGAAAAGTTGGGAAAGTAAAGTGTTTTTTATAAAGCACTCTTATAAAGTGATTTTTTGAGTATGTACTTAAAAAAAGGGAAGAAAATGACATTCAAAAAGGAAACCTTTAAAGCGATTTCATAAAATTCATTACATTATTTTATTGGAAAGTATGTAAAAACATGATCATAAAGGAATTTTAAAGAGTGATCATATTTTTTTTTTATAGAGGGATAAGAGTGGTATGTAATAGTTAGGGCATATTTTGTATTTGGAGTAATAAGGTTTGAGTTTTGTCACTTTGGAGTGATAGGGAGTCATTGTCTAAGTCAAAAAAAATTTAGAAGTCCTTGATGTATAAGTGGATGTGCATGAAAATGAGAGTAATGCATGACAAAGGCTATTGAAAATAGAAATGAACATTGTATCAAATATAATAAAGATATCATTTTTTTGGTGTTGAAGTGTCCTAGATCCGTCCAAAATTGAATAAGGGGAACTTAGGTACACCATGAGTACATTTGCGATGGTGCATGAATTTTTGGATTCTTGATGTTGTTTTTTTGTGTCTAGTTTTGACACTATCTTTGTAAAATGGTACACGTCGAGTACACAAAAAATTGAAGAAATGCATGCACATATAAAATCTATTCAAGCTCATGTAATCAAGCATAAACAAGCATAGCATGAGCAATCAAGCAACTGCAACATATAATAAAAAATATCAAGTTGTCAACATCAACATTCAAAAAATATTCTACTTCAACATGAAATTCAACATCACTCGCTCAAGGAAATAAAGTTAATGAAGCTGTAATCTACATCAAAAATCAACTACATCAACAACATTTGTATCAATTGAACATCAATTTTTGGACAATACACTTGCAACTTTTTTTTGTAAGAGTCAACTCAAAACAAAATTGTAACTTGCAAATCATATTTTGTAAGTTAAATTGTAATTAAATTCAAATAAAATTGAGTTAAATTGTAAGGGTGCATTCTCAGTTGAAACCGACACCCCAGATTTGAATTGATAAGGGGTCAAGTGAGTCAATTATTTTCAACTGAGTCATCCAATTTACTTGAAGTTGTCATTGAATCATTGTAAGCATTCTCTTGGGTGCATTTTTAGATAGTATTCAACACCCTTATTTTGAAAAGAAGCTAAATAAAGTGAGCGAGTTCAAGCAAGTACAAGTGAAAGTAATCAAGTTCAACTTTAAACCAAGCGAGTGTGAAATTCAAGAAACAATCAAGCAAGCATCAAGCGAGCAGGTTCAACTCTAAAGTAAGCGGGCGTGAAATTCAAGCAACAATCAAACAAACATAAAATGAGTGACTTCACAAAATCAAGAAAGTTAAAATCTAAAAGCAAGCGAGCGTGAAATTTATTGAAGAAAAATAAAGCGAGCATGAGTTCCAACATTCAATTGTTCAAGCGAGCGTGAGTTCTAGCACTCAATTGTTCAAGCGAGCATGAAATTCAAGTGACGATCAAACAAACAATTTTAATCAAGAAATATAGAAAAATAAAGCAAGCGAGCGCGAGTTCAAGTGAGCGAGTTCACATGGATAAAAGCATTCAATTGTTACAGGTTCTTAACAATCTGATCCTATCCACTGCTGAAGACATGGTGAAAATCAACAAAGCAACTCTTGTTGATATTAAAATGCATCTACATCAGGCACATGAGGAAATTATTTTCTTCAACTGGAGTCACAACTACAACGAGATGAGTTGCAATAGAAGAATGATGTTTATGAGCCATTAAACCATAAAAATGAAGATAAAGATGATTTCAAGTCACTCAAACATACAACTTCAAATGTAGAAGTTGTCCCTGATCAAGTTCAAATTTCTTCTTCCAAGCCAATCATCAAGCCATGGGAAGAAATACAGTGGAAAAAAAATCGACATGTCTTAGGATATGACAAAGATGACAAAAAATTGCATATCCTAGATTATTCAAATCCAATCAAGTTTATCAGTGCAGGGTTTCTTGATCAAGTAACATCAGAAAATCATGAGAAAATTGAAGAAAAACCCAAATGAAAACATTGTCAAAGAACAGGTCATATGGAAGATCATTGTTTTGATCTCCATCCTTGTCACCATTGTGGCAAGCAGAATCACTCATTGGAGAAATGTTGCAAACAAAACCAACCAACAATATTGAAGATCAATTATGCATGGATTGATCCTTGGGAATGGTCGTCAATAGTCAAACGATTGTATAAGTTTTACCACATAATTCAATCTCACCTATTGCAACCAACAGTCAAATGAAGATGGTACTCTCGTGCATCTAAATGGGGAAGTAAAACAGTGAAAATCTCCTACACCCGAAGGGGGGAACCTCAGAAATCAAATGCAGATGATTGTCTCTCCTTTCAGTTGAAAAAGGGGGGGAAATGATAATGGAATTGAAGGTGGTTGTCAGACTGAAAGTTTTGACGACATCAACCAAGAATCCAGTGAGAAGTTTTGACACGGTGAACATTAAAGCAACCAGTGGGCAGTGAACATCAAAGAAGCCAGTGGGAGGTCATCATCAAAGTATCCAGTGGGCAGTTTTGACATCATCAAATTCGCCAGTGGGCGTTATCCACAGTTTGTCAGTGGACAAGAAATTAGGATGCTGATGGAAAGAAATAGACAAATGGATTCTTTTTAAGCTTGGCACTTGATGGATTTGTCAAGAAACTTTCAAATATGTATCATAATTACAATTGATTCATGTTCTCTTCAGATTGGAGTTTTTTTGGCATCAAGGTTTGGCGGTTTTTTAGGCATTTTTTCTCATTAAGGATCAACAATTTTAGCATGAGGACTTGGAGATGGTTCTTGGTTCTTATTTTGGACTTATGATTTAGGGGGGGAATGTTAGCCTCACTCTCATATCATAAAAAAAAATTATAAGTCCAAAATAATAAAATAAATTAAAATCATGAAACTTGGATTTATTCCTACTTTTCTAGATTTGGTTTGTTCCTCAAACTTAAGATTCTGTTTAGGCCTAGTTGGTTGAGAGATTCAATCAACCAAAGTGATTGTGTCCAATATAGACACACTATCTTGAGACATTCTCCTCATGTATTTATATTTATATTATTAACATTATTTCAAGTAATGAAAGAGGAATACAATACATTAAAGTTGTGAATCCTTTTCTGACAGTTCTCTGTCTCTGATATTTTATGTGTGTTTATTTAATTTCCTTCATAGAACATAAAATTTTCAAGATAGTGAAAAATAAAGAGGACCACACTACAAAACCAATAACTTCTACCACTTTAGCAAGTAAATATATTTTTATGGCTGGACAATCCATAAGAAATGTACTAGCAGAGGAAATTTTGAAGGAAATGGAATTTGTACATTCTACATCCAGAAAGAAGAATGTAAGCAAGGTCAAAAAGTTAAAAGTTCAAATTCAAAAAACTTGAGTTGCTGGATAGATATATTAAAGATGAAAATTAGAAGTTGAAGGCTACTATTGAGAAGTTATAAAAGGAGAAGGAACAAGTAAAAGAAAAGAGGAAATTGTTAACAAGGTAGGCCAAAAAATGGTACAATAAGAGTGAAGAGACAAAAATAAAAAAACATGAGGCTTAAAATCAAGCTCATATAGAAAAAAGAAAAGAAAACCAAGACTTATGGTTTGGATATATTTTTGCCATAGTGCAAGCTGAAGGAGAAAATTGAGAGTAGTATAGTCTTAAATTTTTGTAAAGGAAACTAAGTTTTTGGAAGGAAAATTTGTTGCATAGGGACATGCAATACCTTATGTGTGGGGAGATGTTAGGATCTATTTTTCACCATCTTGTTACCTCTTACCCCAAATTTCGCATCATAAGAATCCTATTTTATCCTAAATTTTAGCTAATTTTTCAATTCATACTTTTCCCAAACCTGATATCTATAGGATTATACATCGAAAAAGAATTTTAAGGTAATTTATTTAAATTTATGCAATTTTCATCTTTGTGAATTAATAATTTTGATTAAGCTATTTCCTAACAAGTTGCTATAGGAATATCTAATTTTGTAGCATCCATACAATTTGTAGTTAAATTATGATAGAGTCATCAATCTAGGTGGTTGCAATGAATTGGAGAATAAACCATGAGCTGGAGAAGGAAAACACCACGAGGATGGATATTTTTTCATTAAACGAGTTGTATGCGCAAGAAAAACACGTGGAAAGGGTGGTCAATGATATGGTAAATGGTGGTGTGTATTAGCTTCATGGAAACACATATAAACAATTATTCAACTTTCCTAAGTATGGGATCATGAAAAACCATCATGAGTGAATCCTTCGAACAACTATTAAAGGAATTAAAGCCAAACAATTAAAAAAATAATTGTTTCGTGGACACTATGTTTTGTAGATCTATTCAAATTTGTAGCCATAGTTAAAATGATTTTGATTTGATAATCATTTAAACATTTCTATATAAGAAGGATTGGAAATATATTGCAACACCCCCTGAATACTGAGCATATGTATATGGACGAATTATAAAAAAAATTCATATTTTGTACTCTATTCCTCTGAATCAATACAAAGTAATAATTCATCTTTTCCACATGATTTTGATTGGGATCCATGAATATTGAATTATCTTAGCTCTGTAGCACATTAGCAACGAAGAACTGAGGCAATAGGTCCCATTGCATAGGGTATTTTTTGCATGTTAATTTTAGTTTAGAATTTGATTCCAATTATTATTTTTAGTTTTTGCAATTTGATTTCAACTCAATTTTAATCCCTATTGCAATTGTTGTTCATTTTGTTGGTATCATAGTTTCACTTCATATAAATAAAGTATTGATTCATTTCCTACTTAATGTTTTCAATAAAATCTACTGGAAATCAAAACCTGGTTCTTGACTTGGAATTTTTTTCATCATAACTACACAAACTAAGCACTCTTGTGCATAGTTGGGGATATAAAAGTAATATGCAGAACATATACCAAATTAGTTTCTTTAGCAAGTTTAATGAGTTTCATTTAGTAGTCTTAATATGACTAATTCTTGCACATACAATGCATATGCTCCATAAAATTATGAATCTTAGTTGATATTTAAAATAAGGAATTTAAATACAATTAAATTACTTGATAGGGAGTAATATAATATTATTGAAAAATTGACTAATTGTTGCCATCAATGAAAAATGGGGATATTTTTGGAAATATTGTTTTCATTGATGTCAAATATAGGGGAAGAGTACATATGTATAAGATAAATATTATGTTGAAAAGTCAACAAGAAATGTGTGTCTAATTTAGTTTACCCTTAATTAAATTGGACAATAAATTGTAATCTTATCTCATAATCACTTGTAATAGTTAACTGAGTGTGATAGACTCACTTAGCTCATGAAATTCGAGTTGAGGGTGGTTGGTGAGGCATGTAGAGTGATTCTATTTGTTTTGAGTCCAAGTTGCAGTTAGTGTATTATTTTAATGCATGAGAAATCAACTTATTCAATTAAGTGAGTTAAAGTCAGTCTAACTAGTTGTAACTCATTGTTGCACTAGTGAGAGGTCAAGTGAATTAAAATAGATTTAATTCACATGCAGTGATGTGTCAAGTGACTGATGATTTACTATTAATATTTGAATGCACGTCAGTGATGAAAACCCAATTGAGACAGAGGTTAAAGAGATGTTATCTATCAGTTGTATTATTAGTAAATTTCCGACGTGCAATTAGACAACCATAGGATTTCCCATGATGCATTGCGCAGTTTTGGAAGGTTGAATTTCCTAATTAATAGGGATCAATTGTTCTTAGAATTGTGCAAGGCAGATTGAGTAGAGGCATGAAATTGGATAAGTGTTGGTCGATTTTGTCCGAATTAGTGTGAGACAATTAGGTAGAGTGAAACATACTCTTGTGACAAGAGTGAATTGTATTGTTTCACGATTCCTTGGTTGATTATATAATAAATATAGAGGGGTTACGAGCATCAAGCTTTCCCTAGGAAAAATATCTATGTTGTGCGATTGATTTTCTTCTTTCTCTTACTTGGTGTGATTGTGCAATCGTGTTTAATTTTCACAAATTAATTGTAGAAGGATTCAATATCTTGCTTTAGAATATTGCATGATTGGATTGAATCCATTGGTATACATATTTTTTGTATAATTTATACATGGCATCAGAGCACCAAAAATCACTATAGTGGAGAAGAAATTGAGTTTATGCTGAACAACATTCGAATTTGCAAAAATATTCTTTGGTGCGACAGGTAGATCAAGATGGATTTCAATGGATTAAGATCGGAATATGCACTCGAGGCTAGTTATAATTATATTGCATGGAAAGACAAAATGGACGCACTTCTGGAGGACAACAGGTTTAAAGAATTTATCGACACTGATATTCCAAGGCCTACAACAGCAGACACCACTCTTCTTGATGCTTAACAAAAGAAGGTTGCAAAGGCGAGGATGATCTTATTAGAGGGAGTTCGAGATCACATTGTCTCGAGTCTCTATGGCAAGGAAAATCCATATGCAATGTGGAAGGCCTAGACAATATCTGTTTCAGAACAAAAGTGACCACAAAAAATTGGCACTGAAGGACAAGATTAGGAAAATCAAAATGGAGAAAGGCGACACTATTCTGAAATACTTGACCAATTTCATCCAATGTCAAGATGAGCTTGGAAGTGTCGGGATTACTGTAGTGGATGATGACATGGTGAGCCTAGCACTTCTAGGCCTTCCCAAGAGCTGGCATAGTTATCAGGACTCCGTCAATGGGAGGGAGAAGCTACTAGATTGGGAGCGACTTTGGTCGGATTTGGTCCAAGAAGAATTCAGGCAGAATACCAGGGATGGATCCTCATCGAAGATAGATGATGAGGAAAATTGCGCCTTGGCTGGTAAGGAAAATAAGGGGAAGGGAAATAAATCCTATTCCAAATCTGAGACTAGCAAAGAAGGCAAGAAACGTGACATGTCCAGAGTGAAATATTTTCACTGTCACGAGCATGGACATTATGCCACTAATTTTCCATAGAAGAAGAAGAAGAACAAGAAGGCTTCAGGATCTGCAATGGGTGATGCTTTGGCTTCACAGTTTGAGTTGGACTTCTCACTCATCGCATGCATGGTGTCTAGTGCGATGGGATCATTGTGGTACTTGGATAGTGGTGCATCTTTCGACATGACGGGAGACCAAGAACTATTTAGTAGCTTAGAGGAGAAGGATCTTCAGATGCACATCAAGATGGGTGATGACGGGAGGTGTAGCACTACCGGGATTGGTACAGTTACTTTCTAGAGACACTCAGGTAAACCTTTCTTATTAAAAGATGTCATGCATGTACCAGGCTTGAAAAATAATTTAGTTTCAGTTGCTATGTTGGAGGATAGACGATGTGATGTGGTTTTCAGTGAAGGGAAAGCATTCCTTCATCACAAATCCACAAGACAGGTTAAGAATATTGGGGTTTGTGTGAAGAACCTCTACAAACTTGATGTAGATGGCTGCACATCATTGATGATTAAAGCAGATAGAGTGGTGAGCCAGGATGAGGGTGAGTTATGTCACAGGATATTGGGCCATATACATCACGGTTCTTTGAAGGTCATGCAATAGATTTCTATGGGGCTTCCAAAGGGTACTCTTGCGTAGATAGACACATGTAGGGGATGTACCATGGGGAAGTATACAAAGGCCACTTTTCACGAGAAGGAGAACCAAGCAGCGGAAATCGTTGAGAGAGTTCACTCAGATGTGTGTGGACCATTCTCTACAACTTCTATAGCAAAAAACAAGTATTATGTGATTTTTGTTGATGATTTTTCTAGAAAGTGTTGGATCTACTTCATGAAGAAGAAAGATCATACGTTCTCAAAATTTTGTGAGTTCAAAGCACTGGATGAGAAAGATACAGAGAAGCAGGTGAAGGCTATAAGGACTGACAATGGTGGTGAGTACATCTCCAATGAATTCAAGAACTTCTGTAAAAAAGAAGGAATTCAGAGAGAGTTGATTGTGCCTCATAACCCACAATAGAATGGGGTTGTAGAAAGAAAGAACAGAACAATTGTGGCTGCAACATGAGCTATGTTACATGATCATGGCCTACCATTGCATCTATGGGCAGAGGCATGCAACACAGAGGTATTTGTGCAGAACTGTAGTCCTCATCGGATACTTGGCATGAGTACACTAGAGGAGGATTTTTCTGGTAAGAAACTTGATGTTTCATATTTTAAATTTTTTGGCTCATATTTCTATTTCCATGTGACCAAATATTCCAGAAAGAAGCTAGAACCAACAAAAGAGATTGGGATATTTGTGGGGTACAATGATACTCACCAAAACTATCGGGTGTATTTGCTAAAAAATAGGATGACAGTTGTCAGATGGGATGTAAAATTTGATGAGGAGAAAGCCATGCGATTGTCCCTTGAGAGGGAGCTTGATTTGCATGCAGATGAGGAACTCTTGGTTCCAAAGGATGAACCTCAATATGTGGAGCAGCCACATGAGGAGGATCATGGAGTGGCAGAAACCACTCATGCAGAGCCATCCACCAGACATGGTAGGAGGCACACCACAGAGGTTGACATATTGAGACTTGATTCGACAGAACATGTAGGAGCACCTACGTCACAACGCATATAGAGACAATCACCAGAAATGTATATTAGATACGTGGCTCTTATGAGCAAGTGTATTGTAAAAGAACCATCCTCTTTTGAGGAAGCAATGCAACAACCAACTTGGGTTGACACCATGGTTGAGGAGTATGACTCCATCGTCAGGAACAATGCATGGGAAGTTTTCCCAAGACCAGTCGAGAGGTTAATGGTTTTATCTAGATGGATCTATAAGGTGAAGCAGGAAAAAAATGGGAGTGTGGAGAAGTACAAGGCTAGATTTGTAGCCTGGGGATTCTCACAGGTTGAGGGGATTGACTATGAGGATACTTTTGCACCAGTTGCACGGTACTCATCGATTAGATCTATCCTTTCACTCTTAGTGAAAATGGGTTGGAAGATACATCAGATGCATGTGAAGATTGAATTTATCAATGGAGTTATTGACGAAGAAGTTTACATTGAGAAGCCAGAAGGTTTTGAGACCTTTGACAGGGAGTTGCATGTGTGCAGACTCAAGAGAGAACTGTATGGGTTGAAGCAAGCACCTCGTGCTTGGTACACCAGGATTGACAAATATTTCATCGGGTTGGGCTTCATGAAGGGTGAAGCAGATGCAAACCTGTACCAGATTGTGGTTGATGGTAAGATTATAATCATTGTACTTTATGTAGATGATAATATTCTGATAGGTGATGAGCAACTCATAAATTCTTGCAAAGAGGATCTTGCAAGAGAGTTTGAGATGAAGGACATGGGACTCTTTCACTATTTCCTTGGTTTGGAGATATGGCAGCGGGATGGGGAGCTATTTGTTTCTCAAGGCAAGTATGCTAAAGAGATTCTGAGGAAGTTCCACATGGAGAGTTGTAAACCCATGGAGACTCCTCTGGAAGGAAACTGGAGGAAGGAGGATGCTACTTCAGGTGAGGTAGTGGACACTACTGTATACATGCAACTTATGGGTTCACTCATGTACTTGGTGAACACACGACCAAACATATGCTACGCAGTTAACTAGCTTAGTCAAGTTATGGTTAAGTCAGACAGACTCTTTTGGAAGGCGGGGAAGCATGTCTTGAGATATCTTAGGGGCACTACAGAGTATGTATTATGGTATAGATGGGTAGAGGGAGTGAAGCTTCAAGGCTTCACCAATGCAGATTGGGCAGGCAGTCCATGAGATGGGAAGAGCACATCAGGAGGGATATTTAGCATAGGATCGACAACAATTTCTTGGTACAACAAGAAGCAGAGATCAATTGCACTCAGTTCAACCAAGGCAGAGTACATGACAGCCAGTCAGGCGGCATGTGAGGCCATCTGGATGAGGAAGATACTTGTTGGTTTGTTTGGTCATCATATGGATCCGACGGTGATACATTGTGATAACCAGAGCTGCATAAAACTCTCGGTTAATCCAGTATTCCATGAAAGGTCCAAGCATATTGACATCCAGTACCACCATCTTAGAGATTGTGTTCAGAGACGCATTATGTTACTTCAGTGCATTCCCATGGACGATCAAGGTGCAGATATTCTGACGAAGGCGCTCGCCAAGAGAAAATTTGAATACCACAGAGGTAGGTTCGGGGTAGCTGATAATCCCTTTCTTGTTGAGAGGGATTGTTGAAAAGTCAACAAGAAATGTGTGTCTAATTTAAATTTTCCTTAATTAAATTGGACAATAAACTGTAATCTTATCTCATAATCACTTATAATAGTTAATTGAGTGTGATAGACTCAGTTGGTTCATGAAATTCGAGTTGAGGGTGGTTGGTGAGGCATGTAGAGTGATTCTGTTTGTTTTAGAGTCCAAGTTTCAGTTAGTGTATTAGTTTAATGCATGAGAAATAATTTAACTCAATTAAGTGAGTTAAAGTCAGTCTAACTAGTTGTAACTGATTGTTGCACTATTGAGAGGTCAAGTGAATTAAGATTTAATTCACATGAAGTGATATTTCAAGTGATTGACGATTTACTATTAATAGTTGCATGCATGTCAGTTCTGATGAAGACCCAGTTGAGACAGAGGTTAAAGGGATGTTATCTATCAGTTGTATTATTAGTGAATTTTCAATGCACAATTAGACAACCATAGGATTTCCCATGATGTATTACGCAGTTTTGGAAGGTTGAATTTCCTAATTAATATGGATCAATTGTTCTTAGAATTGTGCAAGAAAGGTAGACTGAGAAGAGGCAGGAAATTAGCTAAGTGTTGGTTAATTTTGTCCGGATCAGTGTGAGATAGTTCGTAGAGTGCAACAGACTCTTGTGAGAAGAGTGAATTGTATTGTTTCATGATTCCTTGGTTGATTATACAATAAATATAGAGGGGTTTTGAGCAGCAAACTTTCCTCAAGAAAAATATCTGTGTTGTGCGATTGATTTGCTTCTTTCTCTTACTTGGTGTGATTGTGCGATCGCGTTTAATTTCTGCAAATTAATTGTAGAAGGATTCAATATCTTGCTCATGATTGGATTGAATCCATTGGTATACATATTGTTTTCATAATTTCTACATATTACAAGATAAAGATCGGTGGAAATATTATTTGGATACCCTATCTTTGAAGGCCCTTTTACTCTAGATACCTAGCTCAAATGGGACAATAGGATATATGGTTGTAAATATTATTCTAAGACCTTTCCAATAATATATATGGCACACTCTGTAACTCCATAGGCATGAGGAGATATGAAATATTCTGTTAGGTCATTCCATCTTGAAAGTACAAGCCATTCCAAAAAGTTTTACAAGTTGTCCCCATAAGTAAACATAGAAATAATATAGATAAAGGATACGAGTTCACATGAATGCCATCGAAGCAAGAATATATTTGAGGTGTGCAAGAGAAGTTGGGGAATATTGTTAGGGTTTTAAATGTGGAGCAAAAATGTGATTTATGGAGTGAACGAATATTGGAATTTTTTATATAACTTTTCTTTTGAGATATTTTAGACAATGAATTTTTGAGGAGAGAGAAGTTGGATCTTTGTGTACATGTGGTAAAAAATCCAATTATTGGTTTGCTATATTTTAGGAGATATGATCTGCGGAAGTTAGGGTTCCTGAATCATGTCAGTTTAGAATTTTCAATATAACTTATTTTCTGAAATTTTTAATATGGTAAAATATTTAGGAGATAGAGGTGATATCTATAGGTACATGTGATATAAATTTCATACTTTTTTTTCATTATAATTTAGAGATATGCCTTGTGGAAGTGAGGGTTTTTGAATGCTCCTAGAATATGCTTCAAAAAGGTCAATTTGGATTTTTCTCTATAAATTATTTTTGAGATGTTTTATACTGCAAAATATTGGGGAGATAAAGGCGAGATCTATATGTACATATGGAAAAAAATTTAGACTTTGTTTTGCTATAATTTTGGAGATATGCCCTGTGGAATTTAGGATTCCTCAACAGTCCTGAAATCAACTTCAAATAGGTTAATTTGGTTTTTTTTTTTTAAATTCTATAAATTATCTTTTGATATTTTTTAGACTAGAAAATCTTGAGCCAAGAAAGGTGATGTCTTTGCATAACTATTGTAAAAAATGTAAACTTTTTTTCTCTATACTTTTAGAGATATGTCTTGTGGAGGTTAGGGTTTCTAAATTCTTTTGAAATCAATTTAAAATAAGTTAGTCTGGAATTTTTTTTGTAACTTTCTATGAATTTTTAGAATGTGAAATTTTTAGAGATTGGGGATACATTCAAAAGCTCCTTATGTAAAAATTTCAAAATCAGATTTGGAAAATTGAATACGTGGCATGCTATATAAGTTAGTTCTTAGAAAGAGGGAAAAAAGTTTCGGGAGAATCAAACTTGGTGAGGTAGAAGCAACAAGTAGATTAGGTTGACACATACAAATATTTGCAACAATGAGGATTAGTGTCTCCAATGGGTTGGTGCATATCTTTATTTACAATGGCAGGGATTAGTATCTAAAGTGGGTTGGTGCCTAAGAATATTTTGGGTAGTGGGGTTTGGTGTCTATAGTAGGTTAGTACGTACAAATATTTTTAATAATAGGATGGTTCCTACAAAGAATTATAAAAATATTTTTTGTGATTTTCTTCCGAAAGTGCTTCAACATAAATATTGTGTTCCATTTTTGTAAATGATAGATCTTATATGTGATTGTTTTCTTATGGATGTTTGAATAAGTAAAAATTATCTTATACTAATTCACCCCCATCCTCCCCTCTCATATAAGTGTGTGCTCAACAAGGACTTATTTTTATTTTTATTTTTCTAGTGTCCTCTTATAGACAAGGCATATGTGTTCTAAATTTCTATATTTTCCCATCTCATTTTCTTTGATAACAAGGATGGAAATACTTTATTAAAATTAAATGAGTTGCCTTACTACCTATGTAAACAACTAAACTATCCCACAAGTTTGGTACATAAAAAAAATAAAAATTGATACACTTATCTTAATATCAAATCTTAATGTCAACAAATAATAACTGACTTATCACATTATTGAAGGTGTTTAGATGCTCTGTCAATGAGTATCCATCCTTCATATTTAGGTTACACAACTTTTTCCCAAGGAACACTTTTTTCACTAGGGACTTAGAATGTTACAAAGTCCCCAACTTTTTCCATAATGTATTCATTGTATCTTCTCCTAAAACATTCAATAATATTGAATCCAACAAACACAACTCAGTATTGTGCTATTTTCCTTTTAGTCCAATTTAGTTTATTTTTCTGTTAACATCCTTATTGTTGCATAACCTAAATTCACAATGATCAATAATATTTGTACACCAATAGATCTTTCATTGGAGTTTATACAACTTAAAACTCTTCCCATTGAATTTCTTGATCTCTATATTTGAACTGCTTGCCATTTCCTTTTACCATAAGAATTGATTATGAAGATATCCCACTGAAACAAAATCTACCACAAGCCTGAGCCAAATCCCTTAGCCACAAAAGTATCCCCTTCAAGCCAAAATTACTATGATAACAAATGTAGGTTTTAACCTTATGCTATTAATTGCTACAAATAAATTCTTAGTAAAAGAAAAAAGTTGTAACAACACACACACATTAACATAGGGATTTTACCCTGGAAACCCAAACTGGGAAAACCAAAAATATTTTTTAGTATATTTCCTCTTTATTGTATTCTAATACGATATTTATATCCCGTGGTATTAATAAACCACCAATCCATTTACCCTTGATTAGAATACAATTTTATTACCTTAATCAAAATTAAAAAAAAACATGAGCTAAATCACCATGCACCACAAAACCATTACAAGTGAAAACCATGTATCGAAAAATACCCAAATTTGGACACAAAAAATGTACAAAGTTTTTTTGTTTTGTTTGTTTGTTTTTATTTTTATTTTTATTTTATTTTGTTTGTTTGTTTGTTTTGTTTTGTTTTTTGTTTTTTGTTTTTTTTTTGTTTGTTTTGTTTTGTTTTGTTTTGTTTTTTTAATTTTATTCGGGGTGATACCCTAAACCCATATGACCCCCCAAATACACTTTACATAATGTAAAAACCATGGATGTAGTCATGCAAGTAATATAACACATACCCGACAATATTAATGATAAATCAAAAGCCAAAGTAAGCTTGAGTGATGCCCTCTTTCTATGAGGTCATTACCCCAAGTTTTATATAATGGAATGCATAAATAAAGGACTAAGATGAATATCCTAACCCCTATGCAATGAAATGCATATACAAGAAAACGAGGCATGCAAGGAAAAATAAAATAAAATGAAAAAATACAAGAAAAAAGATAAAGAATCGATAGTAAGACATGGTGTTGAGGAAAGGGTAACTGAATGCATACGGGCTCCCCCCTACAAAGGTTCTCATAAGGATGAATAATTTATCTAACCTTTCATGTTAATGCCACCATTCCCATGAATTAAATCAACTATTATATTTGGAAATATTCTTTTACCTAGGTTTTGTGGGTTTTATGATGATCCTCCCATACCTAAACTTAGAAAATTGCATAAATTCATAAGCTAGCATGAAGTTTGAAGAAGATATCCAATGCGATCTACCTAATATATTTTACATTGAAAATGACTCACATTTTATGTTGCATTGACTCTTGTACACATGTTGGATGGTCATACTTAGATGCTTGGAGCCACTTCTTAATGATAATGTGTGCATAAATGTGGTGCTTTGGGGTTAATGGTGAATTCCTCCACACTTGCTTGAGGGTGTTCAATACCTACTGAAGATGTCATACTTTCTGATGACATGGCACATTGAGAAGACATATTACCACCCATTAAATATGAGATGTTTTGTATTGGAGATGATATGTTGCACCTCCTACCATGATGTGGAACTTGCATGACGAACACTCCAATTTTCAATGATTGGGCTCTTTATGATGATGATGCTGTCACACCTTTGGGGGCATGTTATGATCCTTAGGGATGAAACATTTCAACCATATAACTAAATGTTTCACTTCTAGAGCCTCTAAACATTAGTTAGAGTGAGTCGTTCACCTTTAATAACTATTTATGCCACATGTTTGGCCTTGAAGCACATATTTATGAGGATAAATTGATGTTTTTAGCATTATTCTTCATTTATGAGGCATTGTTGGGGGTCTTGAGATCTATCCACTCTTGTATCATGTATATTTTTTGTGGTCTTGGATTTTTTGTAGGGTTTGTAAGAGTGAACTTGGAATTGTTTTATGTTTTTAGGGATTTTAGCGGATGAGGAAGTGCTAGATATACCATATAAATAAGAGAAGAACTCCATGCCTGTGAACAATTCCTAATCATGGAGATATATGAGTAGTCTATTTTTATTCTATGGAAGGATGATTAGAGTGATTTCATGTCGAGAATGATTTTGTAGATAATCTTGCATTTTTTGTGGATTTTCATGGCCAAGGTTATGAATGATCTTGATTTCATGAGTAAGTGGTCTCTCTATTCTTGTTGGATTTTTTATGGATGATTCTAAAGTGTAATTATACTTTTCTATTGGAGATGGTGTATTCTTTGGTTTCTTCTTGTATAAATCCCTCCTTGAAAACCATACAAATATTTTTAGTGTTGATTCTTACCTTGAATTTATTGGATTTTGTAAGGTACTATGTAGATATTATGGGCTTAGTAGCGGACAACCATATATGTCACCAAATACCTCTTACATTCTCCTAAGGGAGTCCTTAGTTGACACCATATGCCTCCAAAAAATTAGGTATCAGTTTTCTCTCAACAATCAATCACAAAATCTAATATTTAATTGATTTTTATTGTTTTAGAGTTATATTAAGGTTTACAACAACATTACTTAAATTTGTAGCCATAATGACGTTAGAAATTTTGAGTATTTGTGCATCCATAAGACCTAGAATTAATTGTATAATCATATTTTGTATTTTTGATTTAATTTATGACCCTTTTAGGTCTAGATGTCTTGCTTGTTAGGGAAATTATATGCACCTCAATTTTTCAGATTTGGTTAGTTTGATTAAACCCTAGTTTAATCCATTATTTAAGCCCTAATTTTTCATTGATAATTACTTATTCAAGGGTTGTTCTGTTTGTTGTTGTTATAACTTGTTTAATTACTAAAATTTGTAGTTTTCATGCAAGTTTGGAAACAATGAAATTTTTTTCTTCTTTTGTAGTGCTTGCAGATCTTACTTTGACTAATATTGACTTTCTGAGCCTGGAAATTTCACTATCAAGTCACCTAATCCTTTACCTTTAATATTATATTTTTATGGTGTTATTATGAGTAGTTCGATAAGTGTCCTTATATTTGATTTCCTATTTCCTTTGGAACCCCTAAATCTACTAGGGAAGCCTCCCTTATGTAGGATTGATCATTCACTAAAGAGTGGGAAGTTCTTGCCTAGGTGACAATGGTAACACTCCCATTTTACACTAGTCTTAGCGACTTGTGAAGGCTTTGCACTAGTTGCAATATTTTGTCATAACATGTCCCATTTCGAGACCATTGACATATTAATAACAACCAATATATGGACCATTGTCAATTCCACCAAGAGTTTTATCAAGTGTACTTGAACAATTTCTTGATGATTTTTATTTTTTCCATAACAAAATATGATTTAGCATTTTTCACCCATGCCTCTAGATGTTCACCTTAAGTAGTTTATTAACTTTGATTTATGATGATATTTATGTCCAACTTGAAGTATGATTGGTTAAGTGCAATCATTCTAACCACACATGGTTTTTATTGAACCATATTGAATTGTTAGACAAGGATTCACCATCGATATTGCCCCTTTTATTCTTAGAACACGTCCATCGTGTCTTGCATCATTTTGAATGCATTAGTGTGAAAAAGGTGAGTATATATATATATATATATATATATATATATATATATATATATATATATATATATATATATATATATATATATATATATATATATAGATAGTGTAAATTGTATTAATGATATGTTTGACATTGCACCTCATTTCGAGTCGGTTGTACATCCTAATTCTCAATACTATTATGCATTGTGACAATTGGTGTGGTTTATGTACTTAATTACCCTAAATGAGATAGAAACATAGTTATTGATCAAACGAGAAAATTACCGATTACCTGTTTTTTTTAAGGTAGCAAAAAAATCACCCAATTTGGAAAAGTGGTTATTCAGAATACACCTTTTTTTTGGAGCATAAATTTGACACTTTAAATTTTCTTATGTATCAAGATTGAACATTTTTTTTAATGTTGCTGATTTTCATGCTGATTTTGAAAAGTGTTGATGCAACATCAACCCCCTTTTTTTAGAGGGCTCATTTTTTACACTTTAAATTTTCTAATGTATTAAGTGTGAATAAGATTTTTTAAATGTTGATTATTTTACCATTTTTGTCTTATTCATCTTCTCTTTTTTTTCCTAAGATGTTTATTTTTTAAGGGTTTTCCAAACATGTGTTTTTTATTTTTCTTTGCAATGTTTTTTTGTAATGAAATTTTCAATTTATTTTGCAAGGTTTGAAAAAAACAATAACATTAATATTTTGAGGTTACGATTTTTAATATATTTATATATCGTTAATTAATACTTAAATACACAAAAATAATTGTCACTAAAAAATAACAATTTTAAGCACTTGAAAAAAAATATACATTTTGCATATAAATATAATTAAAAAGTATGCATTTTATGCCATTTTTGCTAAATAGCAACATGTTTTTTTTTTTAAGCTGAGTAAGACCTTTCATTCATTCATCAAAAGAGCAGGTTAAATAAATATAAAAATTCCGAGGCCTCGACCTGCCCAATGGGAAACCATATCTGTTGGCCTTCATAAAGCATTATAGGGAAACAAAAAACAGAAGGTTTTAAGTCTATCAAATTTGGCCAGATATGCCTTACTGTCTGAATACCATAACAGGTTTTTCCTTCTAAGTTTAAAAATTCCTACCTCTATGACCATCATTAAAATTTAAACAAAGAATTGAACTTTAATAGACATAACTAGAAAATAACTAGTCCTCGGAGGACTCAATAGGTGTAGGGTCTTTAGCACTAGACCTTGGAATTTCAGAATACTTTGGGCATCGAAGGTGCTGCTCAATTCTGCCTAGGAGGAAATTTTTTTGCTGAACCTAAAACTTTAATAGCTGAAAATATTTTTGAATTTCCTAAAGGGAAGGGTCAATCTGCATGAAGTCAGAAGTATGCATTATGGCTTTGGCCACCAGATTTTTCATCATCCAGTATAGGTGGATGGTCTGCTTTTATTGGGAGACTCTTCCTCGAGTATTGCCCGGTTCGGGGATCAAAGTTCACAATATAATTATGGTTCTTCTTCCTCTTCTTGGCAGGTGAGAGCCTCTTCCCACCTCGCAATAATATTCTAAAATTGCTTCGAAATCTCCCTCACATAAGCATGTGCTGCATCTTTGTTGTGCTGGGCTTGAGTCTTACATCCAGTTCTTCTCAGCTACTAGGAGGAGGACTCACCCTTCTCTCTCCACGCACCTCTCTTCCAAGTTTTCCGTCAGCCCTCTACTATAGTTTCCTCTTTGACCTTCTTTTCTTCCGCCATCTGCACTTGTGGGTCTGGAAGGGGAAGGCGTTCCAACACCAAACACACTATCGTCCACCAAGAATGAAACCGACCTCCGCTCCTGAGACCTGCCTCTGTGACAGGGGTCAAGACTAGACGCAAGAGTGAGGCAACATTAATGTTCCAAAAATAAAATAAATTATGCAACAAGCAATTCCTTCTCACTCGACAGTGCTTAATTATCGTAATCTTCTTCCTTCGAACCATCACAATTAATGGAGAGGTTCAAGGTCTGGTTCTACCAGATACCTCAAAAATAACCCCGTAAACAGTTTGCATAACCTCCCCTCTCACAAAATACAACCAATGACATTGAGTCAGAACCATTATGCTAAACATAGAAGTAGCATTTAAGCAAGAACCATCCACCATCCTCCAAATATGTTGGCAAAACCTGCAATTCTGGGATAGCTACAAGCGTAACCCTCCAAACCCAGGGCTAAGGTTCCCATTTTCTGAAGCATGATTTCAAAGAGAATCGAAATCGACGCTAACAACCCGAATGCAAAAAAGAAATAATACCCCCCCAGGACTCCATAAAAGCAGGGAAACCGCTATCCTATACTGACTGTTCCAACGAATTGTGGAAACTAATTCTCTACCAACTATCTCCATATTCTCTTGATAGAAAAAGGAGAGGAAGAACATCACATACCCCAAGTTTGCTGAGCTGCGAATGCCACCAGAGTCCTTATGCCGAGGGCTCCCGCTTGCAACCTGCCAACGACTCACCACACTCTGAATGTAGCTATGGCGGAGGCAAAAAAAATTCACGACATCAAGCCATTTCCTTCTCCTGCCAATATCCTAGCTGCCTTGATGGTGGCACACTCCAACAGGCACCTCACCTGCGCACATGTAGCCATCATTGTAACACCGCCCTCTTCACCTACCATCAACATGATCGACCTGTTGTCCGACATGTTTCATATTAATTTCCTTAAGAATGATCCCCATTGGGATCCTCAACCAAATCACATCCCGATCAGGGTTCCATTCGTCCCCCACCCTCGGGGTTTCAATTGTCCTTCTAATCATTCTCAAGGATCCTTAGGAATGGATCTAAATCTCCGGGGTATCCATTTTTCAATTCTATATTGAGAGTGAGTCCCATATGAGCACATCCCCACTTAGCTAAGAAATCTTCCTCTTTGTTGCCATTACGGAGGACGTGCGATGGGAGGATGTACTCAAAATCATGGATGAGAGTACAAACTTCCTGGACAATGCGGGTTGTTCTCCAAATTTTACTTAGTTTTTCCCAATTTACTCCCTTGTTAAGACTTTTTATGGTGCCAATAACCAGTGAAGAGTCGCCTTCCACCACTAATTTCCTATATCCCATCCTTCTTGCAATGATGAGGCCATGTTTGATTGCATTATACTCAACCTCATTATTGCTTGCATACCCACATTCCCCTTAGAATCCCCATCAAAGTTTAATTTAATAAAACCTTGGGGGGGGTGGTGTAGCTTCCATGAAGCAGGGGCCAACATATGGGGTGAAAGGTTCAGAGCTGTGAGGATACCTGCTTCATGTGGCACTACTTGCCATTTTTCTGAAAGGTTTGTTTTGGGTATATTCTAAATGATTCCTTCCCACACCTGCCTTTGAGAAGGCTTCTGGTTTTTGACAATTATTCAGTTCCGTTCCTTCTAGATAGCCCAGAGAAGGAACCCAATGCTTATGGTCCAAGCTTTGTTTAAGATTGAGCTCTTGAGGATCCCAATTCTCCATAACTCTAGTGTTGATGGAATGCTAGTGATATCTTTGTCTATATGACCAAATGTAGTTTCCAAATTCTGCCATAGGTATTCTGCATAAGGGCATTGGTTTAGCAGGTGTTCCCCATCTTCCCCTGTAGCCTCGTACATGCAGCATTGGGATGTCCTGAGAAGTCCCCACTTTTGGAGTTGGTCCCATGTAAGGATTCTTTGTTTACAAACTAGCCAGAGAAAGTGGGTCACTTTAGGCCAGTGATGGCTCAACCATATTTTCCGCCATACGGGATTATCCTGATCTTGAGGGATTTCCGTAGATAGTATGTAAGCTTCTTTAATTATAAACATACCTCTGGGCATACATTCCCATCTCAGGATGTCTATTCCTTCTGTTACAATCACCTTTCTGGATTGTAGTTCTCTGTCAAATATCAACCATTGTTCTGAAGCCGGTGGGTTATGCCACTCTTCTTTACCTTTCCATTGTCTCCAATCATTATTTGTATCTTGCTTCCAATATTGATCCACCATTGCATTGTTCAAGCACTAAATAAGAGCATGTTAAATAAAATATTTTTATGAAAAAATTGAATAAAAAAGTTCAAAAAATAACGAATTTTATGAATTTTATACTTAAAGATGATACAATTTAAGTATTTTTTCCAAAAAAAAGATTCAAATAAGAGTTAAAGTAAAAATAATAATAAAAATGTTTAAAAAAATAGAGCATACAATTAAAAAAAACACCAATAAATTAAAAAAGAAAAAATAAAAAGTCCTTAAAAATAAAAATTAGAAATATAAAGTGTTAAAAATTAATAATACAATTAAATAAAAAAATTGAAAAAAAAACATCAAAACAATTTAAAAAGAAAAAATTTAACTCAAAAAAACCATTAAAAGTAATAAATTGAAAAATGGAAAAAGAAAAAAAACATATAAAAAAATAGATTAAAAACTATTTAAAAAAAATTAAAAACTATTAAAAAAAAAAACTTAAAAAAGATTAAAAAAAAATGTAAAAATAATAATTAAAAAAAAACATAAAAAATAAAGAAATAAAAAACATATTAAAAAGAAAATTTAAACTATAAAAAAATATTAAAAATAATAATTACAAAAAACATAAAAAATAAAATAATAATTTAAAAAAACATTTAAAACAAAAAAACATTAAAAAATGTTTTGCATGATTTTTTTTTCAATTCTTTTTATAAATGTAATTTTTAAAATGATTTTTTACTTTTTATTTTATTTTTTTAAATGGTTTTTATTTATTTATGTTTTTTTTATTTAAATTATCATTTTTATTATTTTTAATAGTTTTAATTTTTTTTAATATGTTTTTTTATTTTGTGAGTAAAATCTTTTGGTAAAAATCACATCAAAATAATTTTGGTCGACGCGTTTCGAACTAGCCAGTGTGGTTCATCATCAGGACAAGATGAAAAATCTGATCAGGTAACCCAATTAAATAGATAAGAAAAGCTCCAACTAGCCATTTGTAAAATAACGACTAGTTTGACTAAACTTAGGCAATAAAATAAAAAAAATAAAAAAACTATAATAATAATTTCTTTTTTTATTTAATAGGAATAAATTAAATGCTTGATGTTTATAATTTGAATTTTATTTATTTTTATTTTTAATAAAATAAGAATTATTCAATATATTCTTGAAGATTAAATAAATGTTTACTATTATATATATTTATTTTGTTCTATTTTTATTTTTATTTATTTTAATAATAGATTAAATGTTAAAATATCAAATCAATAAAAAAAAATAATAATAATAATAAATAAAAAAATAAAAAAATAAAATAAAAATACATAAATAAAAATAAAAATTAATAAGTAAAAATACAAATAAAAATAAATAAATAAATATTTATAGTTTGAATTTAATAAATCTATTTTATTTTAATAATATGTTATATATTATTATTAAAAAAAAAAAAATCAGGAATGAAAAGCAGGAATCCAACATATGCTAACCATCCACCCATCGTCCCTGTTGAGGTTAATTGGCCTCTTTTCAATTTCCAAGGCTTCTCTCAACTTCCGGTGGTGGAAATGGTCAATCCTCACAATAACCTTAGCATCTTCAATGCAAATGGGATGATTTGTCTTCTCAACATGCTCTACTAGGGCTGAGGAGCATGATCTATTATGCTTAAGGTCAGCAACATGTTCATGCATTCTTTGATTAATTGATCGACTCGTTTCATCAATGTAAGGAGTCCCACACGAGCATGTAATCAAGTAAACACCCTTACCATCCTTAGGGAAAATCGGGTCCTTAACCGATCTAAGCGAACTCCGAATGGTGCGGGAGGGTTTGAACGTTGAGGAAACATTATGTTTCTTTAGGATCCTAGCGATTTTATCTGTAGTAACTTGGATAAACGAAAGGTGAACTCCAGATAACTGATCAGAAGGATCTTTCTTACCTCTAGGACCCTTTTCAACTTTTTGAAAAGCTTTAAGACAATGACTCATGCTATAACCATTTTTATTAAAAACTTTAAGGAGATGAGCCTTTTCACCTTCAAAGTGGTGTTCATTAGAGATTCTAAAGGCTCTGGTGGCTAGGGTGCTGAGAACCCCAAGCTTCTGAGCAGGGAAATGGTGAGAACTAGCATGTAAATACTGCTCAGTGTGTGTCTTCTTTCTAAAAAATTGATGAGAGAAAGAACCATCTTCATTCCTAGAAATGAGGACATCAAGAAAAGGCAAGTTACCATTATCTTCAAATTCCATGGTGAACTTAAGGAAGTCAGATTGATCATTAAGATGCTGGAAGAAAAGGTCCAATTTCTCCTCACCATGAGGCCAAACAACACAAGTGTCATCAACAAACCTTTTCCAAAGTTTAGGTTGAAAAAGGGAGGAGGAAAGGGCTCTAGATTCGAAGTCTTCCATGAATAGATTAGCTACCATAGGAGAAAGGGGGGAACCCATGGCCACACCACAAGTCTGTTCAAAGAATTCACCCTCAAAACTAAAGAAAGTCGAGGTTAGAGAAATTTCAACAAGATGAGCAGTATCAGGATCCGTGACTCGAGAAATGACATTGACAACTTCCCTAATGGGGATGAAAGTGTATAAGGAAACAACATCAAAACTAACAAACCTATCATCACTATATAACTTTAAGTTTTTCAATTCATTAATAAAAGAACATGAGTCTTTAACAAAGGAAGAGGTCTGACCCACAAGTGGTTTAAGCTTAGAGGCTAGAAATTTAGCGAGCAGATAAGTCGGACCTCCTATGGTGTTAACAATAGGGTGAAGGGGAACTCCATCCTTATGAATCTTAGGAAGACCATAAATCCTTGGAGTGAGGGGGTTACTCTCAATAAGCTTTTTACTCAAAGATCCAACAGTGCTACTCAATTTTATAGCCAAAGCAACTGCTTTTGAAACTTTTTTTAGGGGATTTTTGTCAAGCTTCTTGTAGCTCCCGCTATTAAGAAGGTGATCCAACATCTTATTATGATAATCCTCTTTGTTTAAAATAACCGTAGCACCTCCCTTATCAGCTTTAATAACAACAATGTTATGGTTGTTGTTTAAGGATTTAAGAGCCTCAAACTCTAGTTTGTTGATGTTGCTCTTAGGGGACTTAGCTTTTCTAAGGATCATGGCACAATCTTGCCTGATAGTGTCTTTAGTAGTATCAGGTAAATCCCTAATCCCATATTCAATATCACAAATTATGTCTAGACTAGGGATTTTTTTAGGAGCAAGAGCAAAATTAAGACCCTTCTCTAACAAACTGAAGACATGTTGATCAAAGGAAAAACTAGAGAGATTAATAACAGTCTTATTCGAGGGGGAGGAGAAAGATTTGATATTACTATTATTGTTGTTATATTACTATGAAACCTGTGTTGTTTGGCCTCATGGTAAGGAGAAATTGGACCTTTTCTTCCAACATCTTAATGATCAATTTGACTTCATTAAGTTCACCATGGAATTTGAAGATAGTGGTAGCTTGCCTTTTCTTGATGTCCTCATTTCTAGGAATGAAGAGGGTTCTTTATCTCATCAAGTTTTTAGAAAGAAGACGCACACTGAGCAGTATTTACATGCTAGTTCTCACCATTTCCCTGCTCAGAAGCTTGGGGTTCTCAGCACCCTAGCCACCAGAGCCTTTAGAATCTCTGATGAACACCACTTTGAAGGTGAAAAGGCTCATCTCCTTAAATTTTTTAATAAAAATGGTTATAGCATGAGTCATTGTCTTAAAGCTTTTCAAAAAGCTGAAAAGGGTCCTAGAGGTAAGAAAGATTCTTGCAATCGTTTATCTGGAGTTCACCTTCTGTTTATCCAAGGTACTACAAATAAAATCACTAGGATCCTAAAGAAACATAATGTTTCCTCAACGTTCAAACCCTCTCGCACCATTCAGAGTTTGCTTAGATCGGTTAAGGACCCGATTTGCCCTAAGGATGGTAAGGGTTTTTACTTGATTCTGTGCTCGTGTGGGGCCCCTTACATTGGTGAAACAGGTCGATCAATTAATCAAAGAATTTATGAACATGTCATTGACCTTAAGCATAATAGATCACGCTCCTCGGCCCTAGCAGAGCATGCTGAGAAGAAAAATCATCACATTTGCATTGAAGATGCTAAGGTTATTGCGAGGATTGACCATTTCTACCACTGCAAGTTGAGAGAAGCCTTGGAAATCGAAAAGAGGCCGGTTAACCTCAACAGGGACGATGGGTGGATGGTTAGCAGATGTTGGATTCTCGCTCTTCATTCCTAGTTTTTTTAATTTTTTATTAATAATATATAACATATTATTAAAATAAAATAGATTTATTAAATTTAAACTACAAATATTTATTTATTTATTTTTATTTGTATTTTTACTTATTAATTTTTATTTTTATTTTTATTTATTAATTTTTATTTTTATTTTTAATTTTATTTAATTTTATTGATTTGATATTTTAACATTTAATCTATTATTAAAATAAATAAAAATAAAAATAGAACAAAATAAATATATTAATTATTATTCTAAAAATAAAAATAAAAATAAATATATATAATAGTAAACATTTATTTAATCTTGAATAATTCTTATTTTATTAAAAATTAAAATAAATAAAATTCAAATTATAAACATTAAGCATTTAATTTATTCCTATTAAATAAAAAAAAGAAATTATTATTATATTTTTTTGATTTTGATTTTATTTTATTGCCTAAGTTTAGTCAAACTAGCCGTTATTTTACAAACGGCTAGTTGGAGCTTTTCTTATCTATTTAATTGTGTTACCTGATTAGATGTTTCATCTTGTCCTAATGATGAACCACACTTGCTGGTTCGAAACGCGTCGACCAAATTTATTTTGATGTGATTTTTACTGAAAGATTTTACTCACAATTTATGGATCACAGAAGCAAAATTCCTAATGTTTTTTATTTCTTTATTTTTTTTAATGTTTTGTTTGCTTATTAAAAAAAAAATGTTCTAATGTCTTTTTTAGCTTTTGTTACTTTTTTTCATTGTTTTTTATTTTTATTTTTATTTAGTTGTATTTTTAATTTTTTTTTAACAATGTTTCTAATTTTTACTTTTAATATTTTTATTTTTAATTGTATCTTCTATTTTTTTAAACATTTTTTATTTTTATTTTTAATTTTAATTGTTTGTTTATTTATTTATTTTTTTAATGATTTTTTTCTAAGTATACTTTTTTTAAATGTTTTTTTTAATATAATAATTATTTATTTTAAAGTTTTTTTAATTATTTGTTTTTGTTTTTGTTTTTAAATTTATCTCATCGATATTATTTATTTATTTGTCTTTATTTTTGTCAAAATTTTAAATTCTTTTCTTAAATTATATTTTTTTTGAAATTTTATTTATTTATTTTTTTCTAAGTTAAGTTTGTTTTTTTTACAATTTTTATTACTTATTTTTGTTTTTTGTTTTTTAATTTTTTTACATTTTTTTTAAAATTTTTTTATATTGTATTTTTTTGGGTCTTGTTTTAATTTTTTTTTTAATGTATTAATATATATTTTTATTTACTTATTATTATTTTTATATTTTTTGTGTTTTTGTTTTTATTTTTTCAATGTTTTCATATTCTCAATATATTTGATTGGATATATATGTCAAAATAAAAAATATGTAGAAGTAATAAATCTAGGAGTACAATTTTTTGTTGATGGTTTACGTCCTTTGTGGTCCATAGGATTCTAACAATTTTTTTTTGCATAATCTTTAACATGTTTATTAATTTCGATATATATATATATATATATATATATATATGAAAATAAAATTAAAATACATATATTTCTAAATAATGATACAATTTAAAAAAAACAGTTTGTAAATTTCAAAATCTTAAAATTATATAAAAATAAAATATTTACACAAGTTTCCAAAAAAAAACAAATGTTTTAATGCAAAGAGTATCAAAAACTCCATAATCACATATAAATTCATTTGTTTTGTAAAGTTGTTCATTCATCATAACTTAAGTGCTTCCTATCCAGTGACTTCAATACATTATATAAAAAAGACATTATATTTAATAAATTGTTATTAATATGATAAAATAAAAATAAAAATAGATTAATATAAATTAAATGGTAATAATAAGGCTGAAAATTGTTGGAATTTTAAGGCTTTTCATAGAGGTAATATTTTATCTTTAATGTCATCCTTGGAATTTTAAGATTTTTCAGAGACATAATATTTTACCTTTAATACCATACCTAAAAATCATTGGAATTTTAAGACTTTTCAGAGACGTGATATTTTATCTTTAATGTCATGCCTATCGTTGGGATTTTAAGGTTTTTTAGAGTCATGATATTTTATCTTTAAAGTCATTATTAAAGGATGTTGACAATTTACCCTAAAAAAAAAGATGTTATTCTAGCATCAACACTTTTCGTTTTCAGGGTGTTTAAAAATTGGCTTTTACTTCCATTTTTAAAAAGTGTTGAAAAAAAAAACTTTATTCCAACATCAACACTTTCGTTTTCAGGTTGTTTTTTCATGTTTTTTTTTGGTTTTTTTGGTTCAAATTATCGTTTTGAGGTAATAGTTCTCGTTTGATCGGTAACTTTGTCTAAAGTTAGGTTTGCTATTGAAGGCCAAAAAATGTGGTTCCATTGTTGTTTTTTTACATACAATTTTTAAATAAGAGCATGGAATAGGACATATTGAATCTCGATAATAAAGGGATCCCATTGGGAAGAAGACAATACATTGTTTGGATATTGGGTATTCCTACGATGATGTGTTGGTATATCAAAGACAAGGATGATGATGATATATCTTCCTTCTTGGTAAATACTTGTGAAAATTAACTTTCTTCTTTTTACTTATTATTTATTCTTCATCAAGTGAATACATAATATTAGTCTTCCAAGATCACAAAGAGGCAAGAGACACAAAGTTTCAGTTTCCAAGGCAGGGAAAAACCCAAAAATTGACCAAGTCAAACCCTCCTTCAAGTAATTTTAAGTAGTCCAAATCAACACCTTCAAGTCACTTCAAATAATCAAAGTCAACGCAAGTCATATATGTCTTCAAATTGTTTATATTTCAGAGATTTTGGATCTATGATGAGGAGGTCGAAAACAATTATGTTATCACTTTAGAAGTTCAATATCTTACAAAAAAAATGCGAGCTTTTCTTTAGAGTAAAATTCAGAAAACCTTATAGACTATACTTCTAGTTTCTTCCTTCGTTATTCTTCTAATTCTATGCTCCTTTCACTAGTTTCATATCATTCTATTCATTGGATGAATTCAGGTCCCAAGGAGGTCAGACTATCTTCATATATATACCTGACTAGATATCAAATAATTGTCATTGAGGCTGACCTAAGGGTTGACTTGGTCAATCCTTGTGGACTTAAGACTTCAACAAAAAAATGATTTTTTTTTATTTTACAGATGTCTAAATAGGACATGACTTAAATACAAACTTCTTTGACTCTTATTGAGCATGAAAAACATGCATGATCAAAACAATAAAATAATTTAAATATTTTTATTACATTATGAAGACTGACACTAATTACATTTTCAACACTCCCTCTTAACTAGGGAGGTATTCATAATGAATTAACATGACTATCTCAAGTTGACATATTCATATAAGAAGGGAACCATATTTATAAGCATAATGATGATAGTATCATCATAACCAACATTGTCACAATACACTCTATCTCTCCAAAAGATCAGAGCATAATGATGGGAGGAATTCCATAGGACATCACATCGCCTCTCCTAGGTACATACTCCACCTAGGATACCCACATTATGTCCTTCGCCGAATCGTTTCCCTTAAGGAAATTTTTGTCCACCAGACCATTTTTTATCCAAGTCCATGTACTTGAATTAACATTTCAATCATAATCCATCACATCACATGACTCAAGAATTTCCATCAAATATGCTTATCCAATCCACCATTCTCCTTATCCATGTCCATCTACTTGAATTTCCATCACAATACATTACACAAGGAGAACCATGTGTCCAACCATTCTCCATCTCAACTTGAGAGGAGAAATCTATACTCACTCCCTCTCAAACAAGGAAGAAACCCTCTTATAAATGAGTTTACCTTACTGCAACCCACTAAACTAGGGCTCCAAAACTACCTCTTAATAGTCCATGTCTTCTCACATGATTATGCACTTGAGTCTACTAGATCCAACATTGCTTCCCATATTTATTCCTAATAGTCCATTGACATATTCAATGAATTACTGTATATGAGGTATCTTAGGCATCCTGCTGTCAACATATAAGTTGCTTCAGATTACTGTACCTAGATCTATCTTCATATAATTCATTAACCAATTGATCTGAGACTTACATATGCTTCCTCAATTAGTCATCATAGCTTCAAAGACTCTAAAAAATTTGTCGTCTGGTTGCTTCTTAATACATAGGGTTTTCCACAAGCTTCCTATTTAATCTTTCTCAAACTAGTGAACTAGGGCTTAACAGTGAGACCTCTTATATGCACCCTTTTAGTCCTTGCAAGTTATCAACCCTTAAGGTTCCAAATGTCTTGTCCTACTAGCAAACTTCTAGTCCTTGATGAGACTGTTCAATAGGGCACACTTGTGACAACAACTATAGTCCTAGTTGCTAGATCATCACCCAATAAAGTTCATCAAAAAAGAATGGAATATATACTTCCTTCTTCTTGCTATTTGAAACCCTCAACTCATGCACCTTTCTTTGAAGTTTCAATCCACAGATTAGGGCGCACTGATAGTCTATGCCATCTCCCTAATATGTGGTCAAAGATTCCTCAAAATACCGTGGTTATCCTCCCTTTATAGGCCTCTTCCATGTGTTGTCCTTATGAAATGTTCAACCACCTAGCCACTTGTTTAGGCCTTTCATTCCCCCTATATGAGACTACAGGGGCTCAATCTCTTAGGGTCATTAGTTTTCATTGTCAAATGTGTTTCCCATGTCCTTTAATTTTCAGTTTCTAAATAAATTGAGTTTATGACCACTGTTGTTGTCATTAGCCTCAAATGGTCATTTTCTGATCATAACCAAATTCCATTCAACAAGAGTTTCACCCACAACATGAAAGAGCGTCAAGTTATGAAAGTTATGGTAACACACATATTTTTTAGTCAAGTCAAAATGGGTTTTAGTGGCATTTTTCTATCAGACTTGTTTAAATTGATTCCATTACAGTCAAGGGATATGGTCAATATTATACATCTTATTCCCTACTCTTATCTACCCTTTCTTCCCTATTTTTACACTTCATTTCCCCATTCACATTTCATCCATCCCATTTCATACAAACTTACACCTTATACCCTTTCCCTTCTTACCACCTACCCATCATTCATATTACTTTCATTAATTCCTCCTCCAATTTTATCCTAAATCTATTTCCCCAAAAGATCATAACATCCCTCATATATGACATAATCCTCCCACTATCTAAAGGATGTTATACTCCCAAATTTTCTAATAATTTCTCATTGATGATTGATCATATTGAATTAGGTGGAGCACTTCATAACATCATTTCCGAAACCATCATCATGCTACAAGACAAAACAAGAGAAATTCAAATAAAACACGATCGCCTTAATCCTTCGCAGATCACCTTCATGCTGATTCCTAGCTGATTAACCATCAAATTCAAAGATCACAGGTCGATCCACAGTGAATCCATTGGTAAAGAAAAAATCCACAGTCACTATGAAGTTATCAATGTGCACCGGGGCTACTCAGACCAGTCGTTGCTCAATGTTGGAGCGATCCTTCAACACTCTATATAACATCGGCATGGGTTAGAATTTCACTTTAAGCTAAGTTTGAGTTAGGAGTATTAGTGCCTAATCCAAATATATTTTGATAAGAATAATTAATAGCCTATTAATTTGTGTTAAACCACTACTTCCCAAGTGCTGCGCAAGCCCTGTTTTTGCTTCCCAAGTGCTGCACAAAATAATCTGTTTTATTCATCATGTTGAAATGTTTTTCTAATCACATGGAAGAAAATTTTAGGAAACTCAAAGAGATTTTTCTCAATAATGGAACAAAGCACAATAACCTCCTTCAGTTTTTACACAGGTGTCTTATATCGAGAGTTTCAAATGCATATTCAAGGCCTATTTTTCGGACTATGTAATTTCCTGTTTTAGCAATTGTTTTGAAAAGCAGTTTATGAGAAGCTGAGGAATATTTTGAAGAAACTGAAAGAGGTTTTTGTAGAGAATGGGCCAAATAACAGAAATCTATCTCTGATTTTACACAGGTGGTATCGTTTAATATGTACACGTGTCTCTTTGAGGCTCATTTTCACAGTTTTTGTTGACAGAATCATGATTTTTTTATTTTATTTTTAATTTTGGTTTGAAAATGTGTAAATTTATGGATGTTTTGAGGTTTCCAGTTGTAATGGAACATGTGTAAGGGTCCATTTCCTATTCAGAGGCCCCCTCAGCACCCATTCATCGGCCAAGGTGTCCTCCAGCACATAAAAAGCATGCATACATGGAACTGCTGCACAACGCTGCGCAACACAGTCTGAAACTACTCTTCCTATTTTCATTATCAGTCTAAGAGTTTTCATGACCGAGAGTTTTCAATGATAGGATAAGGATATTTTTGGGATAATTTCATTATTTATATAGGCTTGAAAGAGTAGAATTAAAGTATTTTTCTAGCATTTTTTTCCCAAAAAACAATGAAGCTATTTAGAGCTGCTTTGTGTACTTTTGATAATAATAAAAACAAAGCGTTGCTAATGGGAGTGATTAGATCCATTTTGAATGGATAGTGGATACATTTAACTTAGTCATGACATGTTTTTATGATGTAAATTGCATTTAAGCTCATGATGGACAAGGAAGAAAGAGTTAGTTGTTTGTTGGTTGATTGATCGAACTAGGTCTGATGTATGTGTTTTGGAATAAAAATCTCAGAGCATGCTTTCTCCCATGTTTTCAAAGATTCTTGTGGTGTGTGGTTTCAAGTTTGCGTTTTCATTATGTTAATATAATATCTATTTATGAAACTTTTGTCTTGAATTCATCCTTATATGCTCAGGATAATTGCATATCTCTTACATGATGGAATTCTTTATTGCTCTGTCATGGTTCTTCTGAATATTTGGTCATTAGTTACGTAGAAAAATTCATAATCATATTCTCTGTTGCATTTGACTACATATTTTTATGTTTCCCTCATTCTTCACTATACTAAAATTGATAATTGACTTGCAATCTGCACCTACATTGCCTCTGTTATCTAGATGGCTCATGTATGCATTGATGTTATAGGTTTGAGATTTTGAAATATGCTCATGGTTTCATTCCTCCATAGAATTTTATTAAATCTCCCAACAATTTTTATGAATTCCAAGATTTTTATATATCTATTCTCCATAGTCATTAAGCTTTAGGGTAATTATCTTTAGCCATTTTCTAGTGAGGCAGCCCCCTCTAGTTATAAAGGACTAGCTTCTAACCCAAAGAGTTTTGTGGTTACCTTTGTGGCCCTTTCCTTAGCCTAAAGGGATTCACAGAGTGCTAACATAATGGCATTGTTGTTGGGGATTGAAAGGTTTCATCTTCCTCGAGAAAGATCTTAAAAGTTTCAGATTTGGTCGTTGATGGTGGACAACAGTCAAACATAGAAAAGACTAAACCATTCATCTAGCGACTCCAAAAACTTCAAATCAGATTTAGAGAAGAACAAGCCTTGTCATCAGAAGGATGGAAGGACAATATCTGAAAGTCAGGTACTTAAACTTGAATTTTCTTCAAGGTATAGTATTATGTTTTATCAATTGGTTCTGTCCTTTCCTGAAATTGTAAAAATAATTTTGTTCTATTTGCTGAATCTGAATGTAGATTACAAATATGCACATGAGTCCCCTTCTGGTAGTGTATATCATTCTCTTAAAGTTGCAAATGTATCTCCTTTTTGTCACTTGGTTGTCCTGAACAAGATCCAAATGATAATCATAGTCCACCTGGTACAACTTCATCTTAAACCTCAGTCATGGCTACTGCTCGGTATTCCCCATTAAATTTTCCATCCCCTTTGCATGAGTTACCACATAATCATGGTCAGAGGCTACTTCAATTTGATGGTACAAGTAAGATCACATCAAAGAAGCATGTAGAAAATATCATTGACTTCATTGACTTGGAGGAAGCAGATCATGAAGATGTCAAATTGAGGCTTTTTGCTCAAAGTATTTCAAGAGAAGTTAGGAATTAGTATAGAAGTTTGACAACTAGAAGAATTCCTAATTTCCAACAGTTTGAACACATTTTCCTTGACAGATGGGAGGTTAAAAAGAACTCTTTTCATATTATGGGTGAGTATCAGAATCTAAAGAGGCATCCTGGTGAGACAGTCCAAGATTTCTCAACCAGATTTAATAGTGTTTATGATTCCATACCTACTGATGTAAAGCATCCCCCAGGATTGGCTATAATTCATTATCAAGATGGTTTTTATGTTAAGATTTCCTATCATCTCATGAGAGGAATCCCACCACTTTGGAGGATATGCAGAAAAGTGTTGTCGATGTGGAAGCAATTTTATTGATCAAAAGAGCCAAAATGGAAGCTGAAAGAAGGGAAGTGGTTAAGGAGGAGATTTCTCCATTGTTTAAGCTAGATACATTGATGAAAACCATGGAAAGGTTGATGGACACATTCACTATGCAAAACAAACCTGTTGTTAGAGGGAAACAAAGAAGACCTCCTCTCCAAGAAGATTTGGTAGAAGAGGGAGAGGTCGTTGATTTGTGTCACCATAAGCTAAAAGATGGTTGTTTTATTTATTCATTTGAAGACAATCATGAAGAAAAATCAGTGGCATGTTCTCAAAAAGAGGATTTTTCATGTGTCACTTATCACAACAATGAATAATATGATGAAAGTAGTGAATCAGGTGAGCAGTCTTATAGTTTTGAACATAAAAAAACAATGAATTTGCTGATGATAACTCTCTACCTTTATGTTATGCTACTTTTGAAGTGTTGAAAGAAAATGATAAGATCACTAAGGAAGTAGGAAAGAAATATGAAACTAACATAACTTGGCAGAAACCTTCTTATATAGTTGATGATCCTGTCACTTGTTACATTGAAGACCCCTTCAGTAAAAACTTGCAGCCATTGAGTAACCATGAGATTGAAGATCATATAGTCTCCTCAGAACCAATACATAATATATTGTAGCAACTTTCTTTGGTTTTCAATTATCCAATAACTGATTATTTGGATGGTTTCTATAGTCAAAGTCATCCTCCTTTAGCTAGTTGGGAGTCTAAAAAAATGGGTGATAAAGACTTAGTTCGACAACAAAAAGCATTTTCTTGTCCAACTGTGGTTTCAAAACAAAGGTCACAGGAACATTTTCAACCCTATCATGAAAGATACAAGTTGAAATTTCATGAATGAAAGGTTGCAGATAAAGGGTTGTGCTTATGGTATGTAGACCACTTAGAGCAGAATTACAATCTATTAGATGAATTGAAATTCAGTGTTCACTCGTTTGACAATAATTTTGTAGAATTCTTGAAATCAACAAGTGGGCTTAAGTTCTTCAATCCCGTCAAAGTTGAATTTGTTTGCAATTTTTTATTGGAGTTTCGATTCTCTTATTTTTTCTGCCTCCTCAAGGAAAGTGTGAGCATAATTCTAGTGAATGACCATCTCCTTGCTTGGCTTCATTAGAAATTCCATATTGCTTGAGTGAGCAAGTTATTCAACAATTAGTGTAGATAGCAATATGAATAAGCTTAATGATTTGAGCATCTTTTTTAGCAGTGTACTAGCTTTCAATAGTTTCTTTTGGTATTATTGTTCATGTTTTCAAGTGTGCGTGGTCATCATTTGGATTTGAAGCCCGAAGTGAAGGCCCTAAGGTTTCAATGATCTGTTTCCATATATCAGGTTAAATTCAATTCAGTCATAGTCAATTTAGTCTTTTTACATTGATTCTATTGCCCAATGGTCTAATTATGCTACTAGTCTGCGGTTTTGTTCTTGGCACCTCACTAGGAGGTTGCCATCCCCATTGGAGCCAATGTTAGGGTCATTAGTTTTCATTGTCAAATGTGTTTTCCATGCCCTTTACTTTTAAGTTTTTGAATAAATTGAGTCTATGACCACTTCTATTTTCATTAGCATCAAATGGTCATTGTCCGATCATCGTCAAATTCCTGTCATCAAGAGTTTCACCCACAACATGAAAGAGCGTCAATTTAAGGGATTTATGGTAGCAAATGTTTTGTTTAGTCAAGTAAAAAGGGGTTTTACTCATTTTTCTGTCAGACTTGTTTAAATTTATTCCATTACAGTCAGAGGTCTAATGGTCAAGGGATATGGTCAATATTCTACATCTTATTCCCTACTCTTATCTACCCTTGCTTCCCTATTTTTACACTTCATTTCCCCACTCACATTTCATCCACCCCATTTCATACAAAATTACACCCTATACACTTTCCCTTCTTACCACATACTTTCATGTATTCCCCCCTCATTTTTATCCTAAATCTATTTTCCCAAAAGACCATAACATCCCTCATATATGACATAATCCCCGCGCTATCTAAAGGATGTTATACTCCCCAATGTTCTAATAATTTCCCATGCTTGATTTATCATATAAAATTAGGTGGAGTGCTTCATGAAATAATTTCAAACCATTATGACACTACAAGACAAAACAATATCAATTCAAATAAAAAATGATCGCCTTAATCCTTCGCAGAGCACCTTCATGCTGATTCCTAGATGATTAACCATCAAATTCGAAGATCACATTTTGATCCATAGTGAAGCCATTGGTAAAGAAAAAATCCACAATCACTGTGAATTTATCATTGTGCATAAGGGCTACTCAGACCAGTCGATGCCCAGTGCTACGCAATTGTTGTGCATCGATCCTCCAACACTCTATACAACATCGATATGGGTTAGAATTTAACTTTCAACTAAGTCTGAGGTAGCAGTCTTAGTGACTAATACAAATATCTATTGATAATCATAATTAATTTCCAATTAAGTTTTGGTAAACTAATACTTCCCAAGTGCTACACAATCCCTGTTTTTTCTTTCGAAGTGCTGCACAAAATACTATGTTTTAGTTATCACGTTTAAACATTGTTTTTGATCACATGGAAGCAAATTTTGGGAGACCGAAAGATTTTTTTCTCAAGCATGGACCAAAGAAAAATAACCTCCATTTTTTTCATAGGTGTCATATATCGGGAGTTTCAAATGCATCTTCAAGACCTATTTTTCGGACTGTGTAATTTCTTGTTTTAGCCATTGTTTTTCAAAGCAGTTTCTCAGAAGGTGAGGAAGAGTTTGAAGTAAATAAAAAAGGTTTTTGTAGATAATGGGCCAAATAAAAAAAATGTGTCTCCTATTTTACATGTGTACCATTTGGGAGTTACACGTGTTGCTTTGAGGCTCATTTTCATTGTTTTTGTTGACAAAATTATGAAATATTTGGATTTCGGTTTTTAAATGTGGAAATTTATGGATGTTTTGAAGTTTCTAGCTATCATGGAACATGTGGAAGGGTTAATTTCCTACTCTGAGGCACACTCAATTCCCATTAATTTGAAAAAATTTCCTCCAACACGTAAAAATCATGTATACGTGGAACTGCTATGTAGCACCGTGCAACACAGTCTGAAGTTGTTCTTCCTATTTTCATTATCAGTTTGAGAGTTTTCATGACCGATAGTTTTCAATGATAGGATAAGGATCTTGTGGGGTAAGTTTATAATTTATATAGGCTTGAAAGAATACAATTAAAGTAGTTTTTCTTGCATTTTTCCCCAAAAAACAAGAATGCTATTTAGAGCTAATTTGTCTACTTTTGATAAAAAAAACAATGTGTTGCTAATGGGAGTGATTTGATCCATTCTAAATGGATAGTGGATACATTGAACTTAGTAATGAAATGTTTTTATGATGTAAATTGTATTTAAGCTCATGATGGAAAAATAATAAAGAGTTATTAGGTTGTTGGTTGATTGATCAAACTAGGCCTGGTGTATGGGTTTTGGAATAAAAAGCTCAGAGCATGCTTACTCGTCTATTTTCAGAGATTATTGTGGTGTGTGGTTTCAAGTTTGTGTTTTCCTTATGTTAATATAATATCTATTTCTGAAGCTCTTGTCTTGAATTCATCCTTAGATGCTTAGGATAATTGAAGATCTCTTACATGATGGAATTATTAATTGCTTTGTCATGGTTCTTCTGAATATTTGGTCATTAGTTACATAGACGAATTCATAATCATATGATTTGTTGCATTTGACTGCATATTTTTATGTTTCCCTCATTCTTCACTATACTACATTCGATAATTAACTTTGAATCTACGCCTAACTTGCCTCTGTTATCTAAATGGCTCATGTATGCACTGATGTTAAAGGTTTGAGAATTTGAAATATGCTGATGGTTTCATTCCTCCATGGCCTTTTCTTAAATCTCCCAACAATTGTTATGAATTCTAATATTATTCCAAATATGGTCTTGGTATTCATTGAGCGCCAGGGTAATTATAGTTATCCATTTTATAGTGAGGGAGCCCCCTCCGGTTAGAAAGGACAAGTTTTTAACCCAAAGATGTTTGTGGTTGCCTCTGTGGCCCTTTCCTTAGCCTAAAGGGATTCAAAAAGTGCTAAAATGACCCTCCTTCTAAGACTTATATAAATTTTCGACCTATGTTAAATAGAGAAATCCCACCAATGCTTGTGCATAGAACTTCCCTAATCATTCCTGAGTTATCTCCTTAAGTGTTGTTGCTACTTTAGACCATATGCCTCTTCACTATGCCGAATTTTCTCTTGGTGATGGGTAATTATACTCATACTATCCGATAATTTTGCTGAGGGAGTTTACTTCTAAACATTTTTCTTCTAAATATGTCCTTTCTATCCACATATACTAGGGATGTCTATCTTGTAAGAAATTAAATTAAAACTTGGCGCATTAGTCATAATCCTCACGATATTTTAGTAGCAGAGGTTTCCAAGCAAGGGAAAGACTCGTCAAAAGGGGAAAATCCAACAATCATCTTCTTATTGAATCTAGTAAAAATTATATATTCAAAACCAGAGATGAGATAAGTATGCCACTAATTGAGCATGTCGAACCCTACTTCAAGCAACCTTAAACAATCCAAATCAACACCTTCAAGTTGATTCAAATAATCAAACTCAACGCAAGTCAAATATGTCTTCAAACTGTTCATATTTCAAATATTTTGGATATGTGACGAGGAGGATGAAAATAGGCTTATTATCACTTCAAAAGTTCGATCTCTTACACAAAAAATGTGATCTTTTCTTCATATTAAAATTCAGTCAACCTTATGGAGTATACTTTCAATTTCTTGATTTCTTCTTCTTCTAATTCTATGCTCCGTTCTCTAGTTTTAGATCAAGGCTATTCATTGGATGAATTCAAGCACCAAGGAGGTCAGACCATATTCATATATATGTTATTGGATATCAAGAAAATGTCATTGAGGACGACCTAAGAGCTGACTTGGTCAATCCTTGTGGACTTATGACTTCAACAATTTTTTGTTGTTGTTTTTCTTTCTTTTACAAATGTCCAAATAGAACATGAATTAAACACATTCTTTGAATCTTATTGAGCATGAAGAACATGCTTGATAATATATATATATATATATATATATATATATATATATATATATATATATATATATATGAAAAAATATTTTTACATTATGAAGACCGACACTAGATACATTTTTAACATGATGCACCTTTTCCAAATGTACCTTTTACATAGTATGATCCTATGTAAAAGTATCATGTTATGATATGCTATCAATACACCAAGATTCATTAATTTTAATACATCATAATGCATTATACATCTCTTCTTTATACCCACCTTTCTAGAAAAAGAAAGAAGCATGTTCAACAATGCCAATTTGCAACAAGAGTTGTGATAGAAGCAGTCACTACTGCTTGTTATCTTGTAAATTGATCACCATCGATCACAATAAACTCTAAAATCCTTGATGGTTCGTCCATGCAATTATATTTATATTTTAAAAAATTGGGCATGAAGCTTACACACTTACTCCTAAGAATCAATATTCTGAATTCTATTATAGATTGAAGAAATATGTCTTTGTTGGTTATGATGATGTTTCTAAGGGATATATATTGTGGGATCCTACTTCCCACACATTCATCATCAACAAAGCTGCGATATTTGATGAATCTACTCTCATTATGTCACACAATGTAGAAGATTTTTTGAAACAGGAATAGGTAAGGTTAAATCAACAAATTTAGTTGGAGACCCAACCATATATAGACACAAGGAAGCATGAAGAAGATTCTGATGAAAATAAGTCATATATGTTGAAGAATTTCAAGAAAATGCGGAAATTCCATATCCAACATCGAGAATATCTACACGGGAAAGAAATATTCCAAATAGGTATATACTGATTTTACTTCATTTTTTTCCTTAGTTATTGATGAAGAGGAAACTTCTTGTTATCAAGAAGCTAAAAATGGTATAATTATTGCCAAGTGGAAGGTGATAGTGAAATAAAAAATGGATTCCTTGAAAAAGAACATAACTTGGGACCTAGTAGAACTTCCTAAATATAGACAGGTTGTTGGATGTTAATGGGTATATAAATTTAAGAGAGGTGTTGATGATAATTTTGAAAGGTATAAATTCAAACTGGTTGAAAAAGGTGGACACTACACCCATCATCAGGGACTAGAAATAAAAGTGATATGAAACAAATTCTTGTTAACCTTATATAGAAATAATTCAATGTAGATGTTAGGGATAAAACGTTAAAATAATAAGAAATAATTCAAAGTATCTACTTTTTTTTTGGTAACTTGGGATAAACTATATTAAAAGCATAAAAAACTATACAGAGGCTATGGGCAGAGATGGAAAGCAGTGCTTAGCCTATCCCGAGAGTGAGGCAATTATCACGAAGGATATCAACTTGGATATGATGGAAATTAGAGTGGTAAAGTGTTGAGTTGCATTCCACTCCTTTGTTGGCCAGGAGATTAGCTACAGAGTTTGCTTTCCTATGAACATGGTGGAAGTTCAAGGCCCTATGATGTTGCAACATATGTTCCAAATGATTGAGGCGAGTTTCAAGCCTCCAGCTCATAGAGACCTTGGTGGAATAAGAACCAAGGATAATGCGGGTTGCAACTTGGATGATGAGCTGAGAATCTCCTTCCATTTCCAATGGGAAAAAAGTGAGCTCGATGGCTATGAAGATACCCCAGTTAAGCCCCTCCAGTTCCACGAAGTTGTTTCTATCCCACCCCAGGTTTCCGCAATAAGCGTGAAAAGGGTTTCTGTTGGAATCTATGATGATGCCACCAAATCGGGCTTCCCTTGGGTTGCCTTTGGAGGCACCATCAAAGTTGCATTTAAAAATTACTGCCGGAGGTGGATTCTAGATTTCAGGGGAGCTGATCCTGCCAGTACGCAGAGGGGATTTCTCCATGGGGGGTTCAATGCTCAGATGCCAACTAGTCTAGATGATGCATTCAACAATTGTTGTCGGGAAGTGTTCCTCCCCCCAATGTGCCAGGGCAAGAGTTTCTTCTAAGTAGATGCATAGATTGGTCCAAATATTTTCCTGAGCTAAGGAACATCTTTGAAGATTCGGCTATTTTGTTCTTTCCAGAGGGTCCATGTGAGTAGGCCCGGAATGAGGTGCCAGAGAAAATTTAAGAGATTGTTGGAATAAGGATTTTACTTCCATGTGCTGATGGTGTGTGTGATGTTGGCCCTGGCTCGATTGGATCTTCTACATAGGGAATTGATTATGTTCCAGAGAGTGTTGGATATGGGACAGAGGTCCAATAGGTGATCAATATTTTCATTGTCATTTTGGAATAGAGGACACCGCGATGGACCCACAAATCCCCACTTCAGGAGATTCTCCCATGTGAGGATGCGTCTTTTTATGAGAAGCCTTGGAAATGTTGCGACTTTAGGCCAGAGATTAGCTTTCCATATACTTTTCTACAGCTGGTTTGAGGGGCTTGGGTTTAGAGGTTGAATAAGATTGTAAGCTTTCTTGGTTGAGTAGTTTCCTCTTGGAGTGTGGCCCCAACAGAGGATGTATGGCCCCTATTGAGTTCTGATTCTTCTTTTTTCTAATTCCTCCCATATGTCATTGTGAATTTTGTTATTCTAGTCTTCTTGCCATCGATCGGTGGGGAGCCAATTAATAAATGCATGAGTGACACCATGGGTCCAAAAGTCCTGGACGCATTTTTGTTTTCTCGCCTGTAAGACTATGCTCCAGATGGGGCGAGAGAAGATAGAGGAGAGACTTGGTATTTTCTGCCATGAATCTTCCTAGAACTGGGCTTGAGCACCATCACAGAGTTTCCAAAAGCTGTGTGTTTGGATGAGATATTTGTGTTGACTGGCTGCATTCCAGATCTGGGATCTGCCAAGAGCAATATTGAATCTGATTAGTTCCTCCTTGGGTCAATTTCCAGCGTATTTGGCCGACCATAAAGTCACCCAAGATTTTTGGGGGCAGGAGAAAAATTTCCATCGAATACTGGCACCCATGATGATATTGTTGTGTGTTTGTGCTCAACCTAGTCTCCTAAATTGAGTTCATTAATTCTCAACTAGGGTTGGTAAACTGCTGAAGTGTGGTGCACTATATGTGCCTAGGTATTTGTTTCTTACTGCATTGTGTTTAGTGTTTTATGATGTTTTTGGTTTTATAGATTTTTTTTCAAAAGAAAAAGAGCTGAATGTTGGAAAAGAGGAATGGATGGTTATGCTAAAACAGAGTAAAGCCTAAAGGGAAAGAACTAAGTGCTGGTGAAAAGGAGAAATTGGTTAAAAACATAGTGAAGCCTAAACTATGAATGGTAAACAACAGTGCAAAGCTTGATAATGACTCTATTGCAAAGAAACAAATCACAACATGAACTTGAACCTATCCAATTCACTGATTAAAGATGTGTTGGAAGAGCTTGGGAAATGGACAAGCTAAGTGTAAATGAAGTTCTCCTAAATAAACAATCAAACAATCAACTTACAATGCTACAACATCTTATCCACGAATAAAGGTTTATTGAAACAGATTTGGAAAAGAACATTTGTAGCATAGTAAAAACTCTATTCTAAACTAACTTCTAATTCTGTTCTGCAACTTAGTTTAATATCACTAGGCCTCACTCAAAAGTTATAGATTTCTTTTAGAGTAGTCTTTGAGAAAAGGCTTGTTTGTGGAATGGTAAAAAAGGTTACAAAATACTCCAGGCCTTAGACTGATACTACCTTCTGTCCAGATAATGATGTATTAGTATGAATTTGGAACAAAAGAAGTTTTGTAAATAATGAAGACCGTGGTATTTAAATTTAACAACTAATGAAATTTAAAATGCAATGGATGGCAACTAAACTTGGAGTGTAAATACAGTGAGCCAAGACTACACTAGGGCGCTGCTAATCTACAGTGAACAGTGCTAAACTAAAAGCCATTATCAAACTTGAAGTGAAATGACAGATCATGAACTAAATGCAATCAACCTCCGAAGTGTTCTAACTAAATAAACATGCAACTAGTCTATGGAATTCTACAGTCCATCGTGTTCATTGTGAATGATATTTTGGAAGAGTTTATAGAACAATTCTGACTGTACAACTTAATGCAATTGATCATAAGCATAAAACTGAAAACAATTACAACTAAAATCTAATACACCACATCTATTTCTTACTCCTTGTTATGATGTTTTGGAAGAGCTTGTAGGAGCAAGACTAGCTATGCCACTTAGTGTAAACAGAAATTCAAAGGCAAATGCAACTAAAATCTAAGACACCACAACTATCTCTTATTCGTTGTTCATGATGTTTTGGAAGAGTTTGTTTGAGTAAGACCGGCTGTGACACTTAGTGTAAATAAGCAACTAAAACCTACAATACCACAGCTATGACTTATTCATCATGATGATATTTTGGAAGAGTTTATTAGAGTAAGTTTAACTGTGATAATTAACGAAATGAATTGCAACTAAAATCTAAAAAATTACAACCATGCCATATTCATCGTAATGATATTTTGGAAGAGTTCATTAGAATAAGTATAGCTGTAATGATTAATGAAATCAACTATGAACATAAACTTCAAAAGCTTGACTAAACTAGAAATGAAAACGAAACTAAAATACTTAGCTACACCGTAAAAACAAAGCTGCTCCAGAGGCAGGGGCCCTCCACCACCAGAGTAGCACGAAATCTAGTTCAAAATCAAATCAACACGTTCAAGGAAATGTTGTTTCTTTCATTAAAGAGGAATCACTTCAAAACAAAGTATTCTCGGTCTTCAGAAATCTAGCAATTAACCACAAAATCTATTCAAAATCTAACCTTGTCTCTCGGTTTCCCGAGTTACATTTATAGCAAATTTACATAACAGAACTTGAGATAATACAGGGATTACTGTCTTTCCATATCAAAATCGAACTAGAACTCTAAAGGTGGCATCGTAAATTGACAAAGGACATCTAGACTGTCCTTGTCCTATTAGGACTCTAACTCCTAGTTTGAGTTCCCACGTGCTTAGCCACGTACAGAATTCCCTTCAATCTTCATGGAGAGTAAAAAACGCTGAGGGCATGATGTGGAATACACCCATGTGTGATTTTTTCTGAGAGGACACCTGGAACGTGCTTAAACATGAAGACGGCTGCAGAATTGGCAACTAGCTGCAGAATTGGCAACTAGCTGCAGAATGTCTGCATTCTATATCTAGTTTCAGTTCAAAAAGTATTATAATGACAAAATCATAAAAACATAGTAAGTTAGCCATGATATTCATTCTTAAAGAAATTTTAACTAATTTCATTGATCATTTGAGCCTGGGATTAATAATGAACAAAAGAAATGGAGTAGAATGAGGTGGAAGAAAGAAAATTGTTGGAGCTCAACACTGTGCTCCGGATCTCTTAGACCAAGTGCCCCTTGAGTTTTCGACATGAAAACTTCCTTCCATTTGACTAACACCCATTTCTGCTTGTCTTTGGTTCCACCCTAGAGAAAGGTTCTTTGCAAGTTGCGAATGGATTTAAGGACCCATTTACGTGCAAACATAACAGAAAAGAGATATATGGGCAGAGATTGAAGAACCGATTTGATTTTAACCAGACAACTTGCTATGTTGAGAGAACAGTAAGTCCAGGAGGAAAGTTTGGTCTCCATTTTGTCCAAAAGCTCTCCCCATGAAGAGTGTTTGATAGTTGAATTCGTGAGGGGAGCCCCCATGTACTTGGAAAGTAGAGAAGCTATGGTGAAGCCGAGTATGCGAGCTATGTTGCGTTGGGTGTCAATGGGTGTGTTGAGGAAGAATATTTGAGATTTCTCAGGGTTGACGGTGGTTCCAGAGGCTTCAGAAAAATAGTCAAGAAGGGTTCTGAGGGTGTGAGATTCCTAGATAGAGGGGTGTCCCATGATCATGTTGTCATCCAAAAATTGTTGTTGAGATATGGGAGTTTGATTATGTATGGGGATGCCTTGTAGGTCATGAGAGTAGATTGAGTTCTTGATCAGGCGGTCCAGCCCTTCGGCAATAATTACAAAGAGAAAATGTGAAAGAGGGTCGCCTTGTCTTATACCCCTAGAGGGGTTGAAGGATGCTGAGGGGATGACATTGACAAGGATCAAGAGGAATGGAGAGGAGAGCAGGCTCATGATCCAGCGAACCTGGGTATGGAAAAAATCAAAGGCTAAAAGGACATGTTTTATGTAAATCCAGCTGAGCTTGTCGAAGGCCTTGGAAAGGTCGATTTTGAGGAGCATGCCAGGATTTTTAGATGTTTTTAAGGAGTGGATGACCTGATGGGTTAGAATGATTCCATCAAGAATCTGCCTTCCTTCAACATAGCCCATTTTCTCCGGAGAGATGAGAATTGGAAGGAGCTGCTTCAATCTGTTAGCAATAACTTTGGAAATAATTTTGTATATAACATTACAGAGAGCTATTGGCCTGTACTTACTTGGGGAAGCCACGTTATCTTCCTTTGGGATGAGAGTGAGAAAGGTTTCATTAAGATCTGGAAGAATCCAGTGAGTTTTGCATGATTCCTCCACTAGGTCCTAGACCTCCTCCTTGATGACATCCCAGAAAAAGTGGAAGAAGTTGGTGGTGAATCTATCCGGAACTGGGGCTTTCCCCTATTTGAGTTGGAAAACCACTTGTTCGACCTCCAGCAAGGTTGTGGCCTTGAGAAACATCCTATTGTGATCATCATTGACCAATTTTGGGACATGCTGGGTGATTTTCTCTATAGCCTCGTGACGCTGAGTGTTGGGTTCTTTGAGTATCTCTTTGAAGTGGTTCATTAGTTCCTCTATGAAGTCCTCATGATTTTCTAAGTGCTCCCCATTTTGATTCTTGAGGATGGTAATTCTATTGTGCATCCTATGTTGGATTGTGGAACGATGAAAGAATTTTGTGTTCCGTTCTCCTTCCTTGAGCCATCAAATCCGTGATTTCTGTTTCCAAAGGATTTATTCTTGACATACTCTTTCTTCAAGCTGGGTTGTTAGCGTCTTTTCTAGGGCATCTGAGTCCGCTGATCTACCTTCTAGGATGATTTTTTTTGGAGTTTCTGCATTTGCGTTTCTAGCTCTCTTTGGTTGTGGAAGATATTTCCAAAGGTGTTCTGATTCCACCGTTTCAATTTTCCTTTGAGAATCTTTAACTTCTGTTGGAACTGATACATTTTTTATCCCAAGGGTGGAGTGAGGGTAGTCCACCAATTCGAGATGAGATCTTTGAAACCTGGATACCAAAATTTTTCAAAGCGAAAGGGTTTTGGAGTGGCATTGCTAGGTATCATCCATTGAAGTTGGATAAGCCAGTGATTTGATCTAGAGGCCAGAGTAATGGTGGCAGCCACCTCCCCACCCGGGTGGATGAAATCGTCCTTGATTAGGAAGCGATCTAATCTGGATGTAATTTGATGGGATTCTCCCCTTCGGTTATTCCAAGTAAATATGCCACTGGAGGTTTGGAGATCTATGAGATGATTACCTTGGATGAATTCCTTTAATTTGGTGCTGTCCATTTCAAGGTGAGTCCTTCCTCCTTTTTTTTACTGAAGGGTTGTGATCATGTTAAAGTATCCTCCAATCAGACAGAGAGGGTGAGCTCATTGGTTGTTGAGATACATTATGTTGTTTAAAAGCTCTGTTTTTTGCAGCACTGCCTGTGGGAAATATAAATTCGTGAGATGTCCATGAATGTTGGTTTCTATCAGGTGGAAAGAGGATTGAATTAAGTGATGATTGGCATGACTATTCTCTAGGGTGATCAATTGGAGATTCCAAATGATCGCAAGGCTTCCCGAGGCCCCACATGCGTCTATGGCAAGGGTGTTGCATCCTTTCCAAAGTCTGTTGAAGATGGTGTCCAGAGTTGAGCTAGAGAATTTTGTTTCTTGCATAAAAAAATCATGGGATTTTCCTCGGTGATTCTTTATTTTGTTAGTCTATGCTTGAAGGGGCTATTTAGCCCTATGATATTCCAAGAGATGAGCTTCATTGAGAAGTGTTAGGAATGACTGAATATAACCTAGTTAACTTGGGATAGCGCCCTGATTCAACTAGCTCTATGCCCAAGCCAACCAGTCGCTGCAGATCCGTTCTACTTCCTCGTTTTCTGGATTCTTTCATAACGTGTTTGGTGTTCAAGAGAGTGCCACCTTGTATGCTGAGGGAGGGTATTTGTTGGGCTCAAATGAGGACTTCCTCCAATCTCTGGATCTGTTGTTGGGGGATTGAGAGAAAGTCTTTACTCTTGCATGCATCTTCAAGACCCATTATGTCTAGGTCACCATAATCAATACTCTCTGGTTCTTCTTCCATTGCTTCTGGGATTGAATTTGAGACCGTGCATTTACCTTTCCTTGAGTTTTCCATAGTTGGTGTTGAGGACTGGGGTTGCAGAAGGGATTCCAGTTGGATCTTAGTCTTTAGAACATCTGGAGGTTGAGATTTTTCCTGCGAGGGCAGATTCGAGTCTCTTTGGATCTCATTCACATTTGCATTTAGATTAGTTAGGGCTTCAAAACTATTGCTTGTAGCTGGAGATTTGTTGTTTTGGTTCATTTTTGACTTCCGGGTATGCCTTTTTTTCCCAGTGACTTTCATGAACCCTTTTATGTCTTTGGCCGTGGAGGCGGTGTTCAGAGTGGAACTTTGATTAAGGGGGAAGTCCCTGAAGAGGTGCCCATGCTGGTGGCATTTCCTACATCTAAACAACACTTGTTCATAATCTGTTGTTTGGATCCATTCATAATCATCATGAAACAGGCTTACCTCACCAGGGAGAGACTTTGCGATATGCATGTAAACACATATCCTTGCGTAGGCAACATTTTTGTTGATCTTTGTCTCTTCCGCTATTTTTATGAATTCTCCAAGAGAATTGACAATGTCTTGAAGGGTTAGCTCATCCTAGTAGTCTTGTGGTAGGGTATATAGCTGGACCCAAATTGGAGCCCAACTGAAGTCTTATTTTTTTGGGTTGAAGCATTCAACCCAGTTGCGCAGATATAGACCTGCTGAATTGAAGAAATATGGGTTGTCGTCTAGGATTCAGTTCTTGTCTTCGATGCATGTGAAGATCACATTGAAGAAACCCTTTGCGCAAAGCTGTAGATTGATATGTCCCTTGGGTTTCCATTTGGAGGCGATCCAACCCAGGAGGGATTTTTATGTAGGCCATAATCCCATGAACTTGCCTATCAAGGCATGATCCTTCATATACTCGATTCTTCCGTTGATTCAATGAGTCGAGAGCTCAATCTTAGGTCGTTTTGTTGCTTTGGGGATGCATGTGGAGGAGGTGACTACTGTTTCCGCTTCTGCAGCGTCTGTTGACGGATTTGCTGTAGGTGACGCCCCAGAGGGGTCAGGGAACGAGCCAGAGTTTTTCTGACGATCCCTATCAGCCCCTGCCGCTGTGCCATTAGAAGGAGAACCAGAGGAAGGGGGATCCATCATCCCCCCACTACTATCTGCCATGAATGAGCCTTCTCGAGCACTAAGAGATGAGCAGGGTCATGATACGGGGTTAGAGAGTCTGCCAGGGGCCACCTGCCCTATGGCCACCAAACCCTAGAACATGGTTGAAGGGTTTAGATCTCTTGAAGCGTAAACTAGAAGTCCAAGATAATTTTACATTCATTGTTATAATTCAAAGTATCTGTTAAGGATTAAACCTTAAAATAATTAGAATTTGAGGTGTTAGGTCAAAAGGTTACTTTTTTCCAAAATTAGTTGTTGAAGTAATGAAATTAAAACAATATAATTAAAGAAGAAGAACAATAACTATTTGAATTATGAAACAATTTAAGAAGAAACAAAAAGAAAAATAAAGAAACAAAAGAAGATTCAGAAAACGATGGGGGAAGTATGAATTAAATTAATTAAATAAAGAAAAAATTCAAAGAGTTTTTAAGGATTAAATATTAAAATAATTAATATTTGAGGCATTATGTCAAAGTGTTACAAAGGTTAAAAATTAATATAATTAAAGAAGAAGCATAATAAATATTTGCCTCACGAAACAAATTATGAGAATACAATAGTGGTATATGAATGAAAATTAAATAGATTAATAAAAAAGGGGGTGTGGATGGGGGGGGGGGTGGGGGAGGGTAAAAAATGGGGGAGAGAGAGGACCGAAACCAAAGGTAAATATTAGGCAAAAGCATCAACCCAAACAAAAATGGGGGGGAAGGGAGGGGAAAATTTAAAAAACCTAAACTAATATGCAGATAATATTAATAAAAGGGGAAGAAAAGAAGAAATAAACTTGATTAAGATTCAGAAATAAGAAAGGAAAGAAAATGATAGAGTTAGGGAGGGGGGAAAATTGAATTACTTAATGACAAAGCTGATGGATAACTAGTTTCCAGTATTGGCTGAGGTTATAGCCGTCTTCGCTGTTGAAGTTTTTGGGGTGCTTCTCAATCTCAAGAGCTTCTTGAATGATTTGAGAGCTATAAAATGGGACATAGGATAGGATTACGAATTGAGAAAATAAGATTAGGTGTTTATAATTTAAAGAGTGTTCAACAATAGCCGAATCTATGAGCTAAATATGGTTAATATCAGCTATATGCTCTTAAAGGAGGGATTTGAAAGGATAAATAGTTTTACTAATGTAAGTCTTTCTAGAAGAATAAGGAATTTGGTAAACCCCTTGATTTCACATGGGGTCATAATTATCTTTGGTGGACTGAAATATATATTTGAGAGTTTTGTGGGGTTTGAAAACAATTTTTGTGTTTCTTTTTTATAGGATCTTGGCGAGGAGATAAATGGTCCCTTTCATATAAGGGAGAGAGACTTTGCCTTGAGGAGGAGAGGATGGGGGTGTTTGGGCGAAATATTGGAGGGTGCTTAAAAAACTTTATTGATCTGAGATGAGGAGTACTCATTGGCTTTGAAGGCTTAGATTTGGAGCAATTAGATGTGAAAACATTATTTATAGTATATATTTGGACGAGGAGATGTACATAGAATAAATAGAAGGTTTTGTGTCACATCAAAAAAGAAGATTAGTTTGCAAGCTCGAGGAATCATTGCATGGCTTATGTGGTCACCCAAGAAGTGGTACAAGAATTTTTATGCCTTCATGATGAGCCAAAACTATACTAGAAGTGAGTATGACCATTTCATGTACTTCAAAAGTTTGAATAATATATTCATTATCTTAGTGTTATATGTGGATGATATGCTTGTTTCTAGAAAAAGCATGAACCCAATCAATAGGTTGAAGGCTCAAATGTATAGGATCACTGATATGAAAGATCTAGGAGCAATAAAGAAAATCTTTGGCATTGAAATACAAAAAGACAAAGAAAATGGTAATCTCAGGTTTTCACAATAGAAGCATGTCAAGAAAGTATTTGTAAAATTCAAGATGAATAATGTGAAACTTGTAAATATCCCTTTGGTTTCCCATTTTAGGCTTTCTTCAATTTTATATCCTAGTCTTGTGTACCATATGATAATGCAGTAAGAAGTATGATGTATGTAATGGTTTGTACTGGACCAAATATTTCACATGCAGCAGGTGCATGGAAAATGTAGGAAGAGAATAATGGAATGTAGTGAAATGGGTGCTTTGGTATTTGAGAAGCACAAGTGATTGTTGCATCACCTTTAATAGTTATAATGATTATTTCTACGACTATATCAGTTTATACTTTGCAGGTGATTTGGACAAGAGGATATCTACTTTATGTTATGGATTTAATCTTGCAAGGGCATCTATTAGTTGGATGTTGAAGTTTAAGGAAATAGTTATTTTATTTACCACAAAGACATAGTATATTGTTGTCTCACGTGCTTACAAAGAGGAAATTTGGTTGAAGGGTCTTCTAGGTTGTTAGGTCCCTATAATACTTGTGTAGCCTATAATACTTGTGTTAGGTCCCTATTCTTATATTTTGACGTTATTTTGATCTAGGTACATAACATTTGGTATTTGAGCCATGTTAGGTTCCTATAATACTAGTGTAGCCCCTATATTGTTATTATTGTGCCCCATAGAAGCCCACTATTGTTATTGTTGTTCCCTTACATTATTATTGTTATGTAGGCCCTAATTATGGTTTTACCCTTTAGACTCCTATATATACCATTGAGGTTTTTTCATTTGAATCATCCAAGAATTATTTAATTATGTAATGTAAAAAGAGGTTTCCCCCTTAGAGTGGCTTATATAGTCGTTGATCTATATTTTCTTAAATTTCTATGTTATTTTGATCTAGATACATAACATATGTGAACTTGGAAGAAAATACAACAACGTAACTGTATTTTGCGATAGTCAAAGTGCTATACATTTTTCTACAAAATCTAGCTTATCATAGTAAAGACTAAGCACATTGATATAAAGTACAAGTAGATCTTATAAAGTTCCACACTCAAGAAAAACATGCAACCATGTTTACAAAACCAATGTTAGAGAATTTGTAGTGGTGTTTGGCTATTCTTTTCTTACAAAAGAGGTAATGATTTTTTTTGTTAATGTCAAGGTATTAGCAAAGTTGTTTCCAAGGTGGAGATTGTTAGAGTATGACAACAATTAAAAACATGTAAAATATGAATTTATCTAAGTAATTTTTTTTGTTACGGTTACCCTAACGGTGTTGGTTTGCGAAACTAAATGATAGTTATCATAACCAATGTAACTACGTCTACTTCATTTATATATAAGCCCATGAGATTGAAGAGGCTATAAGCTTGATTGTAAATTTTCTCTTGATAATAGAAATCATCGCCTTTCTCATGCATGTCATGGTTTTACCACGTAAAATCTCTATGTATCATCTATTCTTGTCGTTTTTCTCAATCTTAAATGTTTGTACAAACTTTGAATACAAACATTCATGCTCCTAAAGTATCATTATGAGTGTTTTACATTCCTCAACAATGTTTGGAAACAAAACATGTTAATGGAGACATAAAAAATAAATCATACATGAATTTCTGACAGTTACAACAAGTAAATGATTATCATGTTTATTAGCACATTGAAAATATCATGGACTTGATAGAAGTCTCAAAAAGAAAAAAGAAAAAACAGTGACCATCATAATGAAATTGGGCAGTTTAACGCTTGTATTTCATAGGTAACAATGGCAATAAATGAGTATAATAGTAGTGGAGATTTAATGTTTATCCTTACCACTAATTCAATGCACATTCACCCATCATTCAAGTAGTCACCAATTCAAAAATAGCACAACATTAAGAATTCAAGACAGACAAGCGTAAGGGCCTACAATATTTAGTTATTGCGTCGCCTTGTTAGGACAAGTTTGAAATGAGGTATACGGTTCAATTGTTGCTTAAACAAGTTGTTGATATGATGGTATTTTCAAAATAGCTATACTTTGAAAAATTACCACCATGCAACTGTTACCAAAAATACACATCAAACATGAGATTGAATTTGTAAATATGGTTGGGCTTCATAATGTATATTTGACCACTTGATGTGTTTGTATTGATTATTGCAAAGGATATTTTAAATGCTAGATTCAAAAGAAAAATATATTTTAAAGAAGAAAATTTGAATTTTTGAATTAAAAATTTTGGCTCCAAGTTTGTTACGTTGGTTGTCCCAGGGAAAAGGACACACCCAATCGACCCTGTAGACCACTATATAAATGCAGCTCAACCTCATTCTCTTGGCACCAATTTACACTCTCATGTGAAGACAATTTATGGGCATCCTAGCGAAGATAAAGAAGGGAAAGGAGGATGAAGAAAAGACAAACTCTCTCTCTCTCTCTCTCTCTCTCTCTCTATATATATATATATATATATATATATATATATATATATATATCAAGCTCACATGTTTGTACACTCTCTTCTTCTTCTAGTTCACAAATTTTTCTAGGCAGTTTTGTTGCAGGGGGGCGAAATTATGGGGTAACTGGCAATTACAAGAGGGTCGAAATTCTGGGTTATATTAGGTAGAGTGAAATTATGGATAATATTGGGAGGTTTAACCTGGAGGGGTTGACTAGGTTTTACCATAGGTCTAGGTGTGTCTCTTGTTGAACAATATAATTTCTCTATTGAAAAGGTTGTTGGGTTTTTCCCCTTGGTGAGTTTTCCTATGGTAAATATTGTCTTGTCTTTGTGCATTGTGATCTATACTATTCTACTATTCTTGTATGGTTGAATTTCTGAAGTATAATCGCTAAATGATATATTGAAATAATTTAAAATAAGATCAACATCAAAAGTAATTATCAATATTTTAGAAATATTGTGCTAGTTTATATTTCAATTAGAAAATCAACATAGTATCAGAGCTTTCATGAAGTAAGGAACATTGGGATCAACTTTGAAGAAACCTTACGTTATTTTTGAAGTCATTCTTGATTTGAATTCATGGCTTCTAATGTGAAATCTGAGAACAAGTTGGAAGGAGCATCAAACTATAGAGCTTGAAAACTAAGGATTGGTTTTATTCTTGCAAAGAACAAGGTTTTGGATATTGTGACGGGGAAAGTTGTGGAACCAACATATGCTGCAGGAAAGGAGAAGTTTAAGGAGGATGAAATCACTACCATTGGTATTATTGTGGACTCCATCAAAGATCACATCATTCCATATATTTCAAGGCTTGACACTTCTAATAATATGTACGATGCATTAATAAATCTTTTTACTATTAAGAATGTTGGTCAAGTCATGAGCCTGAAGAATGAACTTTGTGATGTAATGATGAAAATTTATGTCATCATAGCTTCATATTTTGTAATGATTTCTCAAATAAAGGATGAATTTCAAGAAATTGGAGAAACTATTTCTGAGAATGAAGTTGTGACTACAACACTCAATGGCCTACCTAGATCATGGGACGCATTTGTAACATGTATAAGCAGCTAGAAGGAAGCTCCTTCGTTTGAACAACTATGGACCTCTTGTGCTCAAGAAGAACCAAGGCTTATGTCAAGAGATAAGAAGGAATAAGCTTCTCAAGCACTTGCAACTCGTTTCAAGAAAAAAGGAAGGAATAAGTTTGGTTCTCAACATAAAAAGTCAGGAAAAAGACCCCTCCCCAAGGGAAGAAGGACATGTCAAAGATTCAATGTTATGGTTGTAAAAAATTTGGACACTTTAAGAGATATTTTCTAGAAATAGCTAATAACAAGAAGAGACAGGGACAACAACATGCTTCCATAATAAATGTTGAGGATGAACATCCAAAGAAGCTTAAATGTGATAAATACTTCTTTTATTGTTTTGATCGAACATGTTCTACTACATATGATGATGATATGTGGCTAGTAGATAGTGGTGCATTAAGACATATGACCAAAAATCATGGAAATATATCTAACATGATGGAAAAGAGGTTGTCCCAAAGGGTAGAGCTTGGAGACAACAACAACTATACAGTCAAAGGAGCTGGAAAGACATCCATAGAGCCGAAATCTAGAAACAATGTGCATTTCAACAATGTTCTATATGTACCAGGTTTGAGAAAGGAATTTAGTCTATTTAATTTTTAAAATATAAAGGAGATAGAGTAAATTTTAAGGATGGGAATGTAATTTTGTGGTCCAAGGGCTCTAGTATAGATGATGCTAGGGTTATTGGGATTTGTGAAGGAAGATTGTATAGACTCTTGAGCCAACAAATTCAAGCCCTAGTACATGATGAAATAAATCCTAGTGAGCTATGGCATAGAATAGATGGTCACCTTCATTATAGAGCATTACTTTAATTAAATCAAATAGTTTTAGGCATCCTTGAACTATAGATAGATCATGAAGTTGTTTAGGTTGTGCACTTGGAAATAACATCAAGAAACCATTTCCAAGTAGTGAAAATAGATCTAAAGAAGTTTTAGATTTGATTCACTATGATGTATGCGGTCTGATGCCTATGAGATCACTTGGAGGTAAATTGTACTATGTGACATTTATTGACAACTTCTCTCGCACATGGATCTATCTCTTGAGTACCAAGGATGAAATATTCTTGAAGTCTCAGGAATTCAAGGCTAAAGTGGAAAAATTAACAAGTAATAAGATCAATATTTTGAGATATGACAATAGAGGAGAGTACACCTCAAAAGAACTTGTTTCTTTCTGTAATAAAGCTAGGATTAAGAGGGAGATTATTGTCCCCTATTATCCACGAAAAATGGTGTAGCTGAGCAAAAGAACATATCCATTGAAGAATATATCAAGACCATAGTGCACGATAAAGATTTTACATTGTTCTTATGGGGAGAAGCATACTTGGGAACTTTATACATTCAAAATAGAAGTCCTCATCGAATATTGGAAGGTATGAATCCTAAAGAAGCATTTTCTATACGGAAGCTAGAGGTTGGACATATGCGAATATTTGGTTTCCCGGTCTACATTCATGTTCCCATGGATAAAAGGAATAAGCTTGAACCTTCAACAATGAAAGTTATATTTGTTAGTTACAATCAATCATCAAAGGTATATAGAGTCTACCTCCTAGAGCAACGAAGGATTGAGGTTAACCAAGATGTTAGTTTCGATGAGAAAGTTGCATATTGGAAATCCAAGGAAGTATTTTAGGATTCCTATGATGAAGTAAACCAGGGAGCTTAAAAGGAAGAGAATTTTTATTTCTTTAGAATGTCCTGAAGAGCCAAAAGGGCCTTGTGAACTAGTGGAACCAGTTATTGTTCTAGAGGTAACAAAGAGACAAACATAGCTTAGATCTACACTAGAAGTAGAAGAAGGACATGCAACTCTTAATGACACATCTAAAGAGATTAAGAAAAATAAGAGTTTTTATAGCTATAAAACTCTCATGACTAATCTTATTGATGGAGAGCTTTCCAATTACGAAGAAGCATCTAGCCAACAAGTGTGGAAGGAAGCTATGAATGAAGAATACTAATTGATCATGAAGAATGATGTATGGGAGATTTTTCCAAGGCAAGAAGGGAAGTCAATGGGGACTTTCAAGTGGATCTATAAGATCAAGCATGTTGTAGATGGAAGTATTGACAAGCGCAAGGTGTAATCCATGGCTAGAGAGTTCTCCCAGAAAAAGGGAGAAGATTATGATGAGACCATTGGTCTTGCTTCCAAGTACACATCCAGTAGAGCCATTATTTCTCTTGTTGTTTCGTTTGCATGGAATCTTCACCGGACAGATGTGAAGACTACTTTCATCAATGGAATGGTTGAGGAAGAAGTGTACATAGAGTAGCCTCAAGGTTTTGATATGCATGGAAAGGAATATCATGTTTTCAAGTTAAATAAGGCCTTGTATGGACTCAAACAAGCTCCAAGAGGTTGGTATGCTCGTATTGACAACTATTTGATAAAATTGGGATTTACCAAGAGCAATCCCAATCCAAACCTTTATTTTAAGGTTGTGAAGAATGCACTTGTGATCCTATTACTATATGTTGATGATTTATTTTTGACACATGATGAGCCTCTTATTATTCAGTGCAAGAAGCAGTTGGATTTTGAGTTTGATAAGAAGGATATTGGTTTGATGCATTATTACTTGGGACTGGAAGTATGGAAGAAACTTGGAAAAGTCTTCCCTGTCAAGGAAAGTATGTTATTGAGATCCTTTAGAAGTTTGGCATGAAGGATTATAAATCCATGGCTACTCCCGTAGTGACTAACTTGAAGAAGTTAAGAGGCTCTGAATCTAGTTTGGTAGATCCATCTATGTATTGACGATTGATTGGATCATTGATGTATTTGGTGAACACCAGGCTGGACATATGATTTGTTGTTAGCACATTGAGCCAATTTCAAGTTGAATTGATACATGAGAATTGGATTGCATCAAATCACATTTTGAGATATCTACGTGGTACTATGAACTATGGTTTGAGATATGTTTCAAACAAGGATGTACAACTTAAGGGATTTATATATGTTGACTAGGAAAGAAGTGTTGATGATAGGAAGAGCACTTCAGGGGTATGCTTCAACTTGGGCTTCTCTATGATATCTTGGATGAGCACTAAGCAAAGATCTGTCGCACTCAACACTACAAAAGCATAATATATTGCATAAAATGAAGTGTGTACAAAATAATCATGGCTTCAAAAGTTGCATGCGGGATTATTTGACCAAGAGTTGAAGTTGAAGGTTATATACTGTGATAATCAAAGCCATGTGAATCTTTCATAGAATCTGGTGTTCCATGACAAGTTAAATCATATTGAGATCAAGTACCAGTACATTTGTGACATGGTTTAAGGGAGAGGGATAAGGCTCGAGTACATCTCCACCGATGAGGAAACAACTGATGTTCTAACAAATCCATTTCCTAGAAAGAAGTTTGTATATTTTAGAGACAAGTTGGGAATTGTGGAGATTACCCCTCTCTTTGAGAGGGAGTGTTGATTTAATACCAACTTGGATGGATATTCTCCTAGTAGGGAGAATGATCCAAGAGGCCCAAAGTGCTCACCAGGTAGGGTTGAGTGAGTGCCTCTCGGAGGAGACTTGATTACTCACCATGAGGGGTTTAGTAAGGTTTGGACCTAATCACAAACCAAGAAAGGGTGTAGTGAGGTATGTCAGTATTTGGACCCAATCACACACCAAGAAGAGTGTATTGAGTTCCTAGACCCGATCACAAACCAAGTAAGGGTGTAGTGAGGTCCTTTTAACATCTAGATTCAATCACCAACCAAGGAAGGGTTGAGTGAGGTATTGGCCCAGAGTGTTCATGAGGAAGGGCGAGTGAGTGCTTGTTAGTTAAGATCTCAACATTTTTGGCCTAGTGAGAGCCTTGGGATTCGAGGCCGATCACTCACTTTGGAGGAGTGAGTCATGATATGTTGATGATATGTCATGTGTTTGGTACCACCCCAGATATGGCACTAGTGGATGCTAATAGTAGATGGTGATGGTGATGATGATTTGATATAACCTTTTCTTAGAGGAATTTTTCAACTTGAGGACACTTATGAGAGTCATTATGAATACCTCCCTAGTTAAGAGGGAGTGTTGAATTTGTAACTATGGTCAGTCTTCAGAATGAAATTTCACCACTTGATGTGTTTGCATTGATTATTGTGAAGCATATTTTAAATGCTAGAGTGAAAAAAAAAAATATAGATTTATTCAAAGTCCCATTGTGACTTTTAAAAGAAGAAAATTTGAATTTTGAAATTGAAATTTTCGGCTCCAAGTTTGTCAAGTTGGCCTCCCTCCAAGTCAAGTTGGCCGAGGGAAAAGGGCACACCCTTTTCACCCAACATATCATTATATAAAGACAACTTGACCTCATTCTCTTGGAAACTGATCCAGGTGGTTCCAGACACCCTTAGGAGATCAAGAGGGCTCAGAAATGGTCAAAATTCAAAGTGGTCGGATTGCTCTCGAACTAGGTTCAAATTGAAGTACTTGTCGCCCTAATTCCAACGGTGCAAACGGATCTCCAATCCAAGCCCGTATGGAGAAGTTAGAGCAAGAAAAAGTTATGGTCAAAGTTGGGCAGTGAGCCAGGTTTAAGTGTCCCACAAATCCACCATCAACCAGCAAGGAACCCAGCTCCCAAAATGGAGAGAAATTGTGGCCTAGTTAATTTTCCCAATAACCCTTATTTTTGTTAAAGTCAAAATCAACCAGTTTGTTTTAAATAACAAATATATATATAAAAAAAAGGGTTCATTGGGGGGCGGGCTTTCAACCTCGCCACCTCGACCAGAACCACCGTAAAACAAAATGTGTTAAATCAAGGTGCCAGATGGCCAAACCCTGCCACCCCCGACTGGAGCCCGTATATATATGTATAAAAAGGTTTGAAAATGGTTTGACGGGCCATGACACCTGGAACCTCCGCATAACAGTGTAACCATCACATAAAACAAACAAGATATATATATATCTATATATATCTATATATGGCAAGTCGTGGTTGGGTTGGGCCACATGGAGCAGACCCGCCCACTACCCAACAATTTTTTCATACCACCCAGAGGCGGCGTAGGAAATGGGATTGGCGATGGTCTAACCCACTCGACCCACGTGGTCGGCCCCCGAGCGGGCGGTCCCAACACAAACCAACACTTAATGTTAAATGCCATATTTTAAAATACAACGTGCCAAACGAAAACATTAAATGCCAATTTGGGTGGGGTTGGAACCCCCGACCTCTGCCTTGACAACCCCGCCTACAACCAACTCGCCAGACCATCAAACTTGGGAAAATCCACCCCCAAATTATATTTAAACCCTCAGTTGCAATGCGTCCGGGCAGAGGAGGCCAATAAGGAAGATAAGGACAGACCAGTAGACCAATGGAGCAGAACCACGATCCCATAGCCAGGCGGAACCATGTGCAGACATGCTTTTCGAGGAAAAGAATTTTTGCAGAGAAGATTCCTTGATGCTTGAAAGATTCCATGGGGAGGTAAATCTTCATTTTTTCAGAATGATATGAAGTTTACAGTCATTTTAACCATAATTTCGCAGGGAACACGATGGTAAAGTCAAAATGGCCATCTGAGCAGTAGATTTGCAGATTTCCCACAGAACAGAATCTTAGGGAATCTTAAGGGAACCAAAAATATTCCTCGAGGCCCAAAACTTGCCAGAGTCCATTTTCGACAAAATTTATGTCGATTTTACACCTCTTAGCAACATGAGCTCAATGGCGATGTCCGTTTCAGCATCAAAGCTTCCCATATTTTGGCCATTTTCCATATTGGAGTGACGATGTCCGATTCTCAAGTGTGGACAGTCGATTCTATGCCCCTTGACGCCACGAATTTGACGGTGCAGCCAGATTCAGCAACTGAGCATCCACTTATTTAGCTAGCTTCAGGGGTTGAGGTATATGTAGTTTGATCATGTGCATCTTTTTGCTGTGAGATGTATTATGTGTCTAGATCCTTGCTTGATGCATGATGCACGATCTTTGTTTTTTTGCTTCATGTGAGATTATGTCATGCTGATAGGAGGTCCATTGTGAGTGAGTTCTTGTAGCAGAACGTCTTGTGGAGATACAAGCCACTCATATTGAGGGCACATCCTTGTATGAAAATCATCCATGTACATCACATCTTCCAACACTATATGAAGCGGCCTACCCCACTGGGCCCAGAGACATAGCCCACACTGGGTGAACTTTGTTATCAACATCTCGTGTTTTTATGTTGCTGATGGTTGCCTTGTTTCCTCTTGCTTAAGAATGCACATGTGTTCTCTTATGCTCTTTTAAAATATAATTCTAATAGCATCACAGAAGTAAATCTGGTAGCTGATGGACCTGGATCAAGTGGTATTAGAGATGTCTTCTTGCTAATGCGAATTGCAAGCGTGAACAATGATTGAACGTGCAACAATGGAGAAAGACAAAGACATGTACCAGGCCATGCTAAGGATGTCCAAAATGGTGGAAATGATGTATGAAGCTTATGAGATACGTGAGAAAGAAGAAGAAAAAAGTGATTCTCCATCCACACCTTCCAGTGAATATTCATTTCGCTCATTGTCTTCTCATCATTTGAATGAGGAGATCAACCATAGCCTTCAAGAAGATAACGCTGAATTGAAAGTGTTTCTACGAGAAGAGAAAGAGGATAAGAAGAGAGTGCAACTTCAATTGCAAGCCACAGAGGTAACCTTGGAAGAACTGAAGCGCAACGACTAGAGCCTTCAAGCAAAGGATGTTGAATTAAGGAAGCTTCTACAAGAAGAGAGAGAGGATAAGCAGAGACTGCAGCTACATCTATGAGCCATGGAAGAGGCCTTGGAGAATTTGAAGTTCAACAAAGGCTTGAAGAAGCCATCATCACATGCTTATGAATCGACATCTAAGGTAAAAAATGTTAATTTTTCTTTAGTTTCATCTTCACATGCTATCATTTCTGTGGGAAATGTGGATATAACCATTATAGGAATTGGCACGAGACTCCTCACCAAGATGGGATATAAAGGAGGAGGAATAGGTGTTAATGGCCAAGGCACAACTCATCCATTGGAGGTTGTGTAGAGACCTCGATTCGCAAGTTTGGGATACACTGAGGGAGAGTGCTTGAAGGTGTTAGAGGTTTCCAATACATGATTGAAACCATTGGGGAAAGAAAATGATGGGAACACTTCACCATCATCCTATGACATCATACATGGCAGTGAAAGAGCTGAGGTAAGCTCTTGTCACCATGATTGCACCAGAGACCAATAAGAAAGGTATAACAAGTTTCGGTATTCTAATGTTCATTTTGATTACAAGCATGTCGCTAACAATGAACATAGATCATGGCATCAGAAAACATATAGTTTTCGTGGATTATATAACCATGTCTTTGCTAAGTGTTGGAAAAGAATGGCAGAACGAAGGAGGATGAGGCATGAAATGCCTTCTCCACAACAAGAAAATAAGAAGGTAAAGCAGGTCTGGAGGATGAAGACTCATTTCAGTCATTGCGACAAAAGTGGCTATTAGAGAGCCATGTGTTGGAGGCTCCATCCAAAGTAGTGCCTTAAGGACAAAGAACCAGTGCAGGAACTAGTTGAAACAACTGTTCGACAAACAAATGCGCCATAGAGAGATGACCCATTCGCTTTGATAAATAAGAGATGGTTTTTATAGGTTTGGTAGTATGTTTGGCCTTACTTTGTAAATCATGCGTTTCAAATTAAAATGTAAAAGTGATGATTTGTTTTCCATCACTTATGATGCAACAATGATGTTTTTGGCCTTGTATTGATAGTTGGGGTATTGATTCCATTTTAATGTAAACTTGACCACAGAGTATGGTTATAAAATCGTGGCAAGTATGGGATGCTTGGGTCATAGATTGGTCACTTAGTTAAGCATGTAATTTCCAGAAGAATGTAATACAGGTTTGCAGGGGATGCAGGTGTCGGCTCATCGCTTATGGCTCTGAAGGAAAAAGGTGAAGGAGAATGAAGGGTGACCTTTCAAGACACTTGTGGCGCAGAGAAGGTACAAAGTATTTGTATATTATGTTCATGCTTTTGGTGGACCAAAAGCTCCCCATTGGGGAGGATTGATCCAGGTGGCTCCAGACACCCTTAGGAGATCAAGAGGGCTCAGAAATGGTCAAAATTCAAAGTGGTCAGATTGCTCTCGAACTAGGTTTAGATTGAAGTGCTTGTCGACCTCATTCCAAAGGTGCAAACAAATCTCCATTCTGAGCCCATATGGAGAAGTTAGAGAAATTCAAATTTTTGGTCAAAGTTGGCAGTGGGCCAGGTTTAAGAGTCCCACAAATTCACCGTCAACCGGCAAGGAACCCAGCTCCCGAAAGCAAGAAAAATTGTTGCCTAGTTAATTTTCCCAATGACCCTTATTTTTGTTAAAGTCAAAATCAACCAATTTGTTATATATATATATATATATATATATATATATATATATATATATATATATATATATATATATATATATATATATATATATATATATATATATATATATAAGGGTTTGTTGGGGGGCGGGCTCTCACCCCCGCCACCCCCCACCCCCCCCAAAACCACCGTATAACAAAATGTGTTAAATCAGGGTGGTAGGTGGCCAAACCCTGCGACCCCTGGCCAGAGCCTGTATATATATATATATATATATATATATATATATATATATATAAAGGTTTGAAAATGGTTCGACAAGCCATGACCCCTAGAACCTCTGCATAACGATGTAACCACTGCATAAAACAAATAAGAGCTATATATATGGTGGGCTGTGGTTGGGTTGAGCCGCATGGAGCGGACCCGCCCACCACCCAACAGTATTTTCATACCATCTGAAGGCGGCATGGGAAATGGGACCAGCGGGGGTCGAACCCGCCAGACCCATGTGGGCGGCCCCTGAGCGGGCAGTCCCAACAAAAACCAACACTTAAAGTTAAATGCCATATTTTAAAATACAACGCGCCAACCAAAAATGTTAAATGCCAATTCGGGTGGGGTTGGTGGGGTTGGAACCCGCAACGTCCGCCTTGACAACTTCGCCTACAACCAACACTCCAGACCATTAGACTTTGGAAAATCCGTCGCCAAATTATATTTAAACCCTTAGTTGCAGTGCGTCTGGGCAGAGGAGGCCGAGAAGGAAGAGAAGGATGGATCATCAAACCAGCAGAGTGGAACCAAGACCCCAAAACCAAGTGGAACCATGTGCGGGCACACGTTTCGGGTAGATAATTTTTGCAGAGAATATTCCTTGATGCCTGAAAGATTCCATGGGGAGGTAAATTTTCATTTTGTCAAAATGATATGAAATTTACAATCATTTTAACCAGAAATTTGCAAGGAACGCGATGGTAAAGTCAGAATGGCCATCTGAGCAGTAGATTTGCAGATTCCCCACATAACATAATCTTAGGGAATCTTGAGAGAATAAAAAAGGTTCCTTGACGCCCAAAACTTGTTGGAGTCCATTTTCAACAAAATTTATGTAAATTTTACACCTCTTAGTGACAGGAACTCAATGGTGATGTTCTTTTCAGCAGAATAGCTTCCCATATTTTGGAAATTTTCCAGATTGGAGTGACGGTGTCTGATTCTCAAGTCTGGACAATCGATTCTATGCCCCTCAACGCCACGAATTCAACGGTGCAACCAGATTCAGCAGCTGAGCATCCACTTCTTAAGCTAGATTCAAGGGTTGAGGTATATGCAGTTTGATCATGTGCCTATTTTTTTTGTGATATGTGTTATGTGTCTAAATCCTTGCTTGATGCATGTTGCAGGATCTTTGTTTTTTTTCTTCATGTGAGATTATGTCATGCTGATAGGAGGTCCATTGTGAGTGAGAGTTCCTGTAGCGGAATGTCTCATGGAGAGAAAAGCCACTCATGTTGAGGGCACATCCTTGTATGAACATCACCATGTACATCACATCTTCCAACACTATATGAAGCGGCCTATCCAACACTATATGAAGCGACCTACCCCATTTTGACAGTAGGCACGAAGATGTAGCCTACAGTGGGTGAAATCCATTATCAACGTCTCGTGTTTTTATGTTGTTGATGGTTGCCTTGTTTCCTCTTGCTTAAGCATGCACATGTGTTATTTTATGCTCTTTTAAAATGAAATTCTAACAACATCACAGAAGTAAAAGATCATGGGTAAATCCGGTAGTTGACGGACCCAGATCAACAACAATTTTCACTCTCTTATGGAGACAATTTCTGGACATCTTAGTAAATATCAAGAAGGAAGAGGAGGATGAAAAAGAAGATGAAGTAGCTCTCCCTCTCTCTTGTTGATTTTTGTATCATCAGAAAGTGATCTAAGTCTCAAATTTGGTGAGGAGGCTTAGACAACAGTATTCCAAATAACCCAGAAACTGTTTGTGAAAATTTCACTCGATTCATGTTTTATTAAAATAATTAATTATTTTAATGGAGACCCTAAGTATAAAATTATGGAAATTAAATAATTAATGGGTATTATTAAAACAGAGTGTGAATCATATAGAGAACAAAGATCAATTCAAGTTTTAATCTTAGCCATTGATTAAACTTCTAATCTGGGTTGTTGATTCTTTAATGAGAATATTATAAAGAAGGCTTGAGGGTCATTTGGAAAGCAAGCCAAGCATACACTTGTTAATCAAGGTTGTCATTGATGTTGATACGGCATTGAATGACATGTCAATGTTATTGAGATGCTTGGTTCCAGATGATGATGCCATGACTCTTGGTTAACTAGGATACCATTAATGATGATGTCAAAGTCTATAAAGAAGTAATTCCCTAAATGCCTTAGATGTCCATGAAGGCACCATAATCTTGTGATGAAGCCCTAGAAATCATGATTATGTGATTACTCTTGATGAAGAAGCCCAGAACCCGGATGATGTCCTTACCCTTAATGAAGTCATACATGTTATGATGTCATACTCTTGAATGGCCACACTTGATAAGGGTCTTGATGACATGGTTGAAAGACTAATTTGAAGCTTTCCTAATGAAAAATTAATAAAGACTGCACTATGACTTATCATTGCATGAGTATATGATGACATGAGATGATGCATTCATTGTTGGATACTATTATGACGTGGATGTCATACATGACCCTATGATGATGAAGAAGCCAAACAATAGAGGAGCCAATCATTGGAGAAGCCATACTGTCCCAAATATTTTATGCACTAAAATTTAAGGACAGTCACAAAGAAAAAAAAATTCATCACCTTAGACACAACATTTCAACATGGGACCTAGACCATCTTAAAGAGGATTTTTTCCTCTTTCCAATGAGCTCGTACTTGCCCCAAAAATCCAAATATTTTGGGAGATTGATTTTTTAAGTTAAGGAAATTAATACTAGTAGGTAGATGACCTATACACAGTCATTCATGTCGGCCTCTCTCCATGAGACGTGTCTCTTCATTAAAGGTCAAAACCTAGTATACATTGACGTTGAAAAGCTTCATTTTAGCATAAAAATCTTGGTGATCATTTCAGAGATAGGATACAGAACAACAAGGAGATGAGGATTTAAGAGTTGTTTGTTTGGGTTATTCCTTCTCAAAGTCGGACAAAAAAATATTTTGGTAGCCATCTGTGGAGTATATATATATATATTTCAGACCTGAAATAAATTCCTGAAACATTACACTAGCAGCCACCTATTCCAGACCTATAATTACAGAGATATTTGTGGTTGAATGTCATTTAATTTGGACAATATAGAACTCAAATTGCAGGAAGGAAGATTGCAGTTTGAGGAGGGCTCATCATATATATAAACCTCATACCTGTAGGTTGTATTTGAAGGAGAGCTCAGATCAGAAGTATAGTTCTGTGGACAACCACAAAACTCAGACCTGTGACAGCTCTTATAAGAGGGATAACACATATTTGTTGAAACACACCAAGAGCTATTTAAAGAACAAGTACTAGCAGTGTGTAGAAGACCTGTGGAGACACAAAATATGAACTTGTTATAACATTTGTTGCAGAATTATGGAGACACAATTTTGGACACCTATATTTGTTGTGGGACTGTGATATGTTAAAGAGTCTTTTAAGACTTAATTGGAAGAGCCTATTGTGCACCTTAAAGCAGGCCATCAGAAGTGTCTCTTGTGAACATAGTTGGACTATATTGAAGCATTGAGACTAGTCTTAAATAGTAGTCTACTTGGCATTTTTGAAACAATCTAGTAACTCTCTTGAAACAAGACTTTGGAACAAAATTGAAGAGATAGAAGATATAATTAAAGACCTATTTTGGAGTGCCCATGCTGAAGCATATTAAAGACATCATTGAAGATTTCTTGGGGGCAGGATATTGAATAACACCTTGGATAATATCTTGGAGCATCTCATTCTAGACAGTTGTAGCATTGAAGCCATTGTGAAGCACTTGATGAAGTATTTGGTGCAGAACTTAAAGACAAGGCTTTGAGAAGCCTGAGCTGATCTTGGAGAGATTATTGGAGACCATTATGCATTGAATCCATCATGATGTAACCTTGGAGATATTTGTTTTGGGTACCATGAAGAGCTGTGGTGACACCTTCATGTGAAGGACAAGGTTTTCATTGATGAAGTGACATGGAGACTAAGTGAAGTGATTACTGAATATTGACAGGGCTTGTTGAAGAAGTCATTGGGAGATGTGAAGAATAACCAAACATATTTTGATGAAGTGAAGTTGAGGGTTGGAGCCCAAGAGGTTGGAGCCTCATAGAGACAAGGACGGTGCCTTGGAAGATAGGGTTGGAGCCCTAGAGGATTGGTGTCCTCAAGAAACCAGGTTGGAGCCTGAACTAGAGAAGGGTTGGTGCCCCTGGGGTTGGAGCCTATAAATGCAAGGTTGGTGCCTTGGATATATAGGGTCAAAGCCCTAGAGGTCGGAGCCTTACAAAAATACAAGTTGGTGCTTGGCAACAGGTTGGAGCCTAAGAGATTGAAGATCAGTGTCTTCATCTAGGGTTGGAGCCCTACACTTATTGTATCTATTTTATTGTAAAAAATAATTTAATAAAATAATTTATTCTTATTGTTCATATTGTGTTATAAATATAAATGATATAACCAATAAAAATAACAATTAGAAAGAAATACTGATTCATCCCCCCTCTTAGTATTTCCAACAATTGGAATCAGAGCTAGTACCTTCACTCAAAGCTTAACAGCTTGAAGGTTGATCATTAGAACACAAATGGAAAAGCCAAGGAAGAAAGTCTCCAATCCTTCTAAAGATGTGCATTCCTCAACCATTGAAATTGAAGACAATCAATTTGCGAAGGCTTCATTGTTCAATGGAAACTTTGATATATGGGAAGCAAGAATGAGGAATTTCTTAAAGACTCAAGGTGTTAAAGTTTGGAAATCAGTGATTACTGATAGCATGATGGAATGAGAATCCAAGGAGTATAATACAAAAGAAATGAAAAAAATATTGAATGGGCTACCAAACTCTATGAAGGCCATTTTTGAAAAATGTTCATCAACAAAAGGCATATGGGATAAAATTCATGATATTCACTCAAAAGGGGAATCGACCATGAATTCTAGTCAAGAAGATGATGGAAAGCAAGAAGGAAATCCAGAACCTGTCAAGGAAGTTGAAAATAAGAATGATGAAATCAATACCAAAGAAGACCTAGAAAAAGAATAAAGAAAAGAAGAATTTGAAGAAGATCTCCTGACTAAGCTTATATATGCCATGGAAGACATTAACAGTTTGAAAAAGGAAAATGAGGAACTTAAGAAGAGAGCGAAAAATGGTGACCAAGACAATACAAGGAAGGAAGTTGACCTTTTCAAGCTTCAATTTCAAGAAAGAAATGAGGAGCTCGTCAAACTTAAGGAAGAATTTCAACAAAACAAAAAAAAGAATCATGAAGAAGTCATATCTACGACAAATCAATTAGATAATTCAAAGAAAAGGGAAGAAACTTTGTCAATCCACCTTGAACAAAGACTTAAGAGCTTGAACAATCTTGAAGCAGATATTGGTCAATACAAGGAAGATGTCTCCTCCCTTAGATATCAACTAGAAGAAGCAAGGAAACAAGCGCAAGGAGCTGAGAAGGTGATGGAAAATTTGGCATTCATGGAAGGACAAGTTGATGAAGCAAAAAAGGAGAGAAATACCATGATATGCAAACTAGAAGGAAATGATGAAGAAAACTTCAAACTAACATCACACATCAATCTTCTCAAGGCCGAAATATGTGAAGCTACAAGAATAAAAGAAGAAATTGAGAGAAATCTAGCAAAGTAAAATGAAGAAATATTCATAATGAAATAAAATATCATCTCCCTTAAAATAGAAGCACACGAAGCAACAAGGATGATTGAATAAATGAAGAAGCAAATAGTCATGAAAGATGAAGATTGCGAAAATTGAAAGGATAAATTGTCTCTCTAAAAAAGGAAGTTGACTTGTTGAATAAGAACTTGAAGAGTTCTCAAACCCTAGATGACATCCTAAGTCATCAAATATCCCCCCTTGATAAATCAGGTCTTGTCTATGCATGTGAACCCTCAAGCAAGAATGATAATGCTTCAAACAACAAGGATGTGAGGATGGCAGGAAGAAATGATACTCCTAGTTCCAGTAAAGGCAAGAGTAAAGATGGAATTAGAAGAAACCCTACTCCAAGGAGACTTACAGATGATGTCAAGAATACAAAAGGCACTGAATATCATCAAATAATCACAAGGCAAAAATACTTCAGAAGTACTTTAAGGAACTCTTCATCTCCCAGGTACCAAAGTATATTTCTTGGATATTTCTATTCTTGTATAAACTTTGGGCACATGGAAAAATATTGTAGGGCATATATCACAAAGACCAATATAATGGTACCCATCAATCTCCCAGAAGCAATTTTGCAAGAAGTCATGATTTCTCATTCAAGAACAAGATGGAGTGCTTCAATTTCCATAATATTGGACACATGGCACGTTATTGTAACTTGACTTGGATCCCTACATAAGATAGAACCATGACAACCAAGCCAAAAAATAAAGTTACACAAGTATGGAGAAGGAAGAAAACTTAAGTTTCTTGAATTTTCCAACGAACAACCCATGTTGTTGATTTGATGAAGACATCCTTGATATTCCAAGTGTTTGATGATGAGACTCTGCCAGAAAGGAGATCATGGATATGGTTAGGGGGTGCTTATTATTCTTAATAATTCTTGCATAAGCTATCCATGAAATGGCACTAGAAAATCCTTGATGAGTCACACATGGACAATAATTCTTTGATAAATCATCTCTCGGGAGAAACTACATTGAAGAATATGATCCCTTATTCATTTGGTGGACCATTGTTGAAGATGTCTTCGACTTGATCACAAGGCATGTAAACTTTCTTGAGCTAGAAGAGTGTATACATGCAGGGGGAGTTGGCTCATCCATGAAGAAATGCAAAATGGACCACTTTGACAGAAGAAAGAGCACCATGACAGGTGGAGCAACAGGAAGCAACATGATAAGGGGAGTAACTTGGGCACCTTGTTTTCCATAGATGTCAAAGGGGGAGAAAATGTTGGAAGGGAAATAATATTTCCATCAATGACAAATGGGGAGATTGTTAATCAAGGTTGTAATTGATGTTGATATGACATTGACTAAGATGTCAATATTCTTAAGATGCTTGGTTCTAGATGATGATGCCATGACTCTTGGTTAAATAGGATACCATTAATGATGATGTAAAAGTCTATGAAGAAGTCTTGCCCTAAATTCCTATTGATCATAATGCCTTAGATGTTCATGAAGGCACCATAATCTTGTGAAGAAGCCCTAGAAATCATGATGATGTGCTTACTCTTGATGAATAAGCCTAGAACCCAGATGATGTCCTTACCCTTGATGTGGAGGAATATACTTAATTAAGTCATACATGTGATGATGTCATACTCTTGAATGACCACACTTGATAATGGTCTTGATGACATGGTTGAAAGACTACTTTGAAGCTTTCCCAATATCAAATTAATAAAGGTTGCACTATGACTTATCACTGCACGATTATATGATGACATGAGATGATACATTCATTGTTGGATACTATTATGATGTGGATGTCATACATGACCCTATGATGATGAAGAAGCCAAAAAATAGAGGATCCAATCATTGGAGAAGCCATACTGTCCCAAATATTTTATGCACAAAAAATTAAGGATAGTCACAAAGAAAAATGGTTTTCACCACATTAGATGCAACCTTTCAACATGGGACCTATACCATCTTAAAGAGGTTTTTTTCCTCTTTCCAATGAGCTCTTACTTTCCCCAAAAATCCAAATATTTTGGGAGATATTGATTTTTTAAGTTAAGGAAATTAATCCTAGCATCTAGTCGACCTATACACAGTCATTCATGTCGGCCTCTCTCCATGAGACGTGACTCTTAATTAAGGGTAGAAACCTAGTATAAATTGACATTGAAAAGCTTCATTTTAGCATCAAAATTTTGGTGATAATTTCATAGATCAGATACAGAACATCGAGGAGAGGAGGATTTAAGAGTTGTTTGTTTGGGTTATTCCTTCTCAAAGTCAGACAACAAACTATTTTTGCAACCATTTGTGGAGTATATATATATATCAGACCTGAAATAAAGTCCTGAAACATTACATTGGCAACCACCTATTCTAGACCTGTAATTACAGAGATATCTGTGGTTGGTTGTCATTTAATTTGGACAATATAGAACTTGGATTTAATGAAGGAAGATCACAGTTTGAGGAGGGCTCATCATATATATAAACCTTAGACCTGTAGGCTATATTTTAAGGAGAGCTTGGATCAGAAGTATAGTTATGTGGACATCCATAGAACTCGGACCTGTGACAGCTCTTGTAAGAGGGATAACGTAGAATTTTTTGAAGACACCAAGAGCTATTTAAAGAACAAGTACTGGCAGTGTGTAGCAAACCTGTGGAGACACAAAATACAGACTTGCTATAACATTTGCTGCAGAATTATGGAGACACAATTTTGGACACCTATATTTGTTGTGGGACTGTGATATGTTAAAGAGTATTTGAAGACTTAATTAGAAGAGCCTATTGTGCACCTTGAAGAAGGCCAAAAGAAGTGTCTCTTGTGAGTAGATTTGGACTATATTAAAGCATAAGGATCAGTCTTAAATAACAGTCTACTTGGAATTTTTGAAACAATCCAGTAACTCTCTTGAAACAAGACTTTGGAACAAAATTGAAGAGCTAGAAGATATAATTAAAGACATATTTTGGAGCACCCTTGCTGAAGCATCTTAAAGACATTGAAGATTTATGTGGGAAGGCTATTGAAGAACACCTTGGATAATACCTTGGAGCAGCTCATTCTAGACAGCTGGAGCATTGAAGACATTGTGAAGCACTTGAAGAATTATTTGGTGCAGACCTTGACGACATCTTGTTGAGAAGCCTGAGCTGATCTTGGAGACATTATTGGAGACCATGATGCATTGAAGCCATCATGGTGTAACCTTGGAGATCTTTGTTTTGGGTACCATGAAGATATGTGGTGACACCTTCATGTGAAGAACAAGGTCGTGATTGATGAAGTGACGTGGAGACTAAGTGAAGGCATTGTTGAAGATTTCCAGGGCTTATTGAAGAGGTCATCGGGAGCTATGAAGAATAACTAAACATATTTTGATGAAGTGAAGTTGAGGGTTGGAGCCTCATAGAGACAAGTTCAGTGCCTTGGAATATAGGGTTGGGGCCCTAGAGGATTGGTGTCCTCAAGAAACTATGTTGGAGCCTGAACCAAAGAAGGGTTGGTGCCCTTGGGGTTGGAGCCTCTAAACACAAGGTTGGTGCCTTGGATAGATAGGGTCGAAGGCCTAGAGGTCGGAGCCTCACAAAATTCCAAGTTGGTGCTTGGCAACAGGTTGGAGCCTGGGAGATTGAAGATTGATGTCTTCATCTATGGTTGGAGCCCTACACTTATTGTATCTATTTTATGGTAAAGAATAATTTAATAAAATAATTTATTCTTATTGTTCATATTTTGTTCTAAATATAAGTGATCTAACTGGTAAAAATAACAATTGGAAATAAATATTGATTCACCCCCCCTCTCAATATTTCCAACAACACTCAGTAACCTGAAGGAAGTCGATTATGAAGGAATATAATTCGATTTCAGAGGGAGGGTTCTAGGGCAGAGGAAGCAGAGGGCATAAGAAGTGATAGAGCTCGAGGGAAGAAGGACACAGAAGTTTGGAGATGGGAACACAGATCAGCAACGCAGAGAGCTCACGCAGGGTGATGTAGTCTCACGTAGGCTCTGCGCAAAAAGGCACACAGAGGTGATGCAGAGAGAAGTGAGTCTCTTGAGTGTCAGAAATTCTCCAGAGGGTTGATAAGAATTTATCTCAATTTTTTTCTCATGAAGTTTCTCAGTTAGTCTTCCAGTATTTCCTTCTAAATAATTTAGTGCCGAAAATTAATATATAAACCCTCATTTGTTGCACCGGTTTTCCCACATCGGGTTTTTCTAGGGACAATTGTCCAAAAATAATTGTGTCAATGTGATTGATTATTGTGCTTGCATTTTTACTATTATATTCTCTACATATACTTGAGTGATTATTGCAGTATTTTTTATTTCAAAATTTACTAGAAGAATTCTATAAATAACTTATTGTGAAAATAAGTAGGAGAAATAAATCTATCACTACAGTAGAATTTCAGGATTGAAATGTTCACATGGTATCAGAGCTGAGATTGAGTAACAGGAGTGGAGATCCTACGATGGAACGAAGATTAGAAGTTGCTGCAGTAGAAACTTAGAAGGGTTCACACAACTCTCCAAAGAAAAGGGAAAGCATGAAAGAACATATGGATCACGACATCTCTATATTGACATCTAGACTGGAAGAATAATTTTCTTGTGTATCAAGATCTACTTTTCCAGAGGTCTGGTATATTGAAAATGGAGATTCTGCACATATGACGGGAGTACGAGGATGTATCTCAATCTACAGAGAAGAGAAGATGAACTTTCAAATCACCATGGGAAATAAGGTGAAGTGTACCCTTTTTGGAAAAGGTATCATAGTATTTCAAACCGAAGCTGGAAATAAGCTTAGAGCCACCAATGTGTTGCATTTTCCTGGTTTTGGGATGAACTTACTCTCGGTGTCTTAGCTTCAAAAAAAGGGCTATGACGTTTACTTCATTGGCAAAATAGTATACGTCAAACACACGAGCTGGAAGAAGAAGGCACAAATTGAAGGTAGGAGCAATAAACTATATAAGTTATAGCTTGAATCTCCCATGGCGTTGATAGGAAACAATGATGAGAAGGATTTGATTGAACTATGGCATAGGAGAATGGGGCACTTACACCATGGGGATTTGAGAATTCTGAAGAAGACCGTCACAGGAGTTCTAGAACTGAGCACCAAGCGAGATGACGTCTACAAAGGGTGCATATTGGGGAAATATGCCAAGGAAGCCTACCCCATCAACAGAAATAGGGCTACTAGTGTGTTGGGATTAATACACTCAGACATCTGCAAACCAATTTCCACTAGAGCTCTTAGTGGTGCCGAATATTTCATCACCTTTATTGATGACCATTCTAGGAAAACTTGGATCTACTTTTTGAAGCCCAAGGACGAAGTCTTTGATCGATTCAAGGAGTTTAAGGCTCTGGTTGAGAATATGACAGGAAAGCGGATAAAGATACTGTGATTAGAAAATGGTGGAGAATACATTGATAAAGACTTCACATATTTCTACGCAAGGGAAGGCATCATAAGAGATTGGACCGCTTTGTATAATCCGAAGCAGAATGGAATCATAGAAAGAAAGAATAGAACTATTGATGAGGCTGCAAGGGAAATGTTGTATGATCAAGACATGCCTAAATTTCTTTGGGCTGAAGCTTGTAATACAAATGTATATGTTCATAACATGATTCCTCACAATGCATTGGGCAAGATCACTCTAGAAAGTGTCTTCACTAGAAGGAAGCCAGAGGTAAGCCAATTCAGATCTTTGGCAGTGTGGCATACTGACATGTACCCAAAGAGAAGAGGAAGAAATTAGATAAGACTACGAAAAAGGGATATCTAGTGGGATATAGCGAGAATGCGAAGGCTTACCTAATCTACATTCCTAAGAGCAGGAATATTGTAGTATGACGGAATGTAAAGTTCATGGAGGAAAGAGCTTTCAGAAAATCTCGGGAGATTCCTTCCGCAATGCAGTCTAAGGAGGATCCACTAGTCCAACCACAATGACCAGCGGAGCCTAGCACGAGTGCTTCTCCTAGGCACAAGGATCCAAGGGATTCATCTACCAAAGATTTTCAAGATGGGGAGCAAGCATATTCACCCACTACTAGTGGTAGAATGAGCAGGGAATTACAATAAATTCTTAGGGACGTAGAGAATTTTTTCAGAGCCCCCAGAAATGAGAAGAGGTAGCGTAGGAAACTAGAAATATACCAAGCCTTGGTAGCACAGGTTGGGGAGCTATCTAGTTTTCAGAAGGAAGCTCAACATCGGGTGTGGGTAGATACAATGGTGGAAGACTACAGTTCCATCATGACAAATTATGTCTGGGAAGTGGTTCCTAGGCCCTAGGACAGATCAGTTATGGGTTCGAGATGGATCTACAAGATCAAATATGTTGCAGATGGCAGCGTAGAAAAATTTAAAGCTAGGTTTGTGGCAAAGGGGTATGCTCAGAAGGAAGGGATAGAATATGAAGAGACCTTCGCTCCAATAGCCAAATATACTTCTATTAGATCTGTGACATCCCTTGCTGCGCAGGTGGGATGGGAGATGTTGTTCAGTCTTTAACATTAGTCATGGGTGTATTTAAAAAAAAGTTGACAAGCCATGTATTAAACTTTGTATCAAAGGGTGAAATATTCCAAAAGTGGGTCGAAAGGGGACAAAGCAATGAAAGCCACGTGCATTAAAGCCAATGGGGAAGTAACACAGAAGGATGGAGTGTAAAGCCATAAAGCAAACAGGAGATATAAAAGGCAATGGAATGCTGCACTAAACGCAAAACCGATGTACTAAAGGAAATTGCAGCCACGTGAAGACGCACGTGGGAAATTCCAAGGGGGTCGAGCAACGAGGGAAGGAGGAGATCCATACCCCCGCGGAATTGTGACAGCGTAGCGTGGTGGGGACTCAAGGTTAGAAGGAGGTGGCTGGAGCATGCCGCGTGGTGCGGTGACATGGCAGATCGAAAGGTGGACCCTCACGATGGGTAGGTTATGTATTTAATCTGCGTAAGGGCTCATATGTTTCAGGTGTTATACAGCGCATACGGTAAAAAGGTAAGGTAAAGTCCTTTAGGTCAGCTGGTACTGTGACCCATACCAGTATTAAACCTGGCACGAGGCCCCCACCTGCACCCTGACACTCCCAATCCTTATGCGCTGCGTGCCTCACTATCAGTGTCCTTAGGAAACTTGCCTTCACTCGTTTTATCTATCCATCTTTTTACCTCAAATTACCCAGTCCAGAGATAACATTCCCTCCGTATTTCACTCCAGTAAAAGGTCGCAGGTTCCCGTCCACGGCATATACCAAGTAGGAAAGAGCGCCTGGTCTACCCAATCATTGTCAGAGTTCCCTGCGTCGCTTTCCCGAGCAGACTTACCTTCCGTTCAGGTATTCCATTATTCATTCTCCCTCTGTTTTCCTTTCACTTTTTCAAATTTTTGAATGTCGGCCATGGGAAGGGTAACGCCAAAGAAGAGTGAACCAGAAACCCCCCAGGTCCGTGAATCTAGGAATCCCCCCGGTTTCGATCCTCTCCTTGACTTGCAAGCGGGTATCTGCGACCCTAAATACCCATTCGACATCCGCAGCATTAAACACTTTCTTTTCAGTCGCCATCTTAAGAACACAAACCGTTACCGGGTAGTCGTGTCGGGCCTATACCATCAAATTGCCCCTCAAGTTCATTCTGTGGTTGATTTCATCACCTGGCTCAGAGATGTTTTTGACGAGCATCGGGGCACCTTCACTTCCCCTCAGGGGAACAAGGTTCTTTCTCTTTCTCCCGATGTTATCAAGCAAGCCCTCTGCTTCCCTACCAGCGCCACATATGTTAGTTTCAAGGATGAGGCCTTGGCAGCCCAGTTTATCAAACAGCCACGGGAGGCCCAGCGAGCCTTCATTTCCTCCATAACCGTCGACCAGGCTACTTCTCTTCCCGCCATAGAGCCGTTCCCATTAAGTCTGTTCGTTGAAGAGGTTCAGCCCATTCTCTCTCTGATTGCTGGCCTGTTGGGGGTAGGGAGTCCGGAAGACATTTCCACGGTGTGCGTTCATTTTTTATGGCTCATGTTCCAAAAAGGGGTAGTTTTAGATATTCCAGGTTTCCTCTCCTCAACCCTTCGAACCCAATTCCAGGAGCTTCCACGAACCCGTCAGTTCCGTTTCTGTTCAATGTTTTTTTATCTCTTCTTGTACCAGCACGCCGATAAGTTTGAGGGCTTGGGGTTAGACAAAGTTTATCTTGAGAATTCCCAACCCAGACCAGTCTTCGACTGGAATTTCTCTGTGCGTCAATTACCTAAGGGGGAGGGTTACTCCAATTTTGTGAATAGTTTTATGTCTATCGCCTATACCATCATTCATGACTCGCCTTCCCCTAGGGTCTTTCCAGAAATGAAAGGCTGGCTACAAGCCGGAAAATCCCAGAGTACCGGAGATTGGTTTCTATTCGAGGACTACACCGAAATTCGAGTCTATGGAGCCGAATTTTCCCCCTACCGGCTACCAGTGTTCCTTGTCCGACGAGTTTATGCACTCGAATACATCAGGCAAGCCCTCAAGGCCGATCGGCTCTATTTTGTTCCTGCCAAGAAGGGCTACATCCTAAGGCTTCCCATTGAAATCGGCCCCTTCGTGGTAAACTCGAGACATGCCCTCCCGATCGTTGAGAAAATGCTGCAAGGTCTGGACCTAAGGCTGGGAAAAAATTGGGCTTATGACCCTCGAGAAATTATCTCGAACAAAAGGAAAAGGAATAGGTCTGCACCCTACATGCATGAGCCGAGGCCATTTATGGAATGGAGGGCTAACCTCGAAATTTGGCCCTTGTTTTCGCAGATGGAGACAGATTCATCTGCTACAGGGGAGGAAGAGAATGTCGATAGAGGCACAGATGGAGAAGGAGGAGAAGAAGCAGGTACTTCAGGGGCAGCGCCGCCTCCCAAAAGACAAAGAACAACCTCCAGTGAGGCAGAGGTCATAGGGGAGGAGCAACTGCTGGAACCCTTCACGGTGTATGGTAAATTGGATAAAGGCAAGGCCGGGATAACGGTGCTAAGAGACAGTACCACTTCTTCTGATTTCACAGAGGTCACACAGGCTATCATAGAGCATACTTCGCCCAGGGAAATTGAAAGGGACCAGGCGAATAAAGCGATCCGCGACAAGTACAAAGCTGAGCTGGGGGGATATGTTGAGAAGTATCATACCAGGCTCTCCGCCTCCATCAACGCGGACACCGAAAGCCTGGTATTTTCTATGGAAGAAGCTATCTTGGATCCTAATACTGATGTCCCTAGCTATCGGGTGCTCGAGTTTGCCATCGACATGAAGAAGGTACCAGCCAATGACATGTGCGACCTGTTCCAGATGGTATGCGATATGATGAAAGATAAACTGATGCAGGTCACCCTCGCGCTGAAGAAATTAGAGCAGAAACATGACCAGTTGAGGGCTACCCTGATAGCCGAACAAGTTAGCTGCCGCGCTAGAGCAAATCAGGTGCGTGTCCTCCAGGACCTGATCAAGAGCAAAGATACGGGGGGAACAAATGCACATGAAGCTCTCATTGAACAGCTGCAGAAGGAAGTTGCATCGGCAAAAAGTCAGGCCCGCATACCAGCCGCTCACCATGTCCAGACGGCTGAACTGGTACAAGTGGAGCAAGAGAAAGCAGAACTGTCCGCCAAGCTATCAAGAGAAAGGAGGGAGAAAGAAAAGATGGTCGAAACAATCAGCGTGTTACAGAATAAAGCAACAGAGCTACAAGCTAGATGGGACTCGCACAACTGCCAGCCAACTGTGGTGTCAAGTGGAACTAGCTCGTTGTATGAGCAATTGTCCGCAGCAAGAGCTGAGATTGAGATATTGGAAAAGCAAGCGTCTACGGCAAGGCAGAGGATCACGAACCTGGAGAACTCTCTGGCCGAGAACACCAGAATAGTCGAAGGGTTGCAGAGAGAAATAGAGCAGGAAAAGAAGATGACAGCAGATCAACAGAAAAATATTGCCGACATGAAAAGCCGTGCAAAAGGAAATCTCACCCTTCTCGAGGCTAGGAGCACAATCTAGTCTGATATAATCTCGGCTGTGACTGAGCAATGGGGTTTCCTAAGGACGATGGAAAAGCATAAGTCTGCTATACCATACCTCAGTAGGAAACTGCAGGAGGCAGACCGTGATCTGTCTAACAGGGCCCAACATGCCAAAGACTACATTTCGTTCCTCAACGAGGTGGGATCAGATGACATGGAGAAGCACGAAATTCCTAGCCAATTCACTGAGGCTATTGAGTGTCGCAAAATTATCAACAAAGAGATGTCCCGGATCTCAGCTTCAAGGGCTCTCCAACAGGTGGTCGCCAACGTTGGATGGTTCGACGAGGTATGGGGCGAGATTATGACATCTGGACTCCCTTCCTACTGGGACTCGACCACCCCGGCAGTGCTCTTGCCTTTGGCCCAATACACAGCACGCTTGCAAGAAGAAAGAGACCAAACTGACCTTCAGACGGGTAAAGCAGCTCAGCTCAAAGCCGACACGATTGTTTCATCCCTGCGAAAAGAGTTCAACCTCCTCCACTTGATTAAACACAAGCTTCCTTCTGGTGCAGGTTTCCACGCCCTCACTGAGGCCTTTGTCGAGGTGGAGGGGTTCTCAGCAATGCCCGAGCCAGCCGCGGACAGTCAGCAGAGGTGCACGCAGTTTATGAGCCAGCATGCCAGTTCATCCGCAAACGTGCCCCCGCCGGAATCAGCAACTGCTTCCACTCAGCCGCACCTGTGATTCTTTGTTAACTCATGATTCGGCCTTAATGGCCTATTTTACTTTTACTCAGTTAGTTTCTTTTAAGTTTCGAGTGGGTTGTTCTCCCCACTCCTGCATTTTACTTTTTCACCAGACTGTTGTTTAAGTTTATGTTTAAAAAAAAAAAACGGCCGAGGGCCTGATTATACATGATGGGAGGCTTGATTCCTCATCATGAGTTTTTCTGTTTTGAAAATGACATTTAACAAATTTTGTTTATGCGAAGAAGATATTTTTCCAAAAAATATCTTCTCGCTGAGATGGAAGGAAGCCTATATAAGGTAAATCCAATGAGAAAGACAGGTTCCAAAATTTCTGAAGAATTGACTGTGTAAGAGCTTCTTGTATGCAATTTTTGTGAAGGTTCTAATATGAATGCAAAGAGCCCGTAGGGCCTCAATGAAAAGGAGTTTTGTCTTTGATAAGGATTCTAGTTTTGGTTCTTTACAGTGTGTAATTCTCTCTTGTGTGTTGTAGTGTAGTCGTTCATTTCGCTTACATCCATATATCTGGTATTACATTCTGGAATGCGAGTAGTCTGTTGCTTCTGATATAAATTTATCCTTGTTGATACTTACATCATAGGCTTCTAGGCACTTTAAATATGGCTCAGGTGTAATATGCTGTCCCGTTTTCGATTCATCCGCATTTCTACTATATTGGCTGATATGAGGTGTTATTTACAAATGCTGTTATCGTGTGTGGATTCTTAATTGCTTAAGCCCACCACATGTTATCATATGTTTCTGAATATTTTCTTAATAACAGTTAATATCCTCTTTCTTCTATGTATTCCGTAGACGTCCTTCAATCATCATTCTCTGTGAAGTATTGAGAACCCAACCCTTTTTACAGCGAACTGTCTTGGAGTTGTCTTATGCATTTATGTTGGAGCTTAACATCTTGCCTATTCGTAATTGTTCCTTCAGCGTTGAGCTTCTGAAATATTTGGTACCATTTAAATCTAATTTTCCCATCTGCAAAGAAATAGTATGAGAGCCTGGTTCTGCTGAGATTATCCTTATTACATGGTCTTGACTCTCTGCTATATAAGATGTCCTAGGCACTGGTCTATGGCAACTCTAGGCTGTCTCTATGAGCTACAACATCTTTTTGGTGTCGTTGCCAGGGAACGAAGTTGAAGAAATTTAAATCCCTGGGCCTCGACAAAATCCATCCACTCTTTAGTTAGGTGAGCACGAAGAGTTGAGAGTTGTGTACCCCTCACCTTGGCGACTCCACAATCATTTTTCAATTAAAATTTTTTGCAGTCCTGGCTCCTCACAAACCACACCTAAGGTCAGATACATCTCAGCCAAAGACACCCTCCGTGTCTGACCCGGAAATAATCCTACACAGAAGAGGCTGGAGGGAAAGGCAGTCAGTTCATACCGAGATCCCAGAATTCTCCCTAGAAAACTTTCCATATCTTCTGTCCTCTTCCTCTCAAATCGCCCAAATACAAGGCCCTAACCCCATCATAGGAGATACTGGTTACTATTCAGAGAGCCCACCTCGGGGAGGCATCCATATCAAAGACGAAGCCGAGTCTAGTTATACTCCGCATTACTCTTTCCACCCTACCCCTGAAGTTGAGGAGATTAAGGAAGTTACCGAAGTAGCCGTTGTTCACTACATCCCCATCATTATCCATACTTCACTTCCACCTTCTCCTCCTCCCCCTACAGCTCAGACTCTTGTACTACCTCCACCTCCCCCAATGGCGAATGTCCATGGCTTCTTGCAAAATAGATACGCTCCTTTGGAGCTACCTGCAGTACTAAATGATATGCCGCAGGATTATTTAAAGATTCTGCCTAGATTTAGTGGTGAGAATGACATTTAAGCCCAGAAACATGTCGAAATTTTCTGCTCTTTCGCAGAGAATTTTAATGTGGAGCATCTGGACGTAGTTCTAAGGCTGTTCATGCAATCCTTAGATGGGGAAGCCAGAAAATGGTTCAAAACACTTGGAGCTCGTTCCATCAACACTTGGGAGGCAATGGAGGACGCTTTCATCAAAAAATGGGGGGAAAAGAAAGATCACGGTAATGTCCTAACCGAGTTCAACACTCTGAAAAAGAAGCACAATGAAGGGGTATCAGAGTTTATCAGAAGATTTAACAAATTGTTCCTGAGTCTCCCCGCCGAGATGAAGCCTCATCAGACTGCTGCCAAGGTCGTTTTTGTGGAAGCATTTGATTCTGAATTTGGTTTCTCATTGAGAGAGAGAAAGCCAGCCACTCTGGATGATGCACAGACAGATGCGTTGGAGATAGAAGCAAACTTTGTCTCGACCGGCAAATCCAAAGGGAAACAAGAACACGAGGTCAGAAGGAGGGGAAAAGAGGAAGTATCCACCTCAGGCCAAGACAGAGATTCAGCCAATGATAAGATTGAGTAAATGAACAGAATGATCAAGAATATCTCAAGTAAGTTGGTCAAGCTTGAGATGGAGGCCAAGAATTCGCCCCCAAATAATTTCCAGAATGCTCCAAACAGGGGATTCAATCCTCAATACAGGAAGCCACCCTTGCAGATACTGTAGAGGGGACAGAAGGAGCAACAAGATCAGGTACCGCATCCTCTATACTTGGAGGGGCAAGTGGAGGCTTCTCCTGAATATCCTGCCTATGAACAAGAGGAGGCATGCCCTGTCTTCTCAGACAGTGATGACATAGAATGTCCTGTACATGAAAGTGAGGAGGGGGAACTAAAAGCTCACTCAGAAATGAAGAACAACGAGGATACTGAAGAGCCCGAGATGGATGATTACTGTAAACAGTTCGTTGACTTCGTGCAAGCCCAGTTCAATAGAAAATATGACCTCAGGTCCTCCAGAAAGAGAACCCGCACTCAAGATGAAGAGGAAGACACACCCCAAAAGTCAGCACCTGCACAGAAGGAGGTCAATACTCAAAAACCCCCAGAAGAAGGTAAGAGGCCCCTTAACCAATCTCTGCAATCTGATAATCAAATGCCTTCGTCCTCACAAGTAGTTGTATCCCCTACTGATAAGCCCACCGTAAAAGAAGTTAAGCCTCCCCCGCAAAGTAAAGAGTCAAAAGAAAAAGAAGTGTCAGTAGATAAGCCTTCATCTGTCTTCTGTTTACAAAAAGAGCTTGAAAAAGTAAAAATACCAGTTCCTCTGTCTGAGTTATTGAAATAACCTGCTTATCAGTCACAGGTCACTTCCTTCATCTCTCCTCCTGATGCATCACACATTCCAAATAGTCTTAACCTGCAAGAGGAAAGACCTATGGTAGTTTTCGGTCCACACGTTGAAGAGTTAGATCCCTCCACACCTCCCTTTTATGTGTCTTTAGTGATCCATGATCTATTGTTGCATAATTGTATGTTAGACTCAAGAGCATCTCACAACCTCATGCCCCTATCTGTCATGGAGCAATTGGGACTCCAAATCACTCGCCCATATAAAGACCTCTATTCTTTTGACTCCAAAAGAGTGAAATGTTTGGGCATGATTAAAGATCTGGCAGTTAATCTGGCTCAGATCCCTGCCAAAAGTGTGGTGATGGATATTGTAGTGGCTGACATCCCAGCCCGCTTCGGTATGCTGCTGTCAAGATCTTGGGGAACCAGAATCGGAGGATCAATTAAGCTGGACCTAACCTATGCCACTATCCCTGTCTTTGGTGGCCAAGAGAGGAGATTGTATCGAGAAACCAGATTTGTCAAAACAGTCACCAAGGCAGGTGATTCAGTTAATTCCCCAGTCTACAGCAGAGAGGGGGATTTCTCGTGTTTGATGTTGGAAGAAGATCAAGAATATGCCCATGAGCCCTCATTCTGCCAGATAAAGGCTGAATCATCAGTGCAGGACTATGGATCTGAAATCTGGACACTCCATTTTGATGGGGCAAATTCCAGGGAAGGAAATGGGGCTGGAGTATTGCTAATTTCACCTATGGGTCAATGGGTCCCCTTATCCTTCAAGCTGGAGTATGAGGCCACAAACAATGTGGCTGAATATGAAGCACTCATATTGGGGCTGTAGACAGCGAGTATGAACATACAAAATCTAAAGGTGCTGGGAGATTCTGAATTGGTAGTCAGACAAGTGACAAATCAGTGCCAAGCCAAACATCCTAGGCTAAAGGCCTATAGAAATGAAGTTTGGGATCTTGTAGAGAACTCCTTCTTGGCATTCAACATTCAATTCATGCCCCGAGAATAGAACAGGATGGCAGATTCCTTGGTAGTGGCTGCTAGTACCTTCCGCCCACCTCAGAACCCTCTTCTGAGATATGAAATCGAAGTAAGGTACCGACCTTCAATCCCAGATAACATCAAGCACTGGCAGGTGTTTGAAGATGAGTAGCAGGTGAAGAGATTCCTAGAAACTGTTGGGGAGTTTTCCAACATGGAGATTGACAGTTGTGAGGAAGAGACTGGAGACATTCCAGAAGATAAGCTGGAAGAGAGAATAGCCGGCCACAAATTTCTGCAGTTGAAAGGGAATGTCATTCCCCGAGGACTAGTGCCTTTAGAGAGGCTGTTTAACAAAAATGATGCTCCTTTACATCCAAACAAAGTGGTGGCAGAAAACCAGGTCGAAGACCTCAATCTGGGCACTGAAGAGGATCCAAAAATTGTGAAGCTGTCCAAGAAGGTCCCGGAGGAATACAAACAACTGTATCAAAAGTTATTTCAGGCCTACAGAGATGTGTTTTCCTGGTCATATCAAGACCTAAAAACTTTTGATGTCAGCATTATGCAGCATAAGATTCCACTGAAGGGAGATGCAAAACCACATAGGCAAAAACTCAGACAGATTAACCCCCTATTGTTGCCTTCTATTGAGAAAGAAATAAAGAAACTGCTGAAGGCTAAAATTATAGTGCCATTGAGATATTCTGAGTGGGTGGCAAATTTAGTCCCGGTGCGAAAGAAGAATGGAGAAATAAGGTTATGTGTTGATTTCAGGAACCTGAACAGGGCATCCCTAAAGGATAATTACCCGCTACCTAAAATGGACCATATCTTGCAGAAAGTGGTTGGAGCTTCCCGAATGTCCATGATGGATGGGTTCTCGGGCTACAATCAGGTGGCAGTATTACCAGAAGATCAAAAGAAGACGGCCTTCACCACTCCATGGGGAACGTTAATGTATGCCAGAATGCCTTTTGGGCTGATCAACGCAGGGGCCACTTTTCAGAGGGCCATGGATATTGCTTTTATTAGAGAGCAGGACCAGTTTGTGGTGGTATATCTGGACGACATTACTGTATTCTCAAAGAATGATGTAGAGAACATAGAATACCTGCGCAGAACCTTTGAGAAGTGTAGAAAGTATGGTCTCTCCCTTAACCCACAGAAGTCCCTGTTTGCATTAGAAGAGGGCAAGCTCTTGGGTCACATTGTAACCAGAGATGGAGTGAAGATAGACCCTAAAAGAGTTGAAGTCATAAATGGCATTGCCCTGCCCAGAAACAAAAAGGAAATTCAAGTATTTTTAGGCCGAATAAACTTTCAGAGGAGGTTCATCCCTAACTATGCTGAGATAGTTAGGCACATCACCGACATGTTGAAAAATAACAATGAAGTGAAGTGGTCATCAGAATCAAGAGAGGCCTTTACTAGAATCAAAAATGCATTTGCTGAAGCCCCTGTATTGGCCGGGCCAGATTATTCCAAACCTTTTATGATTTTTTCTTTTGCGTCATTCCACACAGTGGCTGGAGTCCTGTTTCAGAAAAAAGAGGAAGGCTATGAGCAGCCAATTGCATTCTTCAGCCAAGTACTGCGCGATGCCGAGCTCAAATATAACATATTGGAGAAGCAAGCCTATGCTCTGGTGAAATCCCTCAAAGCTTTCCGAATGTATGTTTTACAGTCCCATGTCACTTCATTTGTTCCTACAGCAGCTGTTAAAGACATTCTCATCCAAGGGGACAGTGAGGGAAAAAGAGGAAAATGGATAGCCAAAATACAAGAATATGAGTTAGATATTCGTCCTACCAAATTAATCAAGGGGCAAGGTCTAGCCAAGATCCTATCTGATTCGAATTGCCAGGCCTTGGGTATCAATCTGTCTATGACAGCAAATGAAGATTCTGGGGAAAAAGAAAAACCACAGGGAGTGGAGATAGCCTCCCAGAAGATACAGATGAAATACCTCACCAGCCAGTGGTACAAGGAAATAGTGGAGTACCTCCTAACACTAAGCTATCCACCTAGCTACGAGAAGGCTAAATACAGGGCACTGAGGTTGAAGTCACAGAAGTATATGGTTGCAAACGGCTGGCTGTACTGGAGAGATCCCTCAGGCATCCTGCTCTTATGTCTGACCGAGGAAGAGGTGGGAAGTATTATAGCAGAATTCCACGAAGGTATATGTGGGGGCCATTACAGTTGGAGGGCTACTGCTCACAAGATCTTGAAAGATGGTTTCTACTGGCCAAAATTGTTTGGAGATGTCTTCACTTGGGTCAGGGCATGTGATAAATGCCAGAAATTTGCAGAAAAACAAAAACTCACAGCTCTGCCTTTGATTCCTGTCCATGTGGACGAACCCTTCAAACAGTGGGGAATTGATTTTATAGGCGAAATTTACCCACCCTCAAGTGGCCAGCATAGATGGATCCTGACTGCCACGGATTATTTCACGAAGTGGGTAGAAGCCATACCTGCAAGAAATGCTACAGACACAGTTATAATGAAATTTATGGAAGAGAATATTATATACAGGTTTGGCTGCCCTGCTAGAATAATCACTGACAATGCGCAAGCTTTCAAATATACAAAATTTACGAATTTCTGCCAGCAATATAATATTTCGTTGGGTCACTCTACAGCTTACTACCCCCAAGGAAATGGCCTCGTAGAGTCCTCAAACAAAACTCTGGTCCGAGCACTAAAGAAGACTATCAACGAGAACCAGAAGAATTGGGATTCTCAGCTGAAGTTCGCTCTGTGGGAAAACAGAATTACTAGAAAAAGAGCAACTGGGAAATCTCCATATGAGTTGGTATATGGACGAGCAGCTGTCTTCCCTATACAGCTGGCCTTGCCAGTGGCTCGATTTATGCAGGAGAGCCAGGAGGAACCTGATGATGTTATCAGGAGAATTAATCAACTGGTAGAGCTCGAAGAAACTCGCAATCAGGTAAACCAAAAGCTAGTAGAATACCAGGAGAAGATGAAAGAGCTATTCGATCAACATGCTAAAGACAAAAGTTTGCAGGTAGGGGATCTAGTGCTCAGGTGGGATGTTCGAAGGGCTGATAAAGGCAAGCATGGTAAGTTCGACCCTCTCTGGTTCGGCCCTTTCAAAATTGCAGAGGAAGGTGGCAACAATACTTTTAAGCTGGAGAATTTGTAGGGAGATCTGCTCGACACCCCTGTAAATGGGCAGTTCCTCAAACCATATTTTCAGTTCTGAAGCAGGCTGAGAAATCCTGAATGTATTATATTGTACATTAGCTGTTGTTTTCGTTTTTGAATTGAATAATGCATGAGTCATGATGATTTGTCCAGGGAGAAGCCTTAAGTGCTGGAGAAGTGGTGTTCACAGAAGATAAACAGGCGGTCTGCGTAGTTCTCAACACGTTCGGGGACGAACGTGACGTCCCCAGGTGGAGCCAATGTTGTTCAATCTTTAACATTAGTCATGGGTGTATTTAAAAAAAAGTTGACAAGCCATGTATTAAACTTTGTATCAAAGGGTGAAATATTCCAAAAGTGGGTCAAAAGGGGACAAAGCAATGAAAGCCACGTGCATTAAAGCCAATGGGGAAGTAACACAGAAGGATGGAGTGTAAAGCCATAAAGCAAACAGGAGATATAAAAGGCAATGGAACGCTGCACTAAACGCAGAACCGATGTACTAAAGGAAATTGCAGCCACGTGAAGACGCACGTGGGAAATTCCGAGGGGGTCGAGCAACGAGGGAAGGAGGAGATCCATACCCCCGCGGAATTGTGACAGCGTAGCGTGGTGGGGACTCAAGGTTAGAAGTAGGTGGCTGGAGCATGCCGCGTGGTGCGGTGACATGGCAGATCGAAAGGTGGACCCTCACGATGGGTAGCTTATGTATTTAATCTGCGTAAGGGCTCATATGTTTCAGGTGTTATACAGCGCATACGGTAAAAAGGTAAGGTAAAGTCCTTTAGGTCAGCTGGTACTGAGACCCGTACTATTATTAAACCCGGCACGAGGCGCCCACCTGCACCCTGACACTCCCAATCCTTATGTGTCGCGTGCCTCACTGCTTCCCCGCGGGGGGGGGGGGGGGGGGGGGGGGGGGGGGGGGGGGGGTGTGGGTCGCAGGTTCCCGTCCATGGCATATACCAAGTAGGAAAGAGCGCCTGGTCTACCCAATCATTGTCAGAGTTCCCTGCGTCACTTTCGCGAGCAGACTTACCTTCCGTTCAGGTATTCCATTATTCATTCTCCCTCTATTTTCCTTTTGCTTTTTCAAATTTTTGAATGTCGGCCATGGGAAGGGTAATGCCAAAGAAGAGTGAACCAGAAACCCCCCAGGTCCGTGAATCTAGGAATCCCCCTGGTTTCGATCCTCTCCTTGACTTGCAAGCGGGTATCTGCGACCCTAAATACCCATTCGACATCCGCAGCATTAAACCCTTGCTTTTTAGTCGCCATCTTAAGAACACAGACCGTTACCGGGTAGTCGTGTCGGGCCTATACCATCAAATTTCCCCTCAAGTTCATTTTGTGGTTGATTTCATCACCTGGCTCAGAGATGTTTTCGACGAGCATCGGGGCACCTTCACTTCCCCTCAGGGGAACAAGGTTCTTTCTCTTTCTCCCGATGTTATCAAGCAAGCCCTCCGCTTCCCTACCAGCGCCACATATGTTAGTTTCAAGGACGAGGCCTTGGCAGCCTAGTTTATCAAACAGCCACGGGAGGCCCGGCGAGCCTTCATTTCCTCCATAACCGTCGACCAGGCTACTTCTCTTCCCGCCGTAGAGCCGTTCCCATTAAGTCTGTTCGTTGAAGAGGTTCGGCCCATTCTCTCTCTGATTGATGGCATGTTGGGGGTAGGGAGTCTGGAAGACATTTCCACGGTGTGCGTTCATTTTTTATGGCTCATGTTCCAAAAAGGGGTAGTTTTAGATATTCCGGGTTTCCTCTCCTCAACCCTTCGAACCCAATTCCAGGAGCTTCCACGAACCCATCAGTTCCGTTTCTGTTCAATGGTTTTTTATCTCTTATTGTACCAGCACGCCGATAAGTTTGAGGGCTTGGGGTTAGACAAAGTTTATCTTGAGAATTCCCAACCCAGACCAGTCTTCGACTGGAATTTCTCTGTGCGTCAATTACCTAAGGGGGAGGGTTACTCCAGTTTTATGAATAGTTTTATGTCTATCGCCAATACCATCATTCACGACTCGCCTTCCCCTAGGGGCTTTCCAGAAATGAAAGGCTGGCTACAAGCCGAAAAATCCCAGAGTATCAGAGATTGGTTTCTATTCGAGGACTACACCGAAATTCGGGTCTATGGAGCCGAAGTTGCTCCCTATCGGCTACCAGTGTTCCCTGTCCAACGATTTTATGCACTCGAATACATCAGGCAAGCCCTCAAGGCCGATCAGCTCCATTTTGTTCCTGCCAAGAAGGGCTACATCCTAAGGCTTCCCATTGAAATCGGCCCCTTCGTGGTAAACTCGAGACATGCCCTCCCGATCGTTGAGAAAATGCTGCAAGGTCTGGACCTAAGGCTAGGAAAAGGTTGGGCTTATGACCCTCGAGAAATTATCTCGAACAAAAGGAAAAGGAACAGGTCTGCACCCTACATGCATGAGCCGAGGCCATTTATGGAATGGAGGGCTAACCTCGAAATTTGGCCCTTGTTTTCGCAGATGAAGACAGATTCATCTGCTATAGGGGAGGAAGAGAATGTCGATAGAGGCACAGGTGGAGAAGGAGGAGAAGAAGCAGGTACTTCAGGGGCAGCGCCGCCTCCCAAAAGACAAAGAACAGCCTCCAGTGAGGTAGAGGTCATAGGGGAGGAGCAACTGCTGGAACCCTTCACGGTGTATGGTAAATTGGATAAAGGCAAGGCCGGGATAACGGTGCTAAGAGACAGTACCACTTCTTCTGATTTCACAGAGGTCACACAGGTTATCATAGAGCATACTTCGCCCAGGGCAATTGAAAGGGACCAGGCGAATAAAGCGATCCGCGACAAGTACAAAGCTGAGCTGGGGGGATATGTTGAGAAGTATCATACCAGGCTCTCCGCCTCCATCAACGCGGACACCGAAAGCCTGGTATTGTCTATGGCAGAAGCTATCCTGGATGCTAATACTGATGTCCCTAACTATCGGGTGCTCGAGTTTTCCATCGACATGAAGAAGGTACCAGCCAATGACATGTGCGACCTGTTCCAGACGGTATGCGATATGATGAAAGATAAACTGATGCAGGTCACCCTCGCGCTGAAGAAATTAGAGCAGAAACATGACCAGTTGAGTGCTACCCTGACAGCCGAACAAGTTAGCTGCCGCGCTAGAGCAAATCAGGTGCGTGTCCTCCAGGACCTGATCAAGAGCAAAGATACGGGGGGAACAAATGCACATGCAGCTCTCATTGAACAGCTGCAGAAGGAAGTTGCATCGGCAAAAAGTCAGGCCCGCATACTAGCCGCTCACCATGTCCAGACCGCTGAACTGGTACAGGTGGAGCAAGAGAAAGCAGAACTTTCCGCCAAGCTATCAAGAGAAAGGGGGGAGAAAGAAAAGATGGTCGAAACAATCAGCGTGTTATAGAATAAAGCAACAGAGATACAAGCTAGATGGGACTCGCATAGCTGCCAGCCAACTGTGGTGTCAAGTGGAACTAGCTCGTTGTCTGAGCAATTGTCCGCAGCAAGGGTTGAGATTGAGATATTGGAAAAGCAAGCGTCTACGGCAAGGCAGAGTATCACGAACCTGGAGAACTCTCTAGCCGAGAACACCAGAATAGTCGAAGGGTTGCAGAGAGAAATAGAGCAGGAAAAGAAGATGACGGCAGATCAACAGAAAACTATTGCAGACATGAAAAGCCGTGAAAAAGGAAATCTCACCCTTCTCGAGGGTAGGAGCATAAACTGGTCTGATATAATCTCGGTTGTGACTGAGCAATGGGGTTTCCTAAGGACGATGGAGGAGCATAAGTCTGCTATACCATACCTCAGTAGGAAACTACAAGAGGCAGACCGTGATCTGTCTAATAGGGCCCAACATGCCAAAGAGTACATTTCGTTCCTCAACGAGCTGGGATCAGACGACATGGAGAAGCACGGCATTCCTGGCCGATTCACTGAGGCTATTGAGTGTCGCAAAATTATCAACAAAGAGATGGCCCGGGTCTCAGCTTCAAGGGCTCTCCAACAGGTGGTCGCCAACGTTGGACGGTTCGACGAGGTATGGGGTGAGATTATGACATCTGGACTCCCTTCCTGCTGGGACCCGACCACCCCTGCCATGCTCTTGCCTTTGGCCCAATACACATCACGCTTGCAAGAAGAAAGAGACCGAACTGACCTTCAGACGGGTAAAGCAGCTCAGCTCAAAGCCGACACGATTGTTTCATCCTTGCGAAAAGAGTTCAACCTCCTCCACTTGATTAAACACAAGCTTCCTTCTGGGGCAGGTTTCCACGCCCTCACTGAGGCCTTTGTCGAGGTGGAGGGGTTCTCAGCAATGCCCGAGCCAGCCTCGGACAGCCAGCAGAGGTGCGCGCATTTTATGAGCCAGCATGCCAGCTCATCCGCAAATGTGCCCCCGTCGGAATCAGCAACTGCTTCCACTCAGCCGCACCTATGATTCTTTGTCAACTCATGATTCGGCCTTAACGGCCTATTTTACTTTTACTCAGTTAGTTTCTTTTAAGTTTCAAGGGGGTTGTTCTCCCCACTCTTGCATTTTACTTTTTCACCAGACTATTGTTTAAGTTTATGTTTTTTTTTTTAAAACGGCCGAGGGCCTGATTATACATGATGGGAGGCTTGATTCCTCATCATGAGTTTTTTTGTTTTGAAAATGACATTTAACAAATTTTTTTTATGCGAAGAAGATATTTTTCCAAAAAATATCTTCTCGCTGAGATGGAAGGAAGCCTATATAAGGTAAAATCCAATAGAGAAAAGCGTATGTTTGCATTTTTTCGGAAGAAAATTACGGTGTATAAGTTTTTGTATACTTGTTGTGAATCATAAATGCACCTACACGCGAGCGTAGGGGTTTCAACGGAGAGAAATTCGATTATGTATGAGGATTCAGATCTTGATCTTTGTATAGTTTGTAATTCTTTCTTTGTGATATTGTGTCATTGTTATCTCCATTGTTATCGATTTCCTTTATCGTGTCTTGGAATGCTTTGAGGAACATGCCGGCTCAGAGTATGATTTATCGTCTGTACGATACTAATGTTTCTGCTGGTACTTGTTGCTTTAAATATGGCTCATACACGATAAGTCGTTTTCAGCTATTTCATATCATTCATATTTCTCTTTCGTGATTATGTATTGCGAAATGTTACTCTTGCTAGATCAATGGATAGGTATGGATTCTTAGCTCTTAAGCCCATATCATGTTGAATTTGGTTTTCCGAGCACCATTTCATTGATAGTTAGTACTCCCTACTATTTTACACGCTTCAAATATCTTTTGTCTAAAGTATCATATATGTTGTTGAGAACACGGCCCTCTACAAAGAAAGATGTCTCTCGGTTATGTCTCAGGTAGTATATGTGTTGAATATTCATTCTCGTCTTTACACAGTCTTTACGATTTGCTTTACAATCCTAAGGTCATTTGGTCCCACCCATGTGACGAAGTTTTCACATAAGTTGATAAGGTGAGAGAGTCAGAAGCTAATGCGAGTCGAAATGTATTCTATAATCCTCTACCCTTCAAGATGCCCTAGGCACTGGTCTTTAACAACTCGGGGTTGTCTCTGAGGAGCTAGCAGTGGGTCCAATGCCAATTCAAAACAATTCAAACAAAAATAAATGGTGGGTAAATGCAAGCAGGGTTGGTGAAGTTTTTAATGGCACGAATGACAGGTTTGACTGCAACGATGGCATGGTTCAGTCCACAAGATTTAAATTTCAAACACAGAAAAATGGCTATCACCATTAACCCTAAATATTGGAATTGTAGAGTTTTAATGGCGGCCCTTCAATGCACGGTGGCGTGATGATAGACCAAAAACAAAAAACGATGTTGTTGTACTTCTTCCTCTTCTGCGCAAGGTAGTACTTTAATTTAAAAATTCAACAAAAATGAATTAGACCGCTGCAGTTTCATCTGCATCGTTATAATAGTAGCAAATAGAAAATCATGAATTTATACTGGAACAATAATGCCTAGAAGATTCGACAACACACAACTTACAAAACTAGAAATTTAATCACAATAAAAATGACATTTGCATAATAAATATCTAAAGTTGTGTTGATTCATATTAACCCAAATTTTCCTCTGACATATCCATTGGTTAATCCACATAGTATGAGTTATAAATTAGAATTCATCTGAGACTGGTTTCAAATTTTAACAAGAGAAAATAAAAATTTAGGTTCAAACACACCTTTCAAGTTCAATCTCAAAATAATAAACTGATATGGTCGACAACTTACCAGCGACATTTCATGGTGGAACTGTATCACCTCTTGGAGGTAAGCCTCATTTGTGGTGTAAAATTTGTCTTGTCTTCCACCTTTTTTATGTAAGGAAAGCTCATATATTTCTTATCTCCCCATCCAAATTCCCAGTTGTTCTCACAATGAAACCTCTGAATAGAAGAGCGTTGTTCTCACAGCGAAACCTATGAAGAGAAGAGCGTTGTCTTGCGTTAGTTGATCGTGTTCCAAGATAGCCATACTAGCCGGGGTGTTTTTCTAGTGATGAATATGCTTCACACATAATAACCTTTAGTCCTAACCAAGGACGCAAGCTAGATTTTCAGATGATGGCTAAGGCCATTCGAAAATTATTTTTAACTAACAAATGTCAGTTTTCAATCAATTCGATGGTGGAAACTATTTCTATAGTCTAACATCAAAATCAATGACATACAAGTGCACAGGTGGCATGGGAAGGGAGTTATTCTCAGAAGGGAACACCTTATGACGTGAATTATATATATATATATATATATATATATATATATATATATATATATATATATATATATATATATATAATACAAATTTAAATTTTTAAAACATTTTAAATATATAATTATAAGTGAACTTATTTCTTATGGCTAAACCAGTCGTTGTCAAATTTGAAGGATATTTGTATTTCATTTTCAGCACATTTGGTATATGCGTCTTAAGCGAGCATAGATCCCTTATAATTCTAGATTATCATGTGTGGAGATGGAATATTTTTTTAATATATCAAAAGATGGTAAAAATTTTGGTGTTTTGATAAATTTATTTATTTTAATATATAATTTTAAATTAAAAATAATTATATTAATATAAAAATAAAATAAAAATATTAAACAATTGATTAAAAAAATAACTATTTTACTATGATTTTTGTAATATTTTTTTAATTATGATGTCTTAAGTGAAATCAATTTTATATTTGTTTAATTAAAAATAATTATAATAACATTTTTTTAACATATTTCTAATTTTAATTAATATATATATATATATATATATATATATATATATATATATAAAATTGTAACTAATAAATATGTAGGTATACCTCATAATATAATTTGCTAAATTGAAATGAAATAGAAAAATAGTAGATTTCCATGTGCCTTTTTATAAACTAATAATAATTGAGATGCTTATGTTTTTAGTAGAAAAACTCTAAATATAATAGTGTCATAAGGGTATGGAATACGTAATGGTCATTTGAATTATGTATTATATTTTCCAACGTTGTCTTATCACTTTTATTAGTATAGTGTCATAAGGGTATGGAATACGTAATGGTCATTTGAATTATGTATTATATTTTCCAACGTTGTCTTATCACTTTTATTAGTATATCATATCGCTTATTCAAGTGAAAGTAAAATAGTAAAATTTTCACCTCACTAATTTATAACCAAAAATTTAAGAGATTCTAAGCATTTCCTTACCACTAAAATTATTGATGACATTACCACAATGTGCTTCTCATATTGTAACGAAGGGACACATAGCGACGACAATAAAGAAATATTTTTGGTTGTACACGCTAAGACATGTTTTTAATTTAAAGAAAGAACTATTCATCCCATTAGCTATATTCGCAAGGTGATGTAGGTGTATGGATGGAGAACAACGTTTGATGAAGACGGGACCAAAACCTTGCCAATGTGATAGGATGGTCACATGATGATGTTGAGAGAAATTTAAATGTTTTTGTAGGAAATTGTAGATATTTATATTATGATGTAATTTTAGTTTTAGAATAAGCTGGAGGAAATATTTTCTAATGTAAATGTAATTTCAGTTTCCCTTATTTTGTGAGAAGGGAAAAGAAATCATCTCTTGTGACTCTTAGTTGTCCATGTCAGCTTATGTTTCAACTAGAAAGAGTGTTTAATAAGAGTGTGTGTGCAACTAACATAGAGAAAAGGGAAAGGGGAGGAGAAGCTCCAACGTGAGGACAAGAGGCTGAGGCTGAAAGGCCCGTGCTACACATGCCCACATTGTATATTCTGGCCAGTTTAATGTATGTTGAATTTGAATGATGAGCATTTTTCTTAGATTCCTCTGTGGTTGTTTACTTCTCTATCTATATATGGTTAATCGAGTGTTGGTCTTTGGGGAAATATGATTTTTGTGTGTAACGTTTCACAATCGAATTTTATTATTGTGTGTCATTGTCATTAAAATCCTACACTTGTAAAGTTTATTTTTGTTAAAGAATCTGAATATTGAAACCATGGATCATTAGGTTTCGTTCATAAACAGAGCACCATTGTTTGTATGTAGTCACGCCCCTTTGACTAGAATGAAATATGATTTTGTTGGTTCCCGTGAAGTTATAAATAGTGTTTTTAAGAGTTGAGAATCCATTCCTATAGCTTATAGTTGTGCTAGCCTTGTTTGAGTTGTTGTCATTGTAGAGTTCATGAGTATGGGGAAAACAAAGCACCCAGTTTTGTCGAATGTTTTCTAAACTTTTCAGATTTTTTCGTACTTGGTAAGTTTGAATTAGAGTTGCAAATCCCGATGAGGAGGGCATATGAAGTCATGTGTAATGTTAAGGAGGAAATCTAGGCCATGTAGAATCGATTGGGAGCAAGATTGAGTCGTTTCACCTTTCAGGAATTCGAAAAGAATGTTTTTTCGGAGTGCTACGAAATCATTTCATAGCACCTACATGATTTTATAATAGTGAAACAGAATTATTTTGTAGTGCCTACAACATAAATTTGCAGGGTTTGGCTTTGGGTTTTGAAGGCTCGTTTTAGCATGCTTGTTCTGCCTTTTGGTAAGTGAATCCCATGTGAATTGGATTACGTGAGAAAAAATATTGGAAGGAGATAGAAAGGTCTCTCACGAAGCTTATCAAAAGTCAAATTTATATTCACTTTTCACTGCATATTTTAATTAGTTCTTGAAATTCCAGAATTGGGTTTAAAGACATAATTGTGAGTGTTTGTGGAGTATCCTGATTTATTGGCAGTTGAGGCAACCCAATCTGTTTCATCAGAAGGGCAGGGCATGTCATAGACATGATGATCATGGAATGATTGGTTTATCCTATTGTTGGGCTTCCAAAATATCTTCAAAATTTCATACACGTTCACTTTCACTCTCATTTTTATTTCTTCATTTCATCACCTTGTCATTACATTACTCTACACTTACATTACCATGTGGGTTCATATTTGGATTTTCCAAAGTTATTAATTTCATGTATTTAGAGTGAATTTATGATTAAAAGTTAGAAAATAACATGTATTTTCTTATAATTAAAAGTGTCTTTAGTTTGATGACATGTGTAGGTCATTTGGAAGCTTCCAACACACCCTGATGTGGCCTCCAATATACAAATTCGAATTTCAACTGAAGAGGTGGATCATATTCCAACGCGAAAGATCATGGAGACCTTGAGTTCTTCATGGGATTTGTATCTAGTATGTAGGGATAAGTTGGGACAATTATGGGTCTAGTAGATATTTAAGGGATTTACATTTATTGAGAAGATATCCCTAATTCATGTATAAATAAGAGGAGCATCCTTCAAAGGAAGTTAACAAGTTGTCAATCATTCATTAGCATCATATTTATAATTGTTCATTCAACATGAGTAATATCATTTTCTCCAAAGCACGAGTTATTAGTGTTTTTTGATGCTTAAGATGTGACAATTGTTCATGTGTGCTCATTGAGGAAGGGATAGATCCCCATCAACCACAATTCACATACATCTGTAACATAGTTTCATTTCTACTATTTCCTTTCATGCAAGTGTGATTTACTTTCCGCAAGTGTGATTTCTTATGTGAAGATTGATTTCCTTTGAGTATTAGCATAGTTTTGATTCAATATTTCTTGTTTCAATTTTATGATTCAGTTACTTATATGTGTTATGATTTATGAATGATTTTCGATGATTTTGGTTTAAAATCTAATTTGCGACAACCAAGGATTTAAGTTAAATTCTCTTTCTATCAAGTTATGAATTAGAACTAAAAATCATTCTTTTGCATTTCTTGAAATGTTTCTTGAATTCGAGTTTTTGATTTGATGAAATGCTAATGTTGTTGGAGTGGAAATGAGAGGAAGGAAAACTAGGACCTCCTAAGTTAGTAGCATCTTCTCTTGCTTCCTACACATCACAAACTGTTGCTCTTTAGTTTATCTTCTTGAGGATTGTATTGTGGGGAAGGACAACCAGGACCTCCTAAACTAGGAGCCTCTTCCTTCTCTTATTGCATCTTCAATCAGAGACTTTTTAGTTAAAACTTATATTTGTAATATTCATTTCCATTATTTGCATCTAAACAACTACTTCCTACACTAGTTTAATCTAAGATTCCATATACTTTGGTTTGCTTCTAAGTTTACTAACTCAGATTGATAAATAAATGAATGCTCTAATTCACCTCAATAAATTAGACCAGCACCTATAAAGACATATTCGCAAGGACATAAACATGATAATCATAACATCATTGTTTTAATCTATTATAAACCACAAACTCATATATATGCTTCATTTAGTTCCAATTCTAGATTAAAATACTCTTGGATAACCCATGTAGTAAGGTGTACTCATTCATGGCCTATGTCGTAAGGTGTAGAGCTTTATTAAACCACAAATAATAATAATAATTTTTTTGTTTAGTTTTATTTTAAATTTTAAAGATGGCATTTAATTTTTCTCTTCTTTTTTAGTATACTTTTCAAGTATTGTTATTTAAAATTGGTATAGATTTGTTTGAGAAATATGCATAATTTTGAGTGTTTTAGTCTTTTAGTGATTTTTTGTTTTGTTTTAAACATTTAAACATATTAATGTATTAAAAGATACATTTTAAATAATAAATAATAAATTATAAATTATATAGTTGTATCTCAAAAAATCGTAAATTTAAAATTTAAAATGATTTTAATTTTAATTTCAATTTTAAATTAAAATATTTTAAATAACAGACTGGAATATCTGGTTCCCATGCATTTTTTCTTCTTCTTATATTTTTGGGGAACTGTTCAAGTTGATTCAGGCTTTTGTTTTATTAAATGTTATGGTTTTAGGAAATTTGCGCTAGAAAAACTTCATTGCATTTGAATATATAACTTTAGATTTGAACATATAAATTTTAACACTTTCGAAATAAATTACTATATTAATTAAATCAATTTATTTAATTAAAATTATCAAAATTAATTTAATTAAAATTATTAAAATTATTAGAATTAATTAAAATTTAATTTATATTGATTTTTTTTAGAATATATATATTTTTTTGCTTCGTTTTGGTTGAGCTATTTACTATAAATACATTTTAATTTATTCATCAACGACAAAGCTCAATAATTACATGCGTTTTACATCATTCTTTGAAAAATATTTAAAAATACTTTTTTAATGCTTAAATATAACATTGAAGAATTATATATATTAATAAAATATTGCTTATGATTAAAGAAAGTGTTGCCATATGTGAAGGATATTTATGTTTCTTTTTGTGCACACTTTTTTATGTGTTATATCCCATTTCTTCACATCTGGTGAGTTGGCTTACAAATTGGATCAATCAAATTTTTTTTATCTTTGGACATTATGATGACATAAAGCCCTATGCCTAACACTCTTATATCTAATAGTTTTTGCCTAAAAAGCGTTGTTTCAATAATTTTATGGACCAATGCTCCCCGACCTCCTATTGGACAACGTTCACCTATAGGTTTCTCCATGTAATATTCTACTTTTAGCATACAACTAAATGGAATATTTTTTTTTGCTAATTGCACTTAGGAGATGAATAAATGGGTAAGGAGGCCCATAGATTTCAGGAATAGGAATAAAATCCCTCTTAGTATGAGAAGGGATCATCATTGGAGCTGGATTTCAACATTTGCATGAGGACAAGGTCAATTTTGACCAAGTCAAATAGCGCAGTGATAGGAGGTGAAGATCATCTTGTGGGACAGCGCAGTAAAAGAGGAGGGAAGATTCCTTCATGAAGGAAACCCTAATGAGTGGGACCCATGGATAGGGAGATTACATTTGTTTAAAAGGAGGGCAAGGTAGCCATTGTTACTCATGTTTATGATTATTGATTTTCATGTTTGTTTAGACTTGGAGCATCTTCTTGCTGTTTAGAAAAGTTGCAGTGTTGTTTAGCACAAGGAATTCATGTTTAGGATTCCTTCTCCTTCTGGAGAGGCCTCTTGAGGGATTGCACTTCATTTCTCCACATTGAGGCTCAAGGCCAAGCCACCTCCTTTAGCTACAACATTATTTCTACTCAAGTATAACGTTGTGTTGCAGGGTGTTACAGTGGATGTTCCACAACACCATTCCTTGGCATGTTTGCCAGAGGAGGAAGCCTTCTTGTATTTGGGAGATTAGTGAGGAAGGATTTAGAGCATATTTCCGATCTCAGAACTTGGCAATCATATTCTATTCCGCCTATAGCAATATCCCTCATTGATTGCGTTATTTCCACTGTGCATCTCCAATGAGGGATTGTAGTGATTATTGGAGGGTTAGATATTCAGTGTTAGGATAAGCCATTCACTCGGAAGATCCATTGGAGGAGGTCTCTTCATCGGATACAGAATCATCAGCCTTCTCCCTCTATTTCCAATTCTTGAGTTGCAGCTGCTACACTGCAAGTCCAGCATTTTTCCATTTTTGTATATTTCAACCAATCCTTCTAGGATTGATGTATTATTGTTTTCAGGGGTTTAGAGCCTTGCTTCCCCACTTATTTGAGCCATACATTGTCATATCTTTACATTAATATTATTTCTGTATCAATGCCTCCTATGAACTGCGTAGTCATAGCCTAGGGTATTTTCAGTGTAGCAGTGTATTTCACATTTCATGTACATAATCTATTGAGGCTTGTATTTCCTATCTTGAGTGACTCTTTCCTCAAGATATTATATACATTTTTGCTGCTATGATCTAATATGATGGTTATTGAGATCTTCTGACATTTTATGCATTAATATTACGCTGCTACTCCACATGTGTTCTTACATTGCTGCATCTCCAACTTTGGAATACCTTAAGGTATTATTATTGTTGTAGAAAATCCCTGTTTTGGGATATTACAGTGGTATCAAAGTTGCCATCTTGGCTCATCCTGTGAGTTTCAGCCAAAGAAGATAGAAGAATATCAGAATGATTGAGAGGATGATATTATGCTCATCACTTTTCAAATCTAGAAGGAACCTCTCCAAGGAGGAGGAGCCAAAAGAAGAGGAAGGTCCATGCACTTCCTACTCACAACAAGAAGAAGAAGATAAGAATGGGAGATACTTGGATCATCAGATCTTCAGTAAATACCTGGTGAATACAAATCTCAATCTAAAGCTTTCAAAGAGACTTTATCTCTCCCACGGTTTATTCAATGGAAGGAGGAGGGGAGGCCTTGCAGCAAAAGGGAAATCAAAGGAAATAGATTCCTATTGTCTACATTTGATGAGTCATCTACAGGAACAACTTGGGTAAGGAAGCTGCAGTCATTCTTCCTACTACATCCAGTAGTAGAGAGGGAAGCAGTGGATATTGCAGCGCTACACTTGGAGGATAAAGCTAATGTTTGGTGGTTCAGCCACTTGAGCCATGCAAGGGTGAACACTTTTGCAGAGTTCACTCAAAGCTTGATCAGAACCTTTGATGGAGAAAGATCAAAGGAGTAAAAGCCCACACCACCATGGGAGGAGACTTGTACCAGCGTTGTCACAACCTTGGCAGAGCAGCCTTCTACATCTGTAGATGGGACAGCTATTACATTGGAGGAGAGAACTGTTCTAGCCATACAAAGAGCTCCCAAGTTATACCAAGGTATGAATGAAATTCCACTTTCTATTTCAGAAAATATTTTAGAGGATTGTTGTAATTCATCTTTATATGACCAAGAATCAACACACATTACTAATCTATAGCAACATGAATGCACTGCACTGTGAAAATGCTTCAAGGAGGAGGTGAACCATCATCCTCATACATCTTTGTTGAGTTGCACATAGCCCTTGAGGTTGGAGTGTGAACTTTTGGATGATGAAATAAGCCATGACACTCCTATGAAACACTCCTATGAAAAACTATGTAACCATCCTTAAGCTGGGATATGAGGCAGCGACTACATCATTGGAGAGATTAACAACACTATCAAACAATGGTGGAGAGGAGATGTTATCCTCATCACCCTTGGATCCTTATGGATTCAACATGGTCATGGATGAGAGATCTTCTCTAAGAGATCTCCAAAGAGCTACATTTCAGACTTCCATGAAATGCAAGGAGAGAGATTTGGCTTGGTTGGATGGTAGCCCTCATTGGAGGAGTACCAAGGGAAAGAATGGAAGGAGACATCCACAATTGATTGGGTGGATGTGGATGAGGAGCAAGAGGCTGGTAAGCCACTTGAAAATATATGACAGCAGGAAGCAGGAGGCTTGGCTATGCTGGCTACTCTTCAAAAAGTTTGGTCATCACTTGGCATATAGTCTCACTAAGGGTATATGGGTGGAGAAGATGTGTCAGGGTGCTTGCATCATTGAGCAGCAAGGAGTATGGATGCATAGTGTCGATGTGACCTTCATATCATTCATTATGTCTTCATCACAGGAATGGCATGATGAGAGCATGAGGAGGCAGCAAGAACTTTGGTTGCTTGAGTTGTACTTGAGAGAGCAAGGGCAGATTTTCTCTTACCTATTGGGTGATGTTTCAGTTGTAGAAGAGGGCACTCTCATGGTGCAAAGGGGATACTCCTTGGCCTCAGATGATTAGGAAGTACTTCCATCTTTTCAGCAACATTACTGGAGGAGTATTTGACAAGTATCATGTTAAAGAATGGAGCTTGGTATTGACAAGAACCTATTTTAATGGGCTCACAGTCCTATCACTTTGGAGCAGGGACTTAGAGATGGAGTGTCCCCATCATCACTTCACATTGGATGCACTTGGTGGACAAGGAAGAGGTTAGAATGATAGGGTAGTAGATGGAGACATCTATTACTGTGATATATTCTTCTTGACTTGGGCTTCCAAGCATGAGAAGAAGGATCTTCATGCAGCACATAGTTCATTCATCTTCATGGAGGCATACCAAACCACTATGGAGGACTCATTCATGGCTCCATGTATCATCTTACTTCCAGCATATGGTAAGAAATTTTCTTTTGCGCTTATTGATTGGCTAACACAATACTTGCATGCTCTTACCATTACTATGCAGTGCATTGCTCCACAAGAGGGCAATTTTCTCATATTGCTCCATGATCAAAGTTGGGACAAACTATATGATGGAGGTAGCCATCTTCTATGTGGCCTTGGGAAAATGTTTTATCGTTACATGTATGTTCAGTTGTTGCACCCAACCATTTACTATATGATGACATGCATGATTAACCATGTATCAAGAAACATTTTTCCATGTAAATTTCTGAAGCAGCAGTTTGTAAAACTGCACTGTATCTACTTGGGAGACTGTTGGTACCTTCAAGCACCACAGGACGCCATCAATATTTCATTCATTTTAATACTGATCATGATTTCATTTGCTGATATTGTTTTTATTATTGATGAAAGCATAATTGGAAGGTTGACACATGGGTTGGATGTGTCCTTGAGGGAAGGATATTCCCACATTTTTTACTTTGCATATTGATCCAGGTGGATATCGGTGGCCTCCATAAATCCGGATCACTCTCTTGCTGCAACTTACCTCACCAATCCCTTCCTTTGGATCTAACTTTTGGCAAGTACTGGTCCCCTATCTGCTAGAACCTTCTAAGCACTCTCTTCTTCTCTCTAGGCTTCACTCTGCAAATTCTCAAGAACACATTTGTTCTTCCTTCATGCAACCTTAGTTGGGAATTCTCCAGGTTCTGCCACACTTTCTTCTTCACTAAGAATACTCTACTGGACTCTTCTATCATTGTCCTCAAAGTTATGATCTACTCTTGTTGAGATCCCTTCCTCAATTTCTTGCACTCTTCATTCTGCAAACAATATCCTCCAAACCGGAGTTTAAACAAGGCTCATCAACTCACCTCCCAAGATCCCTGAATGATCTTGCTTCTTCTTTCACCTGCACTGCATCTCTATTTGTTGCAATCTTCAAAACACTCTTTCTTCAACTCTAGATTCTACACATCTGGAGACCTTCACTGCATACTCAACCAAATCTGCAATTCTGTTAAACAGATTTAAAACCCAACTTTCTCACTGTTCAGTACATGTGCATTTCAAAATAAACTTTTCAAAGAGCTAATTCAATTCAATCTCTGATACCACTATGGTGCTGGGTAAAACCCACAGTCCTTGTTTTTACAAATTTCATCCTCTTAGCTGTGTGTAAAATGCATCCAAATTTCATTGCCCAACCAATCCACAATCTGGCAACCTCTCACAACACACTATCTCTGAGATGGAAATTTAAATAAGACGGTCTGGAGATTTTAATATCTCAAATCATAGATTTGAGATATTAATTCAACAATTCTTTATGGTCACAAGACCACTCAACCCAGATTACAACTCTGCTATATATGGAAGCTTGACTTAAATCAATGGTTATGAGACCATATATATATATATAACAATCAACTTACAAGCGGGAACTTAATTCAATCTCTATTTAGGTCTTAGATTAACACTCTGGAGGTTATAAAACCCAACACCTCGACCATACACTATAGGTTCAAACCCCATCTTATGAAATCGAGCCAACTCTTCAATCTTGTGTTAATATGAAATTAGACCTTTCGACCAATACATATATAATTATATGTACCCGAGGCTCTCACTAACCATCCTTATTTTGAGTTGATATCATTATTTACACCATCTGACGCTTATTTCACCCAAGTTATACCTTACCTTAATTAAGGTTCAGTTTCTTCCATAGTGAAACCTTTCTTCGTCACTTCGGGGATTTTATTAGGTCAACCTTCGACCTTTACAATAATTTCATTATATATACAGGCTGCCTTATGGAATGTTCATACATGTATAATTCAGACCTTAATAACAAACCCCCCCAGCGCCAACAGTTGTCAGCGCACACATCTAATGTTGAAACCCAATTAAATCATAATAATCAGGTTATGGCCCCACAACATATATAACGCACCTTCAATTTATCCTCTGCACATCTTCAAGACGCGACCACCACCCGATCGATTGGGTATGAGATCTGACAGATATGAAGCACATCACGTTTTTTTCCCTCTGGTTCTTTATGCCTAAAAAAACACGACGTGAGTGGTAATTGTGAACCGCCTTACTCCACGTGACAAGCAGAGGCATAGATCGTGTTCGAAAAGGCGATACAGCTTACCACTTCATGAATTATGTGATCCCACTGGTTTTGAATTCCGAACTGCCATTTTTGTTCATACCTCGTAGTTCCGTTTGATCTACATTGGAAGTTCCGTTCTCATCCTTTTCATATCGATCATCATCATGTTGGCTAGAATTTATAAGCCCGCGTTCATCACTAAAGAACACATTTCATTTTAAACCCCGCGGATTATTCAACCCTGCATTGAGATTGATGTGACTATGATGGTCACTTCGACCGAAATCGATCCACGAGCTCTTGGTCAAGAGCAAGACTCCACAACAGGCCCAATTATTCCTTATATAGGTCGATTCCACCGAGAAAGACTTATTCTCAAACCAATTACGGTTACCCTAGACAGAATGCCAGAACGATGCCAACGCGTGGGGGATTGGGTTTCAAAGGGTTTTATTATTAACTCAATGCCTATTCCTTTCTTCACACTATTCGTTCCTCAGGCTTCCAACTCATAAAATCAAACACATTCAATCATAACATTATCACGAACGTCGATTTTGATAATGATACACAGAGTGCACTTAAACCCCAACTTACAGAATACCATTCACACATTCTATTTTGATTGCTTCACAAGATATTCACACAGAGGTTCACATCAAGCATTACTCAAACAACTGTATCTTAATTTGAATCCATACATTAACACTAGCCCTCAACACGGGGTCATCACACTGATTCTCATATCTTGGCTTATTGAATTCGAGCTCAGTTACACAGAAATCAATTACCCTTCATTGAGGACACATATACATATTCAATGCCTGAAAATAACATCGATTTCCTTATTATATACAAAGTACCATTCAAGCCCTCCAATTACAAAGTCCATTTACATGTTTAACTACCGAACACATAATTTAACCAAAAAACGCACATGGGTACTGAAACAAATTATTCCATAACATATACATGGTCTTCTTACAAAACCTTCAGCTCGGCCGGATCTTCTGATTCAATGGCCTTCTACTCATTATCCCGATCTATGCAACTCTCTGTAGGTCTCTATGCAGGTATTTGCAGGTCTCTCCAGACTCTGCCACAGAGACTTATTTTTATACAACTATCATCAATGAATCGATTAAGATTCTTTGATGATTCAAAAAACTCTCCAAATTCCTACAGTTCTAAAATTAGACTAAAACCGACATTATCTATACCTTCGTGTGCCCACTAATCACTCAGGTAGTTACATTTTCTCCAGATTTAACTAAAAATTACTTAAATGAAATTAATCACATAGGAAATTAAGACAAGAGACCCCCTATGTTTATTTATATACAAAATATTGTCTTGGGCCTAATGCCCCTGCATCAACCTGGGAATAATCCTTTGCTACCAACCGAGCTTTGTATTTCTCCACCTTGCCTTCTACATTCATCTTCTTCTTAACACCCATTTGCTCTGGATGGGCTTCCTTCCAATCGGCAAATCCACCAGATCCCATGCCTCATTTTTATGCAAGGATGCCATTTCATCAACCATGGCCTCCTTCCAGAATTTTCCATCCTCTAAATCTACTGCCTCCCTGACAGTTCTGGGATCATCATCAGTTATATTTAAAGAGAAATTTGAATAAAACGCAGATGGACTATACCTTTCTGGTTGTCTTCTTTCCTGAACTGATCTTCTCACAACTGGAGTTTTTGGCTCTTCCTCTTCTGAGTCTTCTTCTGTTGTAGAGTATGATTCATCATCCTTTAGCTCAAACTCTATCTTCTCAGGTTCCCTTGGTACGACTTCATGTTTAACAACATCTTTCACCTCTCTAAACACCACAACTCAACTGTACACAACCTTCCTTGTTTCTGGGTTCCAAAGCTTGTAACTCTTTAAACCATCCTTATACCCAATAAATATGCACCTTTCAGATTTATTATCCAACTTGGTCCTTGTTGTGGAGGTAAATCCCCTCTGCAGACAGAGGCAATGCCTACTAGCCCAGACCGGGTCTAGCAACAATCATTCACGCTACAGTGCAGGTTCCTAATTGATAATAAACCAAATAGCGATGAAGGCTTACCTGGAATCCAACGATGTTGCTTGTAGAAGAGGTAGCGCTCTCGTTCCTTAGCCCTGGTAGATCACGATCCCCACGATCTCCGTGATGGACACGTGCACATGCGAGAAACAAAACAAATGCAAGCTTAAAATCCAGTAGATGCAACTATATGTCAGTCAGAAAGGACATAACTCATCATTATAAACAACAACAAGAGTGGAACCATAACCAATAGTCGTTTATTATGAATAAATCAAAGGAAAATTACAACCAAGTTCTGACGTTGAATTCTCCTTCGGAGCGTCACCAGCAGAACATGTCTCGAAAATCATGTCAATGACGGGACAAAACTCTCTCTTCGAATCTCGACAATAGTCTCCTTGCTTGAATTTGGCCTTAGGTGAATAATCAAGGCTCTTGCAGCATAAGGCTCTTGGTAATTTTGGGAACTTGAAGACTAGCTTGCAATGGAGATGAGCAAGCTTTTATAGATGGAGGAAGGGGAGTTGGGATCCCTATAATCATGGGATTGGCCCTATCATCAAGGAAGCTTCCATGAGAGGTGGCAAACCACTTACTCTCTATGGAAATCCGTAGCCAAACCTCCCAACTCAAGATAGATAGCAGTCCAGGAATTTGTTAGGACGAAACTTCTGCCATTTATTTTTAAAAAACACTCCTTAAATTGGCTGGCGTGAGTGAGACTCTGGGACAGAGCACTAATTGGCGTGCCCTCTTTGAAGGATTTCCCCCATTGGCGTGGGTACTAAACTGGCTGCCCACGCCAATGCAAAAAGAGGTTATTTTAGGGTTTTTTGCAAAGAGATGTCTTTAGGGCAATGAAAGCTCATGTTCAGAGGGATGTCATGAAAGTATTTTCAAGTCTTGTCTCTACTCACAGGTCACGGAATGAGCCCTCTAATGTGCGGGATGGGGAATGGCAGGGATGGTGACAAATTACTGTGTAACAGATGCCCCCTAAAGTATGAGGCCTGAATGAGAGAGAGGGGTGAAATGCTTTACGAGAACGTGTCCAACTGAAAACTCCGTTGTCGAAAAACTTGCGTGAAGAAGTACAACTGATGTCTCAAATACATGATATATATGTGGTATGGGCGTAGCCATCCATAACATAGCATACAATAATCCAGATCCAAGGCATGGATGCAGCCATCCAGTGAGGATTGATAAATAGACTCAGGTACGGTCGTAGCCATCCAGTAAGTGAGTCATGTAAATAATCATAATAATCCACAAACCCGCAGCCTGGATTACAAAAAACACAATCCAGGGTCTTGCGCTCCATCTCAACTTGAACACAGGACAAGTTCAAGCATGCGAATAAGTGAGCTAAAGTCGAACATGCAAGAACATCGTCTGATTACCAGCCAATGATGAAAGTTGTTAACAGACACGAGAGGTACCACCAATAATGACAATGGCCCTCAAGGTACTATAGGTACAATATACGGCATGTGAATCAATGAGCTGGTGTCGAACACCCGTAGAATCACTCGATCAGAGGCCAATGATGAAAACCTCGCGTCGAATGCGAAGAACCTGCCATTGAGGCATGCAGGCTCCAAGGTACCAGAAGGGAGTCTCTAGATCAACTTCCTGGATAATGAGCTGAAGTCGACAGGAAGTGACCTTGATCGAAGGTGGGCCATAGTGTTTCCCACTTCATCGACGCGAGACAGAGGAACATAGTGTTTTTGTGAATCACGATCAGATGAGAATCAGAGGAAGGTTGGTACTTGCAGAGGTCAACTTCTCTTGAACATATGAACGACACGACAGTGGACTTGGTAGTATTTGACATCAAAAGATTAGAGGTCATAGTGACGAGGAAAAGAGAAGATGAGAGGTCAAAAGGGATTACCCAAACCCACGGAGGCAAGTGAAAAAACGAGATGAGATGTCCCCAACCCAACACGAATGTAGACAAGTGCCATGTTCAAGAGCGACATACTGTCGACACGACAACGATACTGGTTCCATTTTTTCCCTGCCATTTCTGGCGAGTACCTCTTTATTTTTACACAATATTGAAGAGGATAGCATATGCTTGTCATATAAGTCCGTCCTAGTACATTTAACGAGCCGTAGGAAGGAAAGACTCGAGTAGCGTCATCATGACTGAATCCGATGTCATCGGGGTTTAACGAGTCTGAAAAAGGAAGAAATCAGCGTCTTTTCATGTTTAGATATTCTGAAAAGACAACGGAAAATTAAACTCCAACAGTCCCTTTTCGTAAATAGTTCCTCAGATCCGAAAAGGTAGAAAACTATGTCTAAGGAAACCTCCTAGTCGCAATAGGCTAGGGTATTCCTTTTTCGTAAATAATCTATCCTAGCCCGAAAAAGGGGTAAACGTATACTGGGTAGATGTCGTTTCATTGCCACTTTAACGAGATCGAAACGACAAGGGCCTCGGCAATATTTTCATGTTTAGAGAGTCAGAAAAGAGTTGAAAGATGACTCCTCCTGGAGGAACAAGTGATATAAAGGGAAGCAACTGGTTTCGGTAATGGTGGAACTGCTCAGAACAAGTAAAAGTCAAGAGGCTGGCTAACAAGACCACTCATTGTAGCGGTTCCTCAGGAATGGGTAAAACGACCAAGTGAAGGCATATTATCGGCCAAGCAGATAGTGACGATGGAGTGAGAAAACCAAGGCTCATCTGAAAAAAACAGGCTGATAAAATGGCAATCACAAGGGGTAAAATGGGAAAGGTTTCATTTTTACACAAGCTTGAAATAAGGAAACTCTGCTTGAAGTTGGTTTCATTTTTACACAAGCTTGAAACAAAGATAAACTATGCTTGAAACCAGTTTCATTTTTACACAAGCTTGAAACATAAACAAACTATGCTTGAAAAAGTAAGCATGCCCCCAGCATGGTGAGTCAATTCGAGGTACATGCCCCCCAAGCTTCAGTCCATGCACCTGAGTAAACAGATGGAGGTGAGTGAAGGTTCAAGTTACGAGATCAAGAGAAAGACTCGACTGGGATTTTATGAGATCTAAACAAAGACTCGAATTGAACAGGAACGTGTTTAATTATTTTAACGAGGTTGACACATTAAAATAACTATCCTCAGGACACCTTGTTTCATGGTTAAAGGAGCTTGGCACAAGACAAGGAACTCTGCTCCGACAACCTTGTTTCATTTTTTAAGGAGCTTGACACAAGAAAACGAAATCTGCTCTGACGACCTCATCATAATGAACAAGAAGTCATCGCTCTCAAGAGTTCCACTCCTGATGGAAGGAAAACATCTCAGAAATCAGGACCCAATTCCCCCAGCACACTATGCACGACGGCATCATCACTGAGCATAGGCACGGGGTACGTAGCCACATAGTTGACCTGCGGTGGGGCAGATACAATGGGTGGATAAAAACCAGGAAGGGATGATGGCGGGCCAGCTGCCACATCAGGACCAAAGAACGAAAGCTGATCAATGGTCACGATCTGTCCTTCATGTGGAAAACAGATCACACCAAAAAGGGAGGAGACAAGCGCTCTCATGGCATAAGTGTAATCGCGCCCCAAGAGAAGATTAAAATCGAAGGGGCCTGGAGAAACCATCACGTCCATATGGATGGTTTTACCTCCCAAAGTAACAGGTAACCTTGGAAGGATCCCTAACAGTTGACTCGTTCTTCTGTTAAATGCCAACATATTCTACGTAACAGGCGCAAGTGGCGGCGAGGCAAAAGCTTGCTAAGTAGTTGAGGATATAACACTAATAGACGCGCCTTCGTCTATAATGGTGCTAGGTACGACCAGACCAAAAGCCTGTACTGTGATCTGGAAAGGCACATGAGACGGAAGGCGGTATCCCAGAAATCGATTCCAATCAAAGGAAGTGACAAAACCACTCGGAGGGGTTACCATTGAACCGAGATGGTCTTCCCTTGGTGTTATGGAAGAAGGAGCATCCTCCACGACCTCCATCTCGAAGGTGGGAGGGTATCCCCTGTGACCTCCATCACGGGTGGCAAAGGAGAAACTTCTTGAGATATAGAGATAAGAGAATATTTCTCCAAGTCCGAGGAATCTGAAGAAACAAGAAAAACCTGAGGGGTGTGAGATCCACTCTCCATGGAAAAGACCTGGTGCACCATAGGTGGGGCTAGTTCAATCGATCCAATGACTAATGGTTGGTCGGGGATGGATTCCTGAATTTGAATTTCTGAGGGAGCGGGATCGACCAAGGATGACTCTTGACCAATCGTGGCATCAGCTGGTGGAGGACTCAAAGAAAGCCGATTATAACCAGCTTAGAGGCATGGTGTAGAAACGGTTGTGTTGTCCAAGACTCTTTTGGCTTCATCCATATACGGACAAAGGTGAATGGCATGGTGCCCTTCACACAACTTACAGGGATTGGTAATCTTACCCTGCTTCTTAGGCGTCTTACCAACACTAGCTGAAGACGTGCCCCCAACCTGACTCCCGGAAGCCAAAGGCAACGGCAGACGACCGTTGGACCATACTTTGAGTACCTTGGGAATGCCAGGGCAGTCTCGAAGAAGATGGTCTCCCGTGCACAACACGCAAGGGAACTTGAATTTCAGTGGAGGGTTGGAAGTTTTATCAAGAGGAGACTTCTTAGGCACAATATCCACAGAGCTAGCCTCTCCTTTATCAGAATTCTTCTTCTTTGTCTTCTTATTCTTCTTCTTATCCACCTAGTTACTCGAATCCAGACTTTCGCCAGGCGAAGTAGAAGAGGAGGACACAAAAACAGGCGAAGAAGGGGAGAGGTCCACCTTGGAGTCAACATGATGTTTTTTAGGTGAAGGAACTGATTGAACAGTAGCCGAGACATTTGGGACCACAGAGGTTGAAAACAACCAAATGGGCAACCCAACAGTTAGCCCGGGAAGGGACAACGTTGCCATATAAGGAGCACCAACATTTCCAAAAGGAGGAAAAGGACCAGGATTCCCATCGAAGGGGATTCCTTGGTTGGTGAACTCCAGAAAAGTTGCCATTAGAAACAATCTTTAGAACAACACCCTAAGGAAACTAAATTTAACCAGGAATATTTCGTGGGAAGTTAATTTTTAAAACATTGAAACAAAACTCTACCATTTCATCTTTTAAGAGTTGAGAAACAGGCAAAAGGTGACTCTATCGCTTTCAGATTGGAAACAAGCATGAAAGGACAAGCGCTTGATGATCTTTTCAAATTTAAGGAGTCAGATAAGATCAAAATGACTACTCAGGAATACTAGGCAAAGGGTGTACCAAATAATAGTGAACTGCAATATACACCTTGGTTCAAAAATGAAAGAGAAATCAACCAAGGACTTGACGTACGTGCAGGCAATCTCCCCGAATGTTGTGTCCGATGTATCACAAGTATAAGGCGACAGACTCGGCTTCCTACGGATAAAGGATAGCAACCTAGTGGGGTCTCTCTTTATATACGCGATGGTACAGGGAGCACAAGTCCATACTAGTGTTGTCCAAAGCCAAGAGGCAAACGATAGCTACCAGGTTTAACGACGCCAGAACACGTCACTAGCCTAGACCTCTAGATATTTCGTTAATGTTTTAATGCTGCCTTAGAGTAAATTGAATAAATTTTAAGAAAGTTATCTTCAATTACGTTTTAGTTTGAGAGCTGCCCTACCGTATGTCATACGACAATCTCCTATATGCGACTATATGAGAAAAAAGAAAACTTTTTCAATTCGATGAATGCTATCTAGTTAAGGGAAGAGTTTCAAACAATGATGTGACAAACAACAACACTTTATAAACGATAATTTTCCAAACTAGATGACTTTCACTATCCAAAAGTAATTTCAAACATTCAACGATGCGAATAATGCAATGTAATCTATGCAAAATCCTCTTTTTCGAAAACTATGCAATGGTAATCTATGCACAATTTCCCTTTTCCTTTTCAAATTATAAGAATGCACTCAATGCATTTTTCGATGAAATGAGAATCTACTTAATGCATGCTTTTAATAAAAGAGAATGCACTCAAAGCGACTTTTAGCTTTCAATCATTAAACAATGTAATCTAAGTTCAATGATGGATCTAAAAAAAAATACTTTTCAATGCAATGTGATCTAATGAATTTTCACGAAAAGCAAACTATGAGACGAAAACTAAAAGAACGCAAATCTCCTTAATGAAGGATGAATGCAAAAGAGATGTAAACAAACACTAATAATGCAATCGTTGTTTCAAACACTAAGAATGCAATTGTTGTTTCAAAAGGTGACAAGACATATGAGGTCAAACACAAAGAGGACTTCCAAAGCAAGAGATCAAAACACGGCATTCATTCCCTTTTACATCAAGCAATCATGGAGAGAAGAAATTTCAAACAATGAGCAATGTAATCTATGCTCATATAGTGAAAAGACCGGAAGGGAAAGACACACTGGTGAAGGATTTAGGAAAAAAATCTCAATTTTCACACACCCTGAAATTGGCCTGACTTGTACATTGACAACTAGCGCTAACTGGCGCGACTTGCTCACTGAAAACTAGTGCCAATGCCAAATTGGCACAGGTTGCTAACTGACAACAAGCACCAACTCCTGAAAATGAAAAAACAAAGAATTTCTCCCAACCAAGACCAGATTCACCACTTCAAGCAGGATCCAAAACAAACCCAAATGCAAAGTACTGACCAAAAGAAACTTCCGAACAAGGGTAAACCCTAGCACCTACAGAAGATGGCACAACTGTCTGGCTGTAATCCGCGCCAGATAGGGGATGGTGCGAGTGATGAACTGGCAACCCGCGCCAATTGGCGTGACTGTCAGGGCTAAACTCGCGCCAATCAAGCCAACTATGAAAAGGTGAAAATTCGGAGAAACAGAGGTCAGATCTGATCCTCTGGGGCTGAACCAAAAGCCAAACACAAAAGAGCCAGCCAAAAGAGTTGATCAAGCAAGTAGAATCGAGAACCGAAAAGACAAGACAATACTCCAAGTGTTCAGTTCATAAACTAAACCGGAGATTTACTGAAGCAGCTTTGATCTACTTCGCAATTGTAGAGCAAAAGCGTTTCAAAGGCTATCTGGCTAACTTCAGGCTCCGACTATAGCTCATAAAACAAACAACAACAAGCTAGACGATCCCCAACGGAGTCGCCAATTTGTTGTGGAGGTAAATCCCCTCTGCAGACAGAGGTGACCCCTACTAGCCTAGACCGGGTCTAGCAACAATCGTTCACGCTATAGTGCAGGTTCCTAATTGAAAATAAACCAACTAGTGATGAAGGCCTACCTGGAATCCAACGTTATTGCTTGTAGAAGAGATAGCGCTCCCGTTCCTTAGCTCTGGCAGATCACGATCCCCATGATCTCTGTGATAGGACACCTGCACACGCGAGAAACAAAACAAACGCAAGCGTAAAATCCAGTAGATGCAACTATATGTCAGTCAGAAAGGACATAACTCCCCATCATTATAAACAACAACAAGAGTGGAACCACAGCAATAGTCGTTTATTATGAATCAATCAAAGAAAAAGTACAACCAAGTTACGTGTTGAATTCTCCTTGAGGGTCGCCGATAGAACATGTCTCGAAAAGCTTGTCAAGGATGGGACAAACCTCTCTCTCTTCGAATCTCGACAATAGTCTCCTTGCTTGAATTTTTCCTTGGGGAATAATCAAGGCTCTTGCGGCATAAGGCTCTTGGGAATTTTGGGAACTTGAAGACTAGCTTAGTGGAGATGAGCAAGCTCTGAGATGGAGGAAGGGGGTTAGGATCCCTATAATCATAGGATTGGCCCTATCATCAAGGAAGCTTCCCATGAGAGGTGGCAAACCACTTCCTCTCTATGGAACTCCATTAGCCAAACCTCCCAACTCAAGATAGATAGCGGTCCAGGAATTTGTTAGGACGAAACTTCCGCCATTTATTTTTTTTAAACACTGCTTAAATTGGCTAGCGCGAGTGCGACTTTGGGATAGAGCGCCAATTGGCGCGCCCTCTTTGAAGGATTTCCCCCATTGGCGTGGGTACTGAACTGGCTACCTGCGCCAATGCAAAAAGAGGTGTTTTTAAGGTTTTTTGCAAAGAGATGTCTTCGGGGCAATGAAATCTCATGTTCAGAGGGATGTCATGAAAGTATTTTCAAGTCCTCTCTCTGCTCACAGATCACGGAATGAGCCCTCCAATGTGCGGGATGGGGAATGGTAGGGACGGTGACAAATTACTGTGTAACAATCCTTTTCTCCTTTGGAACCTTTACATATGCATCACATCCAAATAACCTCAGATGTGAAAGAGAAGGTTTCTTACCAGTCCATACCTCATGTGGAGTCTTATCCTCCAATGCCGATGAAGGTGATCTGTTAACCAAGTAACATGCAGTCTCCACTGCCTCTACCCAGAATTCTTGTCCTAACCTAGTACCACTGAGCATGCTTCTTGCCTTTTCCATCATCGCTCTGTTCATTCTTTCTGCAACTCCATTTTGCTGAGGTGTGTATGAAGTAGTCTTATGCCGTGCTATACCACACTTCTTACGAAACTCTTCAAATTCCTTCTTGCAGAACTCCCCACCATTATTTGTCCTTAGTACCTTTATCTTCTTCTCTGTTTTGTTTTCCACAAAGCCTTAAATTCTTTAAATCTATCAAAGACTTCAGATTTCTTCCTCAAGAAATATATCCATGTATTCCTTGCACTACTACATTTGGCGGAAATTTCGACACTTGGTTCCGACGCTTTTGACCAAATGTCGGAAATTTCCCCAATTTTTTTCCATCCTGCCCAAAACCGTCGCTATACCGACGTTTATAGAAAAGTGTCGCAATACCGACACTTAGAAAAGTGTCGCCATTGCGACGTTTGGAGGAATACGTCGCACTGGCGACACTATGGCCCAACGCGTTGCTATTGCGATGACTGCAAGTGCGACACAATGTCTAAGTGTCGTAATTGCGACGTTTGGAGGCCTTCATTGCAATAGCGATGCCTTTTGTACCATCAGTATAACGACACTTATATGCGCACTAAATACAAATACGAAACTTATATGCACGCTACATAAAAATGATTTTATTGTTTCGTATCCGTCACAATAGCTACATTAACGTCTGATATCACGCGCGCATTCGCCCTCCGCTCTTGCACAACAACATTCGCCCTCAGCTCTTGCAGAACAGAATTTGCCCTCAACATTCGCCCTCAGCGTTCGCCCTCAGCTCTTGCAGAACAGCATTCGCCCTCAGCTCTTGCAAAATGGTAAGTTCTTACTGCAGGCCCTTCCTCCTATAGTAGGGTTGACTCTATTTGGGTTTTTTGGTCAATTCCATTGGATTGTGTTAGGCTGTAGGGTTCTCTCTAGATGTCAAGAATCAAGATACAATACCCTCTATTATCTTCATCACCCAATACAAGATTTAAATTTTTCCCAAAGAAACGCTTATTAATTTGGCAGCCATTATTTCTCCCTGCTTTAAAAACCCTACATTTAAATGAAAACAAGCATTGCATTTCAACTACAAAAATCTAATAGTATTCCAATGTACATGTGTGCTACATTAACGTCTGATATCATGCATGCATTCACCCTCCGCTCTTGCAGAACAACATTCACCCTCAGCATTCGCACTCAGCTCTTGCAGAACAACATTCACCCTCACCATTCGCCCTGAGCTCTTGCAGAACAGCATTCGCCCTGCATTCGCCCTCATCTCTTGCAGAACAACATTCGCCCTCAGCTCTTGCAGAACAACATTGGCCCTCAGCTCTTGCAAAATGGTAAGTTCTTACTGCAGGCCCTTCCTCCTATAGAGGGTTGACCCTACAGCCTAACCAAATAGCTCCACTTGAGAAAAAATTTCATAATCTTGGGGCTGGATATACTGCAGAGCAAACAATTGTAGTTATCATTCATGCTCCAATATATTAATATAATTTTTACATTGAACTGGAGAAAGGGAAACAAGCAAATGCTAGCCATCATACAATGCTTTGACATAAGAGTTTTGAGTGACATACTTGAAAAAAGAACTCATCGACTGATATTTATAATCATTTGAGTTATTCAAGTTAAACACAATGTCAAGAATCAAGATTCAATACCCTCTATTATCTTCCTCACCCAATACAAGATTTAAATTTTTCCCAAAGAAACACTTATTAAATTGGCAGCCATTATTTCTCCCTGCTTTAAAAACCCTACATTTAAATGAAAACAAGCATTGCATTTCAACTACAAAAATATATTAGTGTTCAAGTGTACATGTGTGCATTACTTGTGTAGGGTATTCCTTTTCCACTTTCACATTATCCAAGAATGTGTGCAGTATAGTTCATATTTTTTGTGATTTAGATTATCTTGAAAAAAGGAAAGGTAAATTATTTCCCATGGAAAAAGAAGGTTTTCCCTTTTTACTACTGGAAATGGTACAACAAAGTTCCATTTCTACCCGAAACTCCTATGAAACAGGAACCAAATAAAGGCCATGTCCTCAATGGGCATCATTTGGCTTTGAAAATGGCCATTGCACCGTGTTGTTTCTTATATTACATCACGATAGTTTCTTAGGTCATTTCTTGTTTCTTGAGATGAAAAACAACCAAAGAAATTGTGAAGATCCTTTCAAGAAATAAATCACCATTTCTCAATCATATCTCAACTATTTTTTATTTTATTCAGTGGTTGCTTACTTTGAGAGAAATTTGACACTTTTATAAGGAATATAACATGAAAACACAAAATGGGAAGGAATTGATGAGGTAGATGACCTTTAGTTGTTGTCAATTAAGAATTGATAATACACGATGCATGTTCTGTACTACAAACTAGATCCCTTCCTGGAGTTAGGACACAGAGTATTGAATCAAAGTTGTAGTTTCTAACTTTTTGTATTGGTTCATCAATCTTGAAATTCAGACATTGCATGTCTTCATTGCTTCATGTTTGAATAATTTGCATCATATCGTACAATAGGAAATTAGGAATTATGATTATTATTACTTTATGGATCTGTTAAGTTACTTTTAAGTTTGCATGGTTTATTGTGAAATTATTCTAGTCCCCAAACACATATAATCAAGGAATTATAACGTGATTTCAAACATTAAATATCAACAAAATCGTTTAAAGGATATTGAAAGGAAAAAGGTGATGGAAGATAGAAAGTGCCTTACTTAAATTCTCTAAGGAGTTTTCAATAGTTGCTCCAAAAGCTTCACTTCAAGGCCCTTCAAGATCGTCTCCAACAATGCTATACCATCAGCTTCAACAATGTTGCTCCAAAAATGTCCTCAAGGTCTTCACAACAAGTTTACTAGAAGTTTCTCCAACAATATATTCAATAAGGTCTTCATTGTCAACTCGTTTCTTGTTTGGGTGCCTTAATGTGCAATGACATGTTTCCAGGACTGAATTCAATGCAAGGCATATTTGAAACTCTAACTCTGTCGTCCGGTGTCTTATTAGAAATTATTTCAGTTTTCATTTTGTGTTTTTAAGTTAGATATTGTTTTCAAGTTTTTACATTTATAATTTTATTGCAATGTGGCAGACTGATGAGAGCAGTGCAGGAACAACCCAGAGACGGGATGATCGTGGAAAGAGGCCAACGGAAGAACATGTAAAGTGCCAGCATTGCTCTATCTTCAGGTATTTTAGTTATTTACATAATTGAAATAATATTAATTTTGTTCAAATATGCAGACACCTAGCCATGGTACGCCTGATGATTCCCTCTTTGAGGAAGAGCTTTCTTCATACCTATCTCCAGTGTTCTTGTTGCGAAAAAAGGCACGAAATGCAAGGTCGGAATTTAATACTTTGATAGACGCGCCTCAAACACCTAAAATAGAAGAGAAGATAAAACAACTTATGAGCCAGCTAGAAAGATATTAGGTAATAATAGAAAGTCAAAAGGATATTTTTTTTGTTCTGCATGAGATGAATTGTGATAGTTTGATTTTTAATTTTTACATTGACTAAACTAACAAAAAGTTCTTTTGTATGTAGCGTTTTCTGGCATTTGCTAAATCCGGTGTTGGTGGTAGTGGGACACAAGGGCAAGAGATTGCCCAAAAACCCTCTTGTACACCTTCTACTCCTTTAGGTGCCAGGCAAGAAACACACCCTGCCCAAGCGGACACCCAGCCAACCGCTGAACGTGTTGGCAATGATGAGGCTGATATGGCCAACTACATTATTGTGTTTCCTGGAGCTACACGTGTCAGCTCCACAGGGACCATTAATGGCATGTTGTTGGTGAACGATGAAGGTGTCCCTATAAAGCATGTACAACTCCCAGGTAACTTTTAATATTTTAACTATTTCATGTACTTTATCTAAAACATATTTATCACGATTTTTATTTTTAAATTAATGATAATATCCTCTTCTTCTTTTTTCTGTGTAGGAAACAATGAGTTCTACAGGTATCTGGAGAGCCATGCGTTGGTAATTTTTGGCCCAACCATACGCACAGGGTGGAATTCCCAGAGTTCCAACCTGAAAAAGAACTTCTAGATTATCTAGAAACCCTTTTTGGGGTCGGCATATTTGACAGAACAGCGGTGGCTCGGGTTGCCGGCAAATATTTGAAATATACCAGGGACACCTATAGGACGCAATTGAAATTTAACCCTAGATATGAGCGTCCTCTCACAGTTCTAGAGAGTGAGTGGAGAGCACTCATCCATGATGGAAAAGAGAAAAGGGCAAAGAAAGAAGGAAAAATGCCAACTGGACCCGCAAGGTAAATTACAACTTTAATTCGATAGCTTTAATTTTCTCTATGTCTAAAATAAAAGTGTGCTACGTCATATCTGACTTTAATATTTTGATGCTAGGTTGTCTGACACCTCAAAGGAAACCAAAGCTAGGATTGAAAAAAAGGGCCATCACAAGCTAGGGCAGGGCGGCTACTTGAAATTGGCCGCAAGAATTGTAATTAAGTATCTAAAAATCTTATAATTAATTGTATCGCCTTCCAACGTTTTTGTAATCCTATCAAATATGATTAAAAATACACAGACATATGTAATGTAGGGTGATGACTTCGGAACAGAAACAATAGAGGAAGATAAAAATATCGCTTTCCATTTCGGCTATCAAGCCGTAGTTGAACGTCGCATAAGCTTGGGGCAGGTCCCAAGATCCAAAATGCCTGATAAGGTAAAACATTAACCTTTCAATATGTTTTTTTTCATCCATAAATTTAATGTCTAACAACTTTGTTTAAATCAGGGGAGAAACACTACCGACGACGCAAATAACCCAATTTTAGAGCCAAATGTAGATGATCCTCACGTGCAACCTGATCATTGTAGTAGGGACCAGGCCGACAATGCTACTATCAGTGAGGGCCGTGACGGTAATTAATTTCCACTTATAATTTTTTCTAATTATACTTTGATGGTTGTCCTTATAACGTTTTTTGTTTAAATGACAGAGAATGTTTCCCTTGAGGATCTTACCACCAGAGAGGAAGACAGGGCAACAGTCCCAACGGCGACAACTGGTGCACTAGGTAAATAATCTCATTGTAATTTTTTTTATTAATATTACCGAACTAGTTAAATGATATTTAAAAACTGACAATTAAAATTTAATATTATTTGTTTTTGTAGGCGATGCCCCGTCACTGGATGAGACCAGACATCGTGACTACGCAACTAGGTCAGCGCCGACAACTGGTGCACCAGGTAAATAATCTCATTGCAGTTTTTTTTATTAATATTACCGAACTAGTTCAATGATATTTAAAAACTGACAATTAAAATTTAATATTATCTGTTTTTGTAGGCGATGCCCCGTCACTGGATGAGACCAGACATCGTGACTACGAAACTAGGTCAGCGACGACAACTGGTGCACCAGGTAAATAATCTCATTGCAATTTTTTTTTATTAATATTACCGAACTAGTTCAATGATATTTAAAAACTGACAATTAAAATTTAATATTATCTGTTTTTGTAGGCGATGCCCCGTCATTGGATGAGACCAGACATCGTGACTACGCAACTAGGTCAGCAGTGCGGGTCGAAAGGCACGAAACAGGAGCAGAGCATGATGATATTGATGATGTAATTAGGAGCTTTAAAAATAGGAAGAAGAATAAGAAAATTCGATAATGTAAAATATTGTATTATTATAAGACAAACGTTACCATACTTGGAACGTTTTTTGCGTTATATAAAAAACTCATTTATCATACTATTTTTATGTCAAGCATTAATTGCAATGTTTCCTTGCGTACTTTTTGTTGAATTGTGTTTTTATTAGTTATTGAATATTTTTTTTTATGCTCATGAAAGTAAAAAATGAAATATAGATTGGGTATTGGGGAATTGAGAGTGATGTGAGGGGGGGAGGGGCCATAAGAGCTTCCACCTTCACGTGGTTGGCCCTGTTTAGTAGAGAATAATTTATTGGAGTGATTTAATCTTGGAGCAAACCTCCCTCGATCCAGCGTAGCAACAAAAAAGTCACTGTTGACTTAGTTGCTACTCTTTCAGACCGTGGGAGGCTTGTTCCAAGTTCATGCGACTCCAATAAATTGTTCTTGAAACGAAGAGGAGCTTATTCAGGTATGTTTTGACATTTCAACATATGTTCTAACATTATCATAAGAATGCATCTTAGAGTAAAAAATACTACATCAATTACTTGTATTTATTGTATAGATAATGATGGATTTTGATTGACTTGGCAGTGCAGGTACAAATCCTCTTGCATCATGAGCAATACAACTTGTCAACTAGGGTCATGTCCAGGATATTTTTTCTTGTGTGCTTGACTAAGTTCGTAATGTCACATTTTGTAAGTTCCTTTACAATTAATAATTCAATATTAAGCTTGTTCATGATTATTATCTAGGTTTTTTGTATGTGTTTTTTCATCTATTTGATTGTAAGAAACTCTGCATGTTTCCTGTTGTTCACTATGATTTCTCCCATTACCACTCCCAGGATGAATCCGACTTTATTGTTACATAGGTTAATTTATTGTTACTATGATTTCTCCATTTATGATTTCATAGGTTACATCATGTAAAGTTGTCAATCTCAGGTTGGTGATGAGCTTTAGTTCTCCAGATTTGGGGCTTTTATGATATTTTCTCCCTCATGTCATTCTTGCATCACTTCGTTGTTTGAGCATGCCAATTGTCTACCACTTGTACCAATTGGCACATGTAAATCCCTCAGTGGTGCCACATTTCACCTATTTTCAGTGAGATTTTAGGGTTTCTCTAACATAGCTTCAGAAATCCGATTCAGTGCCTGCTTGAATATTGTAACATAATACTCATGGTTTGGATTGATGAGCATGTTTTGAATGGTTGGTTGATTCATAAGAACCACCCCATATAGTCATCTTGAGATATTTCATAGTTTCTCGGGTTTCCTTTTCCGTTTCTAGTGGGTGAGATGGTGTGAGGTGATCCATGTCTTTGGTGCTCTTGTAGTGGGGAATTTGTTTTAGGGATATAAAGGAGCATTTGATGTAGATATCATTGAATGCATTCATAGATGGGCACGAGAGGTCAAGAATTTAAATTAAAAATATGCAACCTCTGGCAACTTTGAAGGTGCAAGAACCTTTGGTTAAAGATTGTTTTGTGAGTGGCCCCTTAATATGGTAAGCAGTTTCTTTATATTATCTTAATGCAAATATGTAATTAAATTATCATTAAAATGAGGATTGTGGTTGTGTTCTGTCTTTGGACATTTCTCTCTTAATATCCCGAAGTTGCCAAAAGTTGCGATAGGTGTTTAGTTTTACTGTTACAACTTAAAAGTGGTTTTTAGCAATAAGAGTCATGTTTTTAAGGTTCATACTAATATGAAGATCTTGTAATTCTATATTCGACTGTAAGAGAAGATGGCCTGCTGCTTTGGGTAGTGACAACAATTGGCAAATCTACCTCATTGGGTAACAATGGAAAGGGAAGAATTGGGTGCAATGTTTGATAATTATGGCAGGACAATTGTCTTCTCTTTGATTTTTCACCATTTCTTTAATCGCTCGAGCATAAGAGGGACTACGAGATTACGTGACGGAAGAGAGTGGTTAATACAAGAGTTTGTGGAAAGGGAGTTGTACTTCAACAAGGATGGCTCGGTGACAAAAAAGGTGCCGGAGTCGGAGAGAAAAAATTATGTTTAAAGAAGGTCACACACGTAGCAAGAAACTTCAACGCTGCACGGTGGATCTTTTCCTTGTCCTGTAATGGAATTTAATGTGTTATTTTAATTTTTCATGGAGGTTGTTTTGGCATATGGTCTGGCATTCAATTGCACACTTGCGAAAGCATTGTCGATTTGTCTTGTAGGCGGTGTGAACAAACTTGCTGATCTTGTTGGAGTCACCCTTGGGGCAAAGGGCAAAATGTTGTCTTGGAGAGCAAGGATGGTTCTCCAAAAATAGTTAATGATGGTGTGAAAGTAGCTAAGGAGGTAATTTGTAGATGTGTGCTCTGGTTTTCTTTTCAACGTTGTATTATTTCCCCCTCTTAAATGTCTTAGATTTGGTACGCATAATTTGAAAACTCAAAGGTGAAAGGAAACATATTTGTTACCCAGTGGTCTAAAAGGAAGGGTTATGGAATTTGGTCAAATTTTATTGTTATTGACGATTATGGTAAATGTATCTCAATGCTATGGTTTGGCCTTTTATTGGTTGAATTAGAGGGACCCGATTGAAAATATTGGGGCCAAGTAGGCTGGTTTTTTCCTTTCTTTGATGGTTTGGTGTATCTAATTGAATTAGTTACCTAAGGTATTTTTGGTTGCAACTCATTTTCATTTTTCATACGGTGTTGGCCTTGTGGAATACATTTGATTGTGTGGTCTTGTTAGATCTACAACATTTGTAGTTGTTTGGTCTTGTAGCCGGGGTGCACTTTTATTATGGAAAACGGTTGATGCAATATTGTCATTTAATCCTTCTTTGCGGGGGGTAGCATGTTGAGAAGTTTCTTGTGAAACATTTGGTATTCAAAATGACACTTGATCCTATACGACGTCATGCCTTGACTTCAAAATTCATATTCAAAATTAACAGGACAATTCTTGCAAAATTTCAAATATTTATGTTGTTTTAGAAACCATTATCTTTTCATGTGTTGGATGCGAAAATGTGAAAAAGACTTTGGTATGAAACCAAGCGGTGAATAATTTCCCGACCAAAACAACCACTTCCAAGACATGATTTGATAGAACATATGTACTTATGAAACATGAAAAGATATCCTTGATACATTGTCAATGTTTGGCTAGGGTTATTTTTGGAGAAAATAACTCCTTATTCTAGAATAGTGATCTTCAATACAAGTAAATGCCGAGAGAAGAGAGATCATCGTGTGACGCAAAAAAATTAAAATTGGACCCCTAAGGAGGCAATTGTGTCTACAAGTAACTCTGTCAGCATTTTCCCCTTGTTTACACCCGTTCTTTTCCTCCAGCACGAGTCTTCATTGACTTCTTCTTTCTTGAGGTTTGTTATCAAATTCGTAGTATTTGATAAATAAATACCATCCACAATGGTTGGACTTTAATTTATATTCCCGACTTTATATTGTCTCCAAGCCTTATAACCAATGTTTAACTTTCAACACTTTGTATTATACTCCACATTTCTTTTTAAATAAATAACTTGTAATGAACTTTCGGCTCTATATTTCACTACCACCTTTACAACAATCACGCTCCCGGACTTACTTTAATTATCATAATCATTTAATTAAACAATTTGGTTATATAAAACCCCACCTATATATCAATAACTTAATCAAACGCTGCGTATAGGCACACAGCTGTATCGCACACCTTTGTTAACCTGGGGCAAGTTCAACGTCGACCTGGTACGATGTCCCTTTCCAAATCAACGATAACGGCAATTTAGCGCAAGCTTCCAACGTCGGGCTTTAACGTGCGATGGCGCGGGTTAAACGGTGGTTTTCCGGGGGTCCCTTCGCCACGTGTCACATTCCCTATGGAATCACTCGCGAATAAAATACGCCCTGCGCCAAAAGCGGTGCGATGGGCAGCACGCTTACAACAATTCCGCTCATGGTTTTGGTACGAGGCTTCGACCACGGGTGCAAAGTGCGGTTCCCGCTATCCTTTTGTTTGTTAACTCATGTCCAATCCTCGGGTTAGCTTACGAAAGCACAACAATCTTGTCTTTACTAAGCGGGATTTTTATAGTTGAACGATGTTCACGACCGGTTCTCTACACGGACCTCGCCTTCGGGTGGGGTGAGTTCACGGGGTTATCCAACAATTTACGAAATTCAAAGACGAGAAGAATGGAATTATTAGTACCCAATCGCCTCATAGTTAAACAATTCTTCACAATTAGCAGTTCAAGATAATTCAATGGCAACTATGCTTGGAAATCATTTAGCCAGAAACAATTGTTCACACACGGAGGTTTATTGCAGAAATCCCCTCTCTACTCTCCTCTTCCCTTTCTACTTTTATTCATCGGGAATTACAATTTATATACATAACATATGGCTCTTCGATTCCTGCGAGAGGACGTTCTAGAAATCAAAAGGTCTAATTATAATAATTCAACTAGCGGCTTCCTTCGGCTCACTACAACTCTAACTAGTCTAAGTAATACGGTCGGTGAGGTATTGACACCTAGCTGTTACAACTCAAATGTTTTCAAACCTCCTAGACACAACATGTGGACAAAACCTCCTACATTATTTAGCTGAGTACCTAATGCCCACACCATCATCGTGTTACATAAACCTATTAACAAAAAAGTGAACGAGGGAATGATTATTAATTATGGCATACTAAGTTGTGGGTGATTTTGACTATTTGTCTTTAACATGTAAAAATGTTAAATACCAAACTTACATCATCATGGTATTTTAGTAGATGTGTGATAGGTAGTATGATAGTATCATATTACCATTCTTCCTTGAGGAACCCACTTCATCCATTAAGATTGCTTTTCTAAAGAGTAACATTGTAGATAACCTTAAAAACATTTGTTAACTATTTTTTTTTGACCATTTGATTGTGTTTGATATGTAGAACTCTGGCAGCTAGTGTTTCTCCACTCATATTAAATAATCATTTTCAAAATTTTCTTGTACTATTGCTTTAGGAAAACCATGAAGATGATGAATTTCCTTTCCTCAGACACTTCTACTTGGCTTGTTGTTTATGCACTTTGAGCTCTACAAAAAAAAAATCTACAAAATTTGTCTATATAAATGACCACAAAAAATGTAATAGTACCTTTATATTTGGTGTACAACAATAAAAGTCTATTGATATGTCTTCTAGTGGTTGAATATGTATGTGGAATGGTTGGGGTAACCCTAGAGATTTTACTATCTCTCATTTTATTTATTATGCAAACCTGACCTTCTCTTACAAAATTTTGAATATCTTTCTTCATTCCTTCAAAAATATATTTTTTGATCCTTTGAGATGTTTTAAGAAACTGCTGCGTCCTACCATCGAAGAGACATGGGACTCCCTTAATATTTTTTATTCAAATATGCTTGCGTGCATAAAAATATTCTACATTTGCACCAAAGTATGTCTCTTTCACTCCCAATGCTCCGCAAGTTCATCCCATCCTTTATAAATTTTAGTTTTTTGTTTAGTACTATTGTCATTTTTCCATTATGGCAAGCTTCTTCTAGCCACCTAGGAATAGAAAATGTAATTGGATATAAATTTAGGGCCTCTTCTATTTTAGAAAGAGCATCATGTACTAAATTTTCCTTACCCTTTTTAGATTATCTCAAAATTAAAACTTTTCATTTTCTCCTCATTTTTGTTAATCTTCCAATGAAATCCATAGCTTCAAAAAATACTTTGTACTGTCATGGTATATCTTGACCTTAAAAGTACCTCCCCGGTGAAATACTATCCCCATTTTTATTGCATGTAATATTGCTTCATTTATTTTCATCGTAGATTACACCAAATATTTTCTTTGAATTCCTTGCTTTTAAAAGCCAATCATATCCCTTATTGTGTTAATGTTATGTAAATTCCTTGTCCTGAGTGCCTCCTCTACTATGAATGTCTTACCAAAAAGTAAGAATTGCAGAGTATTTGGTGTAGAAGACATGGCATCCATTAAAAGAGAGAATGCCAAAGTAGCCTCATCATTCCATATAAGGATATTTTTCTTCAAGAGATTGTGAGTGGACTTGAAATGCATGCATAATTCCTAACAAATGATCAATAATATCATGTAAGTCTAAAAACTAAAGAACCTTGATTTTCTTAGGAATAGGTCATTTTGTAATAGCTTGCATCTTTTGAGCTCCAACTTCACTCCTTCCTTTAAAAACAATATGAACCAAATACTAAGATTCTTATTTCCAAAAGCACATTTGGATATTTTCACATAAAAATGATTGTTCTAAATAATTTGTATAACTTTTCCACATGTTTACTAGTGTGGTATTCCCATGATTTATTATAAATATGTGTATTATCAAAGAAAACCCAACTTTAAAATTTTATAAGATGGGATCGAAACAAAATTGTTCTTAAAGTCGAGCCGCCGGACTTCAAACGGCGATAAACCATAATTCAAACCAAATTCCGTTTCAAAATAACTTTCTTTGACGTCGGCCAATTTTGTGACGCGAAAACCAAATGAATTCCGCCTAATCTTTTCGGGTTCGAAGTTGGTGGCGTGCGGAGGGGGGGGGGGAGAGTTGTGACGCGAATTTCTTATCCAAATTCGCCCTAATATTCCACAGGTCCCGGATTTCCCGCTACGCGAGCGGCCCAAACAAATATACGCTCCTATCCCTGCGCGACGCGAAACCATCGTACATCTTTCGCGTCACATCAATCAAACACCTTACCCTTGTGACTTTGTAAATAAAGCAATTAGCACGTGTTTTCATTTGTTCGAGTGTGCTAGCAGGTCTTCTTGTGCAACAAAATTCAAAAAACCAAATGTTAACGCTTGGCGACCGTTACCTTCTTTGAAGAGAATTGAAGCCCGGTATTTCCAAAGGTTCTTATCTCATAACCAACGCCCACATTTAAACACGTTTCATTTCCCGTAAACGGGGTATTTATTCCAATTCCCGCTAAAATTTGTAAAAATCCTGGTTTTAGTTTTTAATTCTACACTAAGGTACGAAAAGAAGTTCGGTGTGGTCTTTTTAGATTACGAGCGCGGTATATTCCCAAAGCTGGTAATTATGCCTTTTCCACCAAAACCCCGAAATTCCATTTAAGATCCCACAAGAACCGAGAAATGGAGAGTTCTGTGGCTACGAATATCGTGCCCATCAATGCCCCTCCACGAGGACTTAGATTGTTTGTCTTTAGCCGATATGGATTTTCAAATTAAGGACTTGCGTCCTGAAGTACGAGAATCCTCTTCGAATATTTTGCTGCTGAGAGACAATTATTTGAATGGTTCGTGTCTTTGGACTTCAGAATCAAATCTTCCTATGTACCTTCTCCCCTCGGTCCATATTTTTCACGAGTTGATCTGTTGCTACGCAAATTATGATCCCAACCAACGAGCGATTTTATCCCCAGTCAAAATGTCCTTTTCAGCAGCCTGGGTCCATAAATGAAATGTACAGATTTCAACTTTGGTCAAGCTCTCACTCCTCTTGTCCATGGTTGAATTACTTGAAAATATGTAAGTTGTCCCATGAAGGAGTTAAACGCTGTACCCAGGCAACCCCCATGTTGCCGAGCACACATCACCTAAGAAGCCCTCCCCTTGTGGTTATGCTTTCTTTCTTGATGAGGGTAGACTTATTTTAAACATGATATCTTCCATAATGGGCTTCAATACTAGTGAGTATGTTGATCATTTAACCCTAGTATTGTTATCATTTTTACCCACAGGGCAGGCTCCACTATTGTCGAGTACGATCCCCTGCATCTTATATTGTGAAAAAATCCGCAGTCGGTTCATGATATTTGAGAATGAGAAAGTATTTAAGTATTCTTCGTGCGCACATATGTCTCATGATTTGCTTTCGATCAGAAAATTTCCCATTTTATGTTAGAAAACTTGATGCCAAAGGAATCCTAAGGTGATCCTTTGCTGATACATACATTACTCATGATTACTTTGATTCTCCTTATTCCTATAATGATTTTTGTAAACCTTTTGTTCATCTGCCAACTACCTTGGCCAGCGAGGGTCTCTCCCTCTAGAATTAACAATGAAAATGAAAATCCTTCATCTCTCAAAACGTACGAATAGGTGGTGGTACCTATATCAAAACACGAGAGATCGAGGATATGTGGATGTGAATTATGCCCATTCAAGCGCGAAATGTGTCCCAATGAGACTCTTTGCATTAGAATATTTCGGAAAGATGAATAATTCGAGGATATAATTCATTTTTACAATGCCAAAGAAAAAGGTTTAACTCGGGATCAAGAGCCAATTAGGTCCCTTCATTTGTAACTCTAGGGGAAGGTAAGGAAAGGAAAAGCCGAAAGGATTTAGAAGACTATCTCAGACTAGGGATTTCTGCTAGGTGCCTTATGATCCAAACAACTTTATCTATGATAGAAAGAATATGAAAAATAAATAGTCACCATACATCCATCAAAGAATCCCAGAAATAGAACAATATGCTAATATGGATGAATGGTGAAGGGACATTGGTTGAAAATGATAGTGAGCGAGTCAATGTTGAAAATGTAGTGAAATATCTTGAAAAGATACTTGACCTAGAATCTTTTGGACGAGTGCGAGGATCTTCTTCGACGAGGACTTTACAACAAAATTTGCGGGAGATTAGTACGGTGGCAGGTAGAATCTAAAGGAAAAGAAAAGGAGCACGATATACAAATAATTGAAAAATTCATAATAGCGAGGCGCAACCGGAGACTTCTAAAGAACGAGGTCGAACAAATTCCTCCTACTCGGATCGGTGGGCCATAAATTTCTATTTTACAAACTCCTGTGAATATGAAAATGGCAAAAAAAGAGAGCCTGAAACAACTACTCCTATTGGTGGCTCTTCGAACGACCAAGATGTTAAAAGGTAGAAATTAACTCCCCTTCCGGAGAAGATGAATCATTTCGAAGTACTGACGACCCGAGGGGGGAAGAGAAAGGCAATTAGAAGGCAAGTAGATACGAGGGTAGTGGGACATCCACTAATTTTCAAAAACGGGGGAATACAAAGGCAACAAAGGGTGCAGAAATATCTTCTTTCAAACCTCCCGATGCAAAAGCTGGCGTGGGACATCAAAAGAACATTCATCAATATAAAGGGCAGGAATGATCCACTTAGACTTAGTGTACAACCAATTTTTGAAAGATGGCTGCGAAAAATCAAGAAAGATGGTATGTCGACTTATGAAATCCAACGGTAAGATGTTAATGAGCCATTTGAAGCCCAAGGTGCGGTGACCTCGGACGGTACGGTTACGTTAGGACTGGTACATGAAGTCTTGGCAAAGGATATTCCATCCTTTAGATCAAATTGAGCTACACGAAGCAAACGAGGTGAGATGATTTATTCTGCTACGGCGGATAAATCAATGATGACCCATGAAGTTGCGGGATTCTTTGGATAATACTAATACACGGTTAACGACTTGAAAAAGCCTCCTCCTAGGCTAAGGATAATAGAATCAAAACTTTAGATGAAATAATCATTGGTTTGGGTCATAATCCTAAAGATGTGAAAGGTATTGAAGCTTTGATCAAGAGAAAAGATGATGATATTGCGGCTCTTCGAAGAAAACAATTAAAGTTACCGACCTCGAGACATCCAAAAACTACGAGAAATCATCAAACAAAGATACCGAGAAGAACTAATGGATTTTTCTCTTAAAATTGAATGAGCAACTTATTTTGCCAGGCGAAAAATAGCTTGAGAATGCATTAAATGATAAACGAGGCAAATATTCTAGTATCTCTGATAGGGAGGCTGATGACGGTACGACGCGCCCAACAAGTCAACTAGCGGAGGCCCCATCACGGATCAACCTTTGCAAATTTGAACAACGATGAATTAACAAAGTCAATGGAAGATATGAACATTAGGGCCATAGAGCCTATACAAAACAAAGGAACAATTGGCCACTCTAGAACATAAATATGATCTTTCAAAAGGAGTGTTATTTGATAAAACAAGAAGTGAACAAATTAGAAAAAGCAGGTCAAAGCATTGGAAAAGGATCTCACATTGGAGAAACCTTTAAAATAAATAAATGAAATTCTTTGGGGATAATATCATTTAATCAATAAAGGATGTTTGGTCCTCAATTCAAATAATGGATGAACGGAATAACCTTGGTTAAATTGGCTCTTGGACAGAGATTGAGAGATCAAGACAATAGTTGGGAAATATGCGAGAAGAGGCCAATAGACTTATACATTTTTTGAATACTCGAGACTAAGAATCAACTTTTGAGAAATTGGTACACTGCGAGGACGGGACGGAGCAATTACGGAAATAAAGAGAGTTTTTACTAAAAAAGAACTGCGGTACGAATTTAGAACGAAGGTGCTCGAGATATGGAAGAAGAAATCATTGCCTTCAAAGAAAGATTGAATATTTTGTTAAATAGAGGATTGCCCGAGTCCTATAGTTGTAGAAGATAAACTAATGGACCTTGATAGTTATGTTGAAAAATTGGACAAATATCTTTGATAATCAAGCTGGTTCTTCAACCGGTTCATCAACGAGCATTGCCTACGGGGAAAAACCTTCATGATAGATTGGAGAATTTATTTTATCTTGAGCATGATAAATCATTTTATTCTCAAATCAGCCTAATTTCTTAGGATATCTGTGAGGGTGATGAAACACTAAGAAATTTGCAAGGACAAGTGCCCGGAAGTTCAATGGTGGGAAGAAATGATGGAACTTTTGTAAAGTGTCATACATAAATTTTTGCCTATTTACCACAGTATATCATGATAAAAAGCATAAAAGGATGAACAAAGGTCAAGAGTATTAGATCAGTTAAAGAGTATCAATTAAAGAGGTCAAAGAGTTGCAGTTAAAGAGTATCGGATTGTCGATAATCTTCATGCGAATTTGTGCGGGTTTTATATCAAGTCCCTGTAAGTGACATGGGGTATTTTTCTATCTGTTTGTACGGGGTGGGACTTCCACATTTTACGGATGGATATTTGGGTTCCAATCTTCGGATGTGAAAATGTAATGACTTCATGGACTTTTTTACTTCATGTAATATATTCAAAATAACGTTTTTCTCTTGTGAAAAAATGATTAATGTTTATCACTCTACCTTCAAACTAAGCGATGTTGGTCTATGTTGCTAGTTTATTGATATGGTCTCATGGTCTTTTTATAATTGGGACATATCACACTCCTCACATGATTATCGTTTTCTCTTGTTCAAGGATTTTGGGTACTTTAATTTGTATTTGGAACAATGGACGTTTGGTACTCTATCTTGTTTTACTATTCTACATGCTATTTCACTTTCTTATAGATGCCTTGGGCATGTTGGATGCTTTTTCAGATTTTTCGATAATCTCCATGTGGACGGGTATTGGGTTTTATATCAGAGTCCTATTAGACATGAGGTATTTTTCTATCAACGTACGGGGTGGGACTTCCACTTTCTGGATGGATATTTGGGTTCCAATCTTTAGATGTGAAAATTTAATGACTTCATGGATTGTTTTACTTCATGTAATATATTCAAAAGAAAACATTTTCTCTTGTGAAAAAAAAGATTAATGTTTATCACTGCCTTCAAACTAGCTATGCTGGTCTATGTTGTTGGTTTATTGATATGGTTTCATGGTCTTTTATGTTTTTTTTTTTTTTTTTTTTTTTTTTTTTTTTTTTTTTTTTTTTGGACATATCACACTCCTCACACCTGATTGTCGTTTTTCTCTTGTTCCAAGGATTTTTGGGTACTTTAATTTGTATTTGGAATAATGGTGTCGGTGCTATCATTTATTTACTATTCTACATACGCTATTTCACTTTCTTATAGATGCCTAAGGCATATTTGGATGCTTTCTCGAGATTGTCGATAATCTCCATGTGGACCGTTACTAGTTTTTATATCATGTCTGTATGTGACATGAGGTATTTTTCTATCATTATACGGGGTAGGACCCATTTTACGGATGGATATTTGGGTTCAAATCTTCGGATGTGAAAATATAATGACTTCATCATTTACATTTTACTTCCATATAATATATTCAAAACGACATTTTCCTCTTTTAAGAGATTTCATATATCTATATATATATATATATATATATATATATATATATATATATATATATATATATATATATATATATATATATATATATATATATATATATTTTTTAGAATTGAACCTACCCGCCATGGTCTCGACGTCTTCTAAGCGTCGAGGTGCCGACACTCGAAAACGTTGGAAGAGCGACGTTCCGACGTCGGACCACATTTCATCGTAATTGTGACGATTTACATACGTCGGAAAGAGCGACGACCAAAACGTCGGACCACATTTCGTCATAATTGTGTTGTTTACGAGACGTCGGAAGGAGCGACGTTCTAAACGTCGGACCACATTTCGTCGGAAGTGCGGCGAGTTTATAAGGGTCGGAAGTGCGACGGATTGGGGAAACGTACGAAAGATTGACGCTTGTTTGGAAGCGACGGAAAAAGTGGGTGTGTGAGCACTTTTGGTTGCGTCGGAACTATGACGGTATGGTAAACCACGTTTGCCCTTCCTCGAGCTGTCGCTCTTGCGACGACTGTGTGTCGGAATAGCGACGATTTGGCCGTCGGAATTTCCACTTCAAATTTTCTGATGTTGAGAATTTATCTATGAATGAAACATAGTACACGGACACGCGGTGGAGCGGCACGAGGTCCAAACACATCAACATGCACAAGCTCTAATATCTTGTTCGCCCTCTTCAACCTTTAGAAGGAAAACTCACTCGAATCTACTTCGCACACAATGTTCACGAAGTACGAAAATCACTTAGAACTATTAGAAATACACTTCTCCCTTCCATTCCATGCAGTATACGAGGCCCTTCTCTCCAATATATGTCCAATCATAGGCCATAGCATGGTCTTTTCTCTAGAGACCGCTGGGATTTCCGCTCCACTTTCGGGAACCCGCAATCTGTTGCACACAACAATAACGATGCTGTACAAACTTGTACGGAAGTTCAGTCAAGCACCCTACATTAGTAGGTGCTCCCTGAACCATCTTACGGTGTATTTCTCGCGAACACTATTTTTACACATCATCCATCTTCCTTACACAAATCAGATTTCTGGTCATATAGAAATGTGAGAAAACAATGAAGGCATACTAATCCTTTCAACACCCCGCATTCCAGGCTCCAGCACCCGTCAGATGATTCGTCTTCTTCATCCCCTGGAGGCTGTCACCACCATCATGTTTCTCATACTCAGAACCTGTCCTATGCAGGTGAGAAAAGGATGCACCGAGTCAATCAATAACGATATGATCCCCATGTATTTTTTTAAAGAAAAGAAGCCAAATAAACATCCCCACCTTAATCTAAGGTGGTTTTTGCCCTCTGCCGAAGGAGCCTCATCAGATCCCTTTCCTTTCTCGGGGAGCTTTAGATCTGCTGTCCTTTTTGAAGTGCCCTTCCTTTCCGCATTTCCGGACACACATGCAAACTTTCCATGAGATTTAGATCTCCCTCTAGATTTCGATCTCCCACTTGAAACCTTATTCTTGCTTGTTTTGTGACCTTCCTCGTCTGAGATAAGGCATCTCCATTTGACCCTCATATTTCTCATCTGATTTCCTCCAACGGAAATGCTAAAATAATGTTATCAAAATTTGAGTAGTTGTATTGCTACCTATTGCAATAACAAGACTTTCCCACGAGTACGGTAGAGAACACAAAAAATTGATGCACTTATCTTCATCTAATATTTTAATATCAACGGATGACGAGCTAACTTACCACTTAGTATTGAAGGTGTTCGGATGTACGTCATAGAGTCTCCATCCTTCAACCTCAAGATATACATCTTTTCCCACGGGGAACAATTTATTCACAGAGATATTTAGATTGGTACAAAAGTCCCTAGATTTGTCCCCAAGGTCTTTGCCATAGCTTCCCCGATGCAGAGACACAACCGTGTTGTGCTCTTTTGCTCTTGGGTCCGATTTCTTCCGGTCTTACGTACGGCTTGTTTAGTTGGTTTAGTACCCCGGATCTCTTTGCAATCCACTAATATTTATCCACCGGCGGATCACTCCATCTTGAGCTTCCACAACTCAAAACTCTTGTCCATTAAATTTCTCGATCTCTATCTTCTCGTGCTCACCATCTTCTTTCACCGCAAGAATTGATCCTGTGATCTCCCAACAAAACAGGGTCTACACGAGCCCGAGAAAAAACCCTCGATAGCAAGGTGTCTCCTTCAAGCTGAAGCAACTCTAATACCAAATGTGGGTTTTAACCTTGTAGAAAAGTTATCTACTAATGAATCTTAAAGCAGAGAAAAATAAACAATAGCGAGAGCATAAAACATAAAACGGAGATAAACATAGAGATTTTTCCTGGATCCCAAATTGGGACGACCGGCTTGATTTTCATTACTGTTCCTTTTGGTGTTTGTTGCATATACATCCCGAAGCATACATAAACTTCAATCCATTAACCACCGCCATTAGAACATAAATGTAGTTCCCTTGACGAGGATCTACAAAATGGGCGAAAACCATCGTGCCCAAAACCATGTGCAAACGCATGCACAAAACCATGGGTAGATACGCAGAGAAATAAGGACCAACATTTTTTCTAGGGCACTACCCCGGACCCTAGCGGGGGGGGGACTCGCCCCCCTTGTGACCCCACATGAGCGTGATTGGTCATGGAAAGAATATAATAAAAACAACGGTATCTTCAAAGTTTCGATTTTGTGTTCAAACATATAACTAGCCAAGAAAAAAATGGCAGGATGCCTTAAGTAGAAAGAGAATTTTAGTTCAATAAACTCAAGATTAAAGTGTTGAGTTTTTATTTTCTTAAATAATTGTGAACATATTTGGATTTTATAGAGGCATTTAAGGGGATGCGGTAATCTGTTTTCTTGGATAGAAATGGTAACTGAATTTTTCTTGCAAGAAGGTTTGCTACTTAAAGAAATCCTGTTGTACTTGCAAATTGTTCTATGAGAGAAAGAAAATTAGTTAAATAGAGGTAGTGGACTTGGTGAAATTTTGGTGTTGAAAAAGACTTAAGAACAAGCTGAGGTCATTTTTAGTTTTGGCCAAAGATGAGAAGCTGAAGTGGAGAAGTTTGTGCGAAATTGTAAGTTTGTCGGTATGCAAAAAGGAAGAAGTCAAAACATCGGTTTGTATGTTCCATTACCTATTCCGGATAGACCTTGGGATATAAGTATGGATTTTGTTTTGGGTTTCTAAAACAAGAGAATGATGCAATTTATGTTGTAGTTGACGATTTTCTAAAATGGCACATTTTATTCCATGTAAAACTAGTGATGCTACTCATGTTGCTAATTTGTTTTTCAAGCAGTTGTAAGGTTACATGGGTTACCTAAAATAATTTTCTCTAATAGGGACACGGTTGTTGGTCATTTTTTGGAGAAATTTTGGAAAAACAACAGTACTATGGGCCCGAGTTTGAGCTCGGTTATCACCCTCGGACTAATGGATGAAGTGAGGTGGTGAGCAGAAGCTTGGGTAATATTTTGAGAAGTCTCTTGCGGTGTCCTAAACGGTGGGATCGATTTTGGCACAAGCTGAATAACCTTGTAATGACTCCTAACGAGACTACATGGCGGAAGTCCATTCCATATAGTTGTGGAATTTACCCAAGAGGAGTGTATGAACTAAGAAGTGGGAAAAGCAAAGATGAGAAGTGCTAGTGGAGAAGAGTTTTCTTCGAAATTTGAGCAATACATGAATGAGTGAAGCAATTACGGAGCAACAACAACATCAAGTACAAGGCGAGAGAAAATTTGAAGAAAAAGAGAAGTTAATTTTGAGGTTGAATATTTGGTTCTAGCACACTGAGGAAAGGTAAGATTTCAAGGGCATATAAAAGTTGAAATTGTACAAAATTGGGCCATGCAAAGTATTGAGAAAATTTTCTGTAGTGCATGTCGAAATCGAATTACCCACGACATTGGAATATCTCCAATTTTCAATGTTGATGGTTTGTATGGGTATGAAGTCAGCGATACAAACGATACAAGCGGAAATAAAAAAAGAAGAAATTGATTTGTTGAAATAGTTACCCATGACAAAAAACATTTGCAAGAAATTTTAAGGAGGAGATATTTTAGACAAAGATTGTCTAAAAGGACAAAGGCATAGGAATATTTTTAGTATTTGATCAAGTGGAAATATTAACCGATTGTAGAGGCTATTTTGATGAGCAAATATCATGCTATAGAGATTGGGGCGAGTTCTATAGAGGATCTACTTGGATAGGAGCCCATGAAGAATTTTTTTTCCTCGGGAGTCTAATGTAGGGCATAAGGATTTGAGGAAAAGGACTTCATTTTATTCAAAAATACAAAAAAAGTTTACAAGCAAAGGTGATTCCTTTATTGAAATTTACGATTTGATATATAATATTTGACTAATACTTGAAGTTAAGGTTGATTAATATTGGATTCAATGTATTTAGTTTTTAGTTGATAAATTTAAGGAATATAGTGTGGGGAGATTTTATCTAAAATTTGGAAAATTAAGTCCGCCAGAATTTGTTCCAATTTGTTTCTATAGACAAATATATTTAAAATGTAAGTTTGAATTGGATACGGACGGGGAGGATTTGATGGAAAGAGGAATCTAATAGAAAGCGAATTTCATTTCCTCTATAAGCCAGGTGGTGTCTGCCGTAAATGCTAATTCTTACAGTTTTCATTTCTTCGTATAATTCTAAAATTGTTTAAATTTGAAAGAGTCTTGTTTGATTGTTGAGGTATATTTCCTTGAAACTTCTCGTACCTTGTATTGGAAGTAAAATCGTTCAATTATACTAGATTGAATTAGAAGCTATCGATTATTGATGTATAAAGCTGTGATTTTCCTTAGAAGAAGTTGTGAATGTGTTAGGGTTGAAGGAAATTAAATCAACTTTAATATGGCATAGAAATTTTAAGGTTTAATAAGTTAAAATGCATGTTGTAGAGTACTTGGAATCCAATAGTCCTCATATCTTTATTGACAATAAACAACAATCACAATATAAGTTGCGTGAGATTTAGCAATTAAATTGGACACGATAAATTATAAACTTGGTTAGAAGTGATTGAGTTGATTGCCGGTGGTTATTTGATCAGACAACATTCGCATTAAATGGTTTGATCAACAAATACTTCATATTTAGATGTGTATGGTCTAAACAAAAATTTGGATGCAATATTTTTTATAAACCTAGTTCAATTGAATTTGAGTTGTTTTTTTAATGCAAGGTTTAATATTGGTTTAGAAATCCGTCATTAAGTAAATTAATTGAATAAAATGCGATTGTAGAGTTAAGTTGTAAATCCGCAATTGTTGAAAGGTTTAGTGATTTACCAATGTTGGTATATTAACTATAAAAATTTCCATGTTTGTTTCCACTATTGTAGCATTTCTTTTAATTGTAGTTATAATTTATGAAAATGTTATGAATCGAGTTTTAAATGAAATGTGGGTCTTGTGTAATAAAATTAGATATTGATGACTGATACTCAAAAAGAAATAGAAGAAGTACCACCGAACTTAAAGGTGTCTCTAGATTTGAAAATCTTATAATTAACACCTACCGTGGAATACACCATAAATTCTAGTAAGGGCACATTTCCAAGGTACGAGCACGGGCGCAGTTTGAAAAATGGTTTGTTTTGTAGTCAACTTTTGGAGGCCTTCCCAATGTCCCAAATGAGCTCCAAGATGGCTCATTGGAAAGGTATATAAGTCTATCTTAAACATGCTTTCACTTTCCAAAATGGTGCCAATATGACCTATGAAAATCACTTCTCCGTCTTTTGGTAAACGCGTAGCGCGAGGGTCAAAAAAGAGGGCAAGAGTGATTTTTGGTGATTTTTGGCCTTTTTGAGGGACGGATTTTGCTCCAAATATTTTGGAACATTTTGAGGTTCGATGTATTAATCACTAGGAACATGAGGATGTTGAAAATATGTCATTTGGGTGGCCCAAAAAAGAGCGCGATTAAGTGGCGTTGCGCTTGCAGCGATTGCATGTCAGGCGCTTCGAAAATTCCAAAATGTCCACCAAAAGTTGCCAAAGTTGGAATTTTTTGTTGATCGAGGTTTAAAGGCTTGGAGGGACACCTCGGGGAAGGATATTGAGCTTCTCTTTCTCTTTTCCTCGGTCGAAGCACAGATCTTTGCATAGGCTCGTTTTGAGCTTGGCCCTTGCAATCTTGTTTCTCATGGCATAATGTCTTGCCATGTTTCCTTTGCATGTCGGTGTCTCTCTTTTCCTTCTCTATTTGACCTACGAATGAAAATTGGATCTCTCAGCCAGAACTCTGTTATCCTAACACTAATATACGCGGCAAGAAACTCACTTGGAGTGAGTTTCGCTCTACCTGGTCTTGCCTCTTTTTCCCTTTCTCGGGGCTAAGCCATGGAGCGATAAAAAGGTGTCTTTGCTTAACTCTAATTACCTCACATTAATTGTCAACCCAGAGGAGACTTGCATTTCCAAAAGTGTACTCGATGCAGCGTATTTACTGCGAGAGTAATGTTTGTGAAGATGTGGTATAGAAATACAAATGCGGAAATAATAAGTAGCCGAAAAAGAAATGCGCGAAAAAGAAATCTAATTACAAATGACGAAATGTAAAGACTACACTACAACAACACTGAACATCCGATTAGGGTTGGAGTGGCGGCTCACGCCCCTAGAAGTCGATGTGAGATGACCAAATACGAGGACACCAGAATGATTAGCTGCGCACGTACGGTTTGGGAATCTCAAACGGTAGAAACAACTCCAAAAATAAGAAATCTAAAACGCAGGCGGAAAGGAACAACAATCTAAAAGAAATGAACGAGAATTGAATAGTAATAAAATAAACGGTGAATTCAATTAGCAATAAACTAATTCTACTCTTTTAATCTGTCGCTTGGGCCACGCAATAATCAACTATACGTAATTCATAAACAAAGAAAACATTTGAGATTAGATGCGGAAAACATTTTATAACGATTGAATCATGAATCATGTTTCTTGTAAAGAATGGAATAACAATGACTCTATATTTGATCCAATTAACGATAACTCAATTCTTTAATTGTAATAAACGAACTTCACACAACGGAAATAAACTATTAGAAATACAAACGGCGGATCGCTCCACCGGGCGGGGCCCTCAACCACCGGTGAAGCGTTGCGTAGCTACTCCAGCGCTTGAGAAATGGAACAACGGTGAAACTCCTTTATTAATCAGGCATTAATGTTTAGTGAGCTCACACCCTCTTAACAAGAGCCAATGCTGATTACGCAAATTACAATAAGAAAAGTCTCTCCATCCTCCCATACACAATACATGCTTCTCCTTTTATAATCGAGGAGAGGAGGAGAAATTAAATAGCAAATAGGATCTCTAATAATAATATTGGTTACTTCCAACCAAATTTGATCAACAATAAAATAAGATTTACATCCATCTTTCAACAACGACAAGTCGAATTTGGCTTTGTGAGATTTAGAGGGACGGCGCAACCACGGATACGAGAAAATGGTATCGAACACTGCGTTTCTCTCGGTACGAAGCTGAATTTGGGGAAAACCATGCTTTACTAAAGTTAATTGGGTCCGTTACGAACAAAACCCATGTTCCGGTTCGATTCGTCTTCATTTTCTCAGAATCTCAACCGAAAACCTGTCCTCCTTATTCCGGCGTGTTACGAGTTGGCACTTTTAATGATCAAATCTTCAATGCAGAAGTATCTTGGAAGACAAAAATGGTGAATAATGTTACAACTGATTTTATTAAAACTATCATTGATAAAATCATGCATAATCATCAATTTATTAGAAATAGAGAGAATAAATAATATTCATTCATAAGGCATAAATCTTTATAAAATGGATTTAAATAATAAATTATAATAAATGACGTGATGAAGAATGGTAGAAATGGGTGGAATAAGCATTCACAAGTGATAATAATAATGGCATAACGGCCCAACAAGCCCCTCTGCGCCAATACCGTCTTCGACCTTTGTACATCTAGGAAGAGTGATCTTCCTCATCATCCATTGTAAAAACTTCCCAAGGTCTCATATATGGCTTGTCGCCTTTCGCTCTTTGAGCTATGATTGCTTTTAACCTCACTGATGACATGATTTCTCATCATTATTGATTCTCTAGCTCAAGAAAAGTTAATCACATTCTTTTCTCCTGCAGAATTATCTTGAAGCTCACGATATTGGCATCCTTGCCTCATTCAATGCACTAGTACTTCTCTCCTTATCCTCATCATGATCCAATCATTGAAACTATTGCTCAATTTCATGTATGTCCTCCTCCTCAACAATAATGTACTCTTGTAATAGCTGCAACAGTCTTGTCAACTTGTTTGTTGATGAAGAAGGCATAGCCCCTTTCACATAAAGTGAATAAAACACATGCATGTGGCCTCTACAGTATGTCAAAGGAAATGGCTCAATGTCAATCACATTTTAGTGCAGTGTCTCAGCTGTTCCTTTCCTTGCTTGATTCTCTGGGGTGTCATGATATGAGGGTCCAAAGGATTGTGGAAAGGTGATGATGAAGGATCAATATGAGGTGACTAGATGTGGTGGATGGTGATTGTGACGGGATGTGATGGAGGAAGTGGATACGGGAGGATGAGATGATGAAGGACATCCGGCCAGTATTAGCCGGTGGAGGTAGTGAAAACCTCATTGGCAATGAATGCATCCCATGAGGTACACAAAATTTGGAGCTTATGCATGACCACCATCTTGATGAGTGAATAGAAATGAAAAGGCTTTTGCATTTTCTGATTGTAATCTCCTCTTTTCACAATGTAAGCCATTTTTCAATTCAATGGAAAATATAATAACGTAAGTACGACATCTAACTCTTGTGTAATGCTTAAAACGGATATGATATGAAGTGAGACGGGAAAGCCTTCTCTGGTGAGTTATTTCATTAATGGTCTGCATCATGGGCACATAGCGGTCGAGAGATGAGAAAAAGGAAAATGGACTTGTTCGGGATCTTTGTACCTAGGTTTGAGGTAAGGTTATAATATCCCATGTCCCGAGTTGGCTTGTTTAAACCACCTCTCTCCCACAATATGCTTGTCCATATTAGAAGCTACAATGGAATTGGTGGACATCTCAAAATTAACTTTGTGGATTAATTATTTTCATGTATGTTGATGATGAATAATCTGTTAAATCCGATGATTTTGGACTTTGCACTTTCTCACAAAAAGTCTAAAAACAACCTACATGCTTGGAGAAGCGAGAAACAATGAGAGCGAGAGGCCATGATTTCCTTCTATTGATGGGTTTAAACTTTGTTTATCTTCCTCCCTTGTGATCCATGTATCCTTGGCATTTGTGCCTCAACACCTGTCTTCTCCCTCAAACATTTAAACTCTATTTTTGTAAAAATATAGCGCACAAGTGAAATAAGATGAGTGGAGAGAATGAAATAGGTTTGAACAAATGAAGGGAGTGAGTGAGGGCAAACTAGATGAATGTGAAAACCCTCAATAAATGTAATTACCCTTTTTATAGTTGATTTTCTTTACGGAGGTTGAAGTAAGGGTAACACGGTCGATTACAAGCTTAAAATTAGGCTCTTCATAGGCTACTTCAATTTGATTAAATGATGACCAAAAATAGCTTTAAAAAGGTTGTAGTATGCACTTACCATGAGTTCTTTGGAGGACTTGCTTAAAAATTTGAAGGAGATTTGAAGTGATTTAGACTAATGAGATCACTTCCATGGTGTTCTTTGACTGGGTACGCAATGGGTGGTAAGCATACGGTGCCTCTTGCATGGGCACAGCATGAAGTTCCGGACATGCGGCGCCTTGATGCGTTCGAGGGCGGAAGGCCGACCTGCAACTCCTAAGCGCGCAACACCAAGTCTTTGGTGGCCGCGATTTTGAGGAATTTTGACAGAATTTCTCAAAAACTTCACAAATTTTTCCTTTCTTTGAATGTCTTACTCTTTGAAAGAAAAATCAATTCTTTGAAAGTTTTGATGAGCTATGAACAAGTGGAATTTGATTTATTTTGGAAAACCCTTTCTAATATTTGAAGTCTTTTCCCTTTTCTTACTAATACTCTTTTCACACTTTTTGTTGCAAGTTTCTGAAGTCATGAAGTCGCTTTCTTTATGCGTTGACGCTTGACGTGTTCATTTTTTGACAACTTTGGGATTTGGTGTCACACATAGTAGCATCTTCAAAATCTTTTGTAGTTTCCACCATAAAATTCAACTTAACTTTTCCACCTTCTCTGACACCACACTTTTCAAATCCCTAAGTGCATGAAGTTCTTCTGACCAATCATCGATTATTTTGTCTTCTAATTTCTCTATAGCCACTTTCAAGTTCATTCATTTCTATCCAATTCACCTCACCTTTCCATATTCCATCAATATTTTACGGTAGACTTTCTTCATGTTTGGCCTTGTGTGCTTTCTCCTTATCATTTTCACCCAAGTAATGCTACTTTCGGCACTCAACTCAAATATCAAGTTTATAACCTTGTTATCTACAAGCGAAGTTTTTCATTTTCCCTTGTTGTAAATTGTTTTCATTCGGGGAGTGAACGGTCTACATCATGGGTACTTTTCTTGATAAATCTTCCAACACCTTTGAAGTACTGAAAATTTGTCCTGTTCTCACTTTGAGATTAGAACTAAAGATAATCCTCCTTGGAAATTTTAGGGGTCCTGTGAATAACCATGTCTTGACGTTCTATTACATCTCGGCTAGATTCTAGCAAATGAAAAGCGATTGCCTAAAACATCCCGAGTTTTGGGGACCGAGAAGAATTCTTATCATGTGATCCTTCTCCTTGTATTGTGTTGACCTTATCAGAATTAATGGATGACCTTAAAAAAATGCAAAACCATAATGATGTAATGGGATGCTTTTTGACTTGATTTTGAATGAAATTCGACTTAAAAACTTTCAAGTGAAAAGGGCATTTTCCAAAAGTGTTTTTGTACTCAAGGGGGACATGGGAATGTGTCGGTAACAAGAAATCTTAGAGGAGGATGGAGTTTATTGATAGGGAAAATGGAAATAAGTTCTCGGGTAGGAAAGAAGGATGAAAATGAGAGGTATAAACATAATGAGTCTTTTAAGAGCAACAAGGTGACGAGCTTTGATATGAAGGCGGTAGATAGGGGAAAATAGGTTTTGTGAAGATAATGAAGGCGTTGAGATTTCTAAAACTTAAGATATTAAAGGAATATTGTTTCGAAAAAACTTTAAACATTCTATAGTCATCCAAAGTTAGTGAAAAATAATGATGACTAACAAGGAGATCATACAAATTTTCATGGACATAGTCAATAAATAAATTACTAATACCATGTACGAGTCGATAGTAAATACGAGAAGTGAATATCAAATCGTACTCCAAAAGTAGATTGTCGTCAAACCCAATTCCAATGACTTGGTAAATAATTTAATTACCACAGTTGATATTGTTAGAAGCGAATAGTCAAGCTATAAAGATTTCCTTACAGAATACGGAATTAATATTACAAGTATTATTCACTTTAGTAATATTTTTAAAAAACATTTTTGTATTTTAATCTAGTTATGGTATAGTGAAAACGATGGAAGTAAAAAAAAAAAAAATATGTGAATATGCTTGTATTTGACACACGTACTTAAGATTCGGTCTATGTTGGTTGAAATGAGGATCATTCTTCATACATACCTAAGATTTATCTATGGTTGAGCGGACGAGGATCATTCTACATACCTACTTAAGATTGATCTGTGTTGGTTGGGCGAGAGGATCTCATTCTTCATACCTGTTAAAATTGATGTATGTTGGTTGAGCCTAGAGGATCATTCTATAGCCCAATATGATGGGATGCGTAAGTTTGGATCCCTAACGAGTCATGTTGCTCCTCATATGTACTTAAAATTCATCTGTGTTCGTTGAAGTCGAGATGATCATTATGCAACCGAGTGAGGGGATGTGTGGTTTGTACATTTGTCCATTTCCCTTTAAAAAAATGAGAATAAAAAATTATGTTCTAAATAGGAAATATTGTCACTTTGTAATTAAAAAAAATGAATATGCGATAAAATAATTAGAAATAAAAAAATGTGTGAATCATATGTTTAAATCTTATACTTTTCAAAAATATTTCAATAAGATATTTATATACAATATTGAAGACCTATGTTAACTAATATATATATATATATATATATATATCCCCGTTGAATGTCCAATCACTGGCTTAGTGGGTGGAGGGCGATTAAGGCCCAACCAGCCCAAAGACACAAGCCGGCCGACTCACCATGCTCGCACAAACGAGTGGTAAAGAGTCTCAAGGAGTGAGAATATCACGACATGATAGTCATATTAAGGAGGATGGAGGACGTTCTCTTGCTCATTGTGGTTTTGCGGATGATGGTGAAGGGTTGGAACGGCGGCCTATGCTAACAAACACCTATTGGCTCTCAAGCCACCGGCACGAGCTTCGCCACCTTGGACGGACGGGGAAGCGGACACATCGGCCAGAGACGAATGGAGGAAGCGAGGAGGTTTCGATGGTGGATCTAGAATACGTGAGGTGCACCGAGGAGGACAATAGGTGAGCGGCGGGGGGGTCGAACGGTGGACGTATTCCTTCTTGACCGGGAGAATTGGGCTCACCATAACGCTCACGAGGTCCAATTCCATGGATGGCATATCAACAAATCCTCGGTGATACATCTCTGTGGGTGGTTCTCGTTACAGCGGCCGGAGAAATATAGCCTCCCAGCGATGGTCATTTGTAGGTGGCGGAACCTCTACACCTCCTGGGAAGAAATGGAAAAATCGGGGGTGGTTGTGTGTCCCTCATCTACGACATTTGAGAGATGCAAGCGGAGGTCCGACCCTATTCCGGACAAGGGTTAGGTGACAAAATGTGGGATTCCCGGTAAGGAGATTTAGAAGCGACTTGGAGTGTGTGAGCAACCAAGAGTGAGGTAGAGAGGGATGTCTGCACATGCTGGAGAGCATGGTTAGCATGTTGTGGTGGTTTCGACCAAGGAATGGACCATAAAGCGCTCCGAAGAAAACCCAGTTACTTAGAGTCTACGGAGAGCCTACACTTGTGGCAGCCATGGTGCTGTCTCCCCGAAACCCAATCCCCTGGCGATATTGAGCATCGGTCACCCGTGACACCATCTCCACTGACTACAGTTGAACTCAACTTGGAAACCTTGTGAGAGTAGAGGTACAAAGGAAAATAATGAAATAGAGGGTTACATTCGTGTTGTTCAAAGTCGGTGAATGGGAACCATTGAGGCATTGATGCTGGCAGTAATGCACGAGGTGCTCCCGAGGACTACCTCTTGTTCTGGTTCTCAAATGGATCACATGAGATACCACATGCACAACCGGATCGTTTCTTCATGTCTCCTCACCATGATCCCACCATCCACCTCCTTGATGATAGCTTTCAATTTTTTTTTTTGGAATTTTACCAAAAAATAACCAAGTGTCGAATGCCTGCCTCCACCGGTACCCAAGTTCCATGTAATTGTGCCATTAAGGGTAGTGAATGTAATGGAAACCATGGTGGCTCCTCCTGTAAATTATGTTTTTAAGATCATAATATAATACTGAATTTTGACCGACAAAAAAAAAAACTATACTATATCTATATCTATATATCTATATATCTATATCTATATCTATATATCTATATATATATATATATATATATATAATATACATAAGCTTTTATGATTTACATTTTTATTTGGTCTTATATATACTCTCTTTGTATTCAAAATACATTATAAACAATAAAAAATAACACATTAGATTTTTCACTCTTTTGCACATGAAAAATTTTGATTCTTCTAGGCTCATATTGAACTGTACTTAAGATGGATCTATGCTAGTTCTACACCCAATATTATGTGTCTCTCAATTCCAACAATTTTTTTTACTGTCACACACTTTGACACGTATACGAATTATAATTAGAACATTGGTCTCCTACTTCATTTATCCCTTTCAATACATTTGGGAAGTATCATTAATTCTTAGTCCTTTATTTTAACTCTCCCCTATTAAAATGATGACACTTTCAACTTTGTCACAACTTAGCATAATTGTTATGAAATAATACAATTTGTTTATTATTTCATTATCCTTTATCATGCCCTTGATAGGTAATATATAATTCAATGGGTACTATTCACTACAAGAAAAAAGCACATTGGTGAGGGTCATGCTTGTGACGGACCTTTAAGGTCAAATGTAAATATCTTTTATGGTGACGACAAAAAATCGCTGTGGGGTGTATATAGTGATGGTCCTTTATGATCTGGTCACCAAAGAAATTTTCAATGACACTTTTGGTGAGGGTTGTTAAAGGCCCGTCACTAATTCTCTCTTTGGTGACACTTCCTAGTGACGAACTTTTAATGACCCTCACCAATGCTCTTTTTGTTACTTTTGGTGAAAGCGGTAAAAAATGTCCGTCATCATTGATCATTTAAAAACCGTCACTTTGTAAGTGTATATAGTGATGGTCCCCTTTGTAATTAGTGCAAGAACATTGAATGACACTTTTGGTGAGGGTGGGTAAAGGCCCATCACTAATTATCTCTTTGGTGACACTTCTAGTGAGTAAGAAGTTTTAATGACCCTCACCAATGCTCGTTTTGTTACTTTGGTGATGGTCAAAAAATGGCGTCATCATTGATCATTCCAGCCAATTTTTGATGACGCTATGTACTATTAATATATTTTTTTATCAAAAGCTAACGATTTAATACCATTATTGTGAGTATTTTTTATAATATGTCCAAAGACATAGTGGTTAGGGTGCGATGAATTTTTTAGAGTAATTAGTGTGTGTCATTTCCCTCAAGTAATAACTAGTCAAATAGGGCTATGAGTCAACAGTTATTCATATATATTAAGTTTATTATATGAAAATTCCCTTTAGATAAAGTTCCACTATTGTGTGTGGAAATATATTATTTAATACATAATCAAGCTTTGACAATTCTATTAATGAAAGAGCGTAACGATCCTCACCAATGCAGGCACGCCTTAAATTAATTCTTTGGCACACACTAACATTTCTTAGCACCCACATGTGTTAGGTCATCTTTGTGCCTAGAACATCTTCAACACTTACGCCCAAGCACATGGTGACATGCGCTAGCACAACATCGTACTCTACTAACATGTGTTGGCATGCGCATATAGTCCCTAGCATGCCTGGAACACCTTGATTTGAATACATTGACATACGATAGCACTTGGCACACAATGCCACTTGGCATGTATTGGGACTATTATTAGTGTGCCTAGCATGCCCCTTTTCAAAAAAAAGATAAAGTCACGACTTATTAACCCTCTAATTGGTTCTTCCCTTTGTTGCCTTGACACATATTGACATACCCTGGGTCCCACTGCGCACCACATCCTTAGCACCCGGCATGTATTGGCATATCTTGGCACTATTAATTGGCACATGATATAATTACTTTTACTGGAACTCCCAAGCACACTTTGGGAATTCTTTACATGCCTTGATATTCCCTAGCATGCCTTACCGGTGCTTAGCATACCTTGTCGGTCCACTCCTTGGCATGAAAACTAACACTCATTAAGAATAGTCTCGCGCCCCGTTCCTCATATTCATTAACTTTCATGAATTTTTGTAGTGCTCCCTTAATGTTTTTCCTAGTAATCCTTAACACTCATGAACATGCATTATCACTCTCTAGCACATACAGCACCCTTCAACATTCCTTCCACTTCATAACATGCATAACCACTAGTTCTTTGACACATATTGGCGCTTGGCCGTATTTGGTGCTTGGAAAGTCTTAGCATGTGTGGAGATACGTTTAGAGATGCCTTGCTAGCATGATTTGGCATGGTTTAATATTAAATTTATTTGTGATTATGAGTTGTTGGAAAGTAGATGAGAAGCCATAAAAAGATACTTGGCACTTAGAATGCACTAAGACTGCACTTGGCACTGTTCGCTTTGCCTAGTGTTGGTGTGCCTAGCATGCCCCTCTTGGAAAAGGTAAATTGATGACTTATTAACCCTCTTATTGTTCATTTCCTTGTGGTTTAACTTTTTTCTCCCTTTTGTTGTCTTGACATTCACTGACATGGGTGACACACCCATGCATCTTGGCATGCCTTATCCTGTAGCACATATTAGCATGTTTGACATGTATTCCCACTATACGGCACATCAAGGGGTGAAGAGAGAGATGTAGTCCTAAAGTAGGTCAAGTACGAGGGCGAGTAAGGGTTGCTAAAGGAGGTCATGATCATCCTCCAAGAGGAAGATCATCATGTGATGTTCGGAAAAGATATTACATACCTTAAGGGTCGGTTTGCGCTAGGAAGTAGGATGACATATTGTTGGTTCTCTTACGGCGAGGATCGAGCCAAGAGAGGTTTCCTGTAGGAGAATACGAGCATGTGATTTTCAATGGTGTCTTTGTGTGAAGGCCGCATCAAATTGAAATGTTGAAATTTGCAGCAAGAAACGGTGAGATTGGAAACCGGGGGAAAGGACAAAAAAAATGCTGACCTTTGGTGAGAGGTACGATGCACCGGGGGTGAGGAATGTGGGGCGTCTAATTTTATTTTTTCCCTTAAATAAATTGAACGATAAATTGTAATTTCATCTCATAATAACTTGTGTTAGTTAATTCAGTCATGATGACCGAGTTAGCTCAAGAAATTCAAGTACTTGAGGGTCTAAGATGAGGCATCTAAAGGGATTCTAATATTTTTTGGGTCCCGATTGAAATTGATGCATTAGTGGGGTGCGAGTGTAATTAACTCAATTAAATGCGTTAAAATCGGTTTAAGCTGGTTCTATAACTAAGCTATGAGCTAGCGAGAGGTCAGGTGAATTAAGTGGTTAATTCACAATGAGTAATCAATCATATAAGCGATAATTACGCTATTAATAGTTGTGTGCATGTCGATTCGAGGAATACCTAGTTGAGACGAGAGGGTTAAAGGGAACATAACTATCAGTTCTATTCGGAAAATCTCCCCATTTGAAATTATAAAGTCATTGGGATTCCATAATGGATTGTGCAGTAAGGGAAGATTGATTTTCCTATTAATTAATAAGTAGTTAATTCCCTAGCTAGGATTGTATGAGCGAGGGCGGTGGAAGTAAGGATCGGAATTGGCTTTAAGTACTAGACCAAGATTTTCTTAGATCAATGGGAGACAATTGACGGAGTGTCGGAGAATCTCATGAGAGGATCAGCATTAATGTTTTGTGTCATGATTCCTTCGCTTAATACACAATAGAGATGAGGGCCTTTGAGCGATTTCTTTCCCCAAATACATCATGTTGTTGTGCGATTGATAATTTATTTCTCTTACTTATATGTGATTGTGCGGTAGTATTTTGTTTCCGCAAATTGTAGGAAAAGATTCAATATCTTGTTTTAATATATTACAAGATTAGATTGAATCTTGTTGGTTGAATTTTCTACATGGTATTAGAGTAGAATTTTTTTTGGGCGGCGAGTTTTCATAGAATATTTGAATATTTTGGTGTAAAATTTTCAAAAACAAATAAACTATTTGGATTCCTTGCGAAAATCTGCCGAAATAGGAAAAAAAATCGGTCGAATCGGGCTCGGATAAGGAGATATCATCGATTTAAAATCAACTCTTTTTAGAAACTTTTTGTAACGTCGGGGACAATTACCATTTGTGCGCGAGTCAGAAACCTATATGTAATTGAGAGTGAGATGCATGCGAACTTTGAGAAAGGAAAAAGTTAGAACTTGGTGGTTTAAAGGGAGCATAAATACTCTTAACATGAATCTTCCATGAGAAGCGGTCTCGAAGGTTGTGGAGTGGTTTCCACAATTGGAGAAGCGAGAGAGGAGACTAGTGGAAACGTCCACTCAAGCGAGAGACACTCCATGAGGGGGGAAATTTGAACGGATGGGAAGAAGACAGCCATGCACAAGAATGTGGTGGTGGGGTGATGTGTAGACATAATCCCAAGATAAGAAATTTGAGCAGAATCCATTGAGATGAGCGTGTGATCTCATGGATCAAACCACCGGCTACGAGGAGCACGGTACAATAGTAGTGAAGGATCGGTTAAATTGATGTGGTCGGATGTCGGCAAGACAAAAATCGAGAGAGTCGGATGTCAAATAGTATTGGATCACAAATTAGAGTTAGCAATAGTTCAAAGGGAGCACGGATACGGATATCAACGACGGTAACGAATCCCGATGCTAGACGGATGGGTAGCTAGTAGCGATCGAGGAAGATTGATAGCAGGATGCATTATCTTGAGTAAGTTGTTCGAGCTGTTCGGTTTTAGGACTTGCGGTGCAAACAACACTGAAAGTGTAGCATACGAGAACATTCCAAAAGTACGAATGGAGATAGATTGAGCCCTTTCTTGTTGAGGAAAGGGGTATTGAAATTTGCAACAAGAAATAGTGAAATTGGAAACTAGAAAGGACAAAAAAATGCACCCACACTAGTGGGGAATTTTGATGTACCGGGGGTGAGGGAATGTGAGCGTCTAATTTATTTTTCCCTTAAATAAATTGTAATTTCGTCTCATAACAACTTGTGTCGGGTTAACTAAGTCCTTTGATGATTGAGTTAGCTCAAAAAATTCGATTTAAGGTGATCGAGGTGGATATTGGTAGTACCCGCCTATTCGCAGGCCCTCGCCATTGTCTCTTTCAATTTTTCAATTTCCTTAATTGTAACGCGATTTTACTATTTTTGTCGGTTTTCGGTCACCGAACTTGGAGCCATTTTGGGGCCACAAACGACATTTTTGGGCAGAAAGGTTTAGCGATTTCCTTAAATCGCATTAGCGATTGTAGTCCTCGAAGAGATCTTTCTAACAAGGTATCATGTGCATCCAAGCAAGATCATATGACCAAGTTACGACCGGAAAGTTGGTGGCAACTAACCCCAACAGGAGCCCATAAACTCTTGGTGTTACATCTCCTCGAGTTAGGGTTTTGATTGTTTAGGATTTTATCTTATTTTTAAATAATAAAAAGACCCTTCATCCTTATTGTAACAGTTAGAGGAACATAACTATCGATTGTATTTATAGAAAATTTCACATGTACGATTATAAAGTCATTGGGATGCCATGATGGATTGTACGATCAAGGAAGGTTGATTTTCCTAATTAATATGGAGATAATTCTATAGGGGTGTGTGAGCAAAGAGCGGTGGGAAATTGGCTAAGTATTAGACCGATTTTCCCTGAACCGGCGGGAGACAATTGGCGAGTGTTTGAGAATCTCAAGAGATTAAGCGTTGTATTGTTTCATGATTACTTGACTTAATACAAAAATAGAATGAGGGTTTTGAGCGATTTGGCTAGGATACATCTTGTGTTGTGCGATTGATAACATATACTACTTGTAACGATTGTGTGATAGGTATGTTGTTTTCCACAAATTGTAGGGAAGGATTCAATATCTTGTTTTAGTACATTACAAGATTAAAATTGAATCTCGTTGATTGAATTTTCTACATGAAATAGAAGAGAGGTTGATACCATCTTGCCTTGTGGTGGTTAGTAGGTCGCAAGGTGCGCCGGTAAAGACCAACATAAATGGAGAGGGCTTTCAACGCAATTTTAGAGCACAACGAAGTTGACATGGGTGTAATATTGACTGATTTAACCCTAGTTTTGAGGGTCGACATTGAGATCTGAAGTTCATGTCAAGATTCAGTCGAGAAATGCCCGGAATCTATGGATCCATATGAGCTGGAGGTCGGTCTCTTATGGAGGCAAGAGTAAATGTTTTCTATGTGTGGATAGGGTTTGTTCTACAACAATTAGAAGTACACAAGTATAATGCCTAGTTAGGGCAGTTTCTAACGTAGTTCATAAGGTATGCCCTTAAGGCGCAGAAAATTTGCGTAGAAGAAGACGGGTTGTGACCCTTAGAGCGAGGTTTATTTCTTGCAATAAAGACCACGGATACGGAAGATGGTTTATGATTCGGTATGTGTGGAGACAATAGATCCAAAGGAGGAGTGGAATTTCGACGGAAAATTGAGCATGCGGAAGAAATGTGCCATATGGAAATGAGATTGACATGCGGAGGAGTTGACTTTGGTGAACTTTCCATAGAGTTTTAGACAAATATACGAAGAAACCTATAAAGGTGTTAGTAAATGGACTATTAGTGGCTGATTTGTGACCCCAGTTCAGCCATCTAGAGATTGTTGAAAGTATGATAAGAGGAGTAATTCATGTACGGTTCGTAGATTGGACAACAAAGATCAAATTGTCGATGCAAAGAATAGTGATCTTGAGAGGACTCAAACCCTTGTTAGGTGGCGATTTGAAGCCTAGATGAAGACAATATTGTGGGGCCCTAGATGGGTAAAAAGAATTGATTGTGGTTGGGCAGATTAGAGTGGTATCAAGTACGGTTGGAGGGTTGTTGGGTCACATCCAAAGAAGAGCCACAAGTTCTTGTTCTGCAGTAAAGGACAACAAAATTGGTAGAAGCGTAGGTGTATAGAGAACTGAGATGTGGAGACTTTCAGGACTAAAGTAATAGTCAGAGTGGGCGAACCAACTAGCCCTAGTTCACTATATTGTAGAGGATTGATTAAGAGAAGAAGGGCGACCTCCACCTTTGGACTTCTCATCTTGGAGGTGTAATATGGCAAAAGTGGGCATACGAAAGAAGTTGTTCACAAATGGAATTGCCTTGACAACATTGCACTCAAACTAGTAGTGGACCTAAAAAGGTGTTCCTAAGAGGGCAATTGCTAGGACAAGGTAAACGATGGGCAGCCCATTGCCACCACAACTAAGGCTCCGTGCTCTTCCGCAGAATTTCACCGATGGGTGGAGTCTTGGTAGTTTAGGAAGTCACTTGTAGGTGTTGGTCGATGAATAGGTGGGAAGTGACCATGAAGCCTACTCTGAATAAAATAAAGAGTGGCACTTGCTTTCCTTCTAAGCAAGTGAGAATTTATCTTCTAGGGAGAGAATAGGGGGATTGAAGAGTTGAGGGAGAAGAAAAAGACTTATCGAGAAGTTCTCAATCCCTAAAATCCTTTGAGAACTTGGATTCCCAAATGGTCCTTGATGAAAGGCCTTTGACACCAAATGGGATTACGGGGCCAAGTAGACCCGACCAGGGTTCGAGGGATGGAATTTAGCAACCAATGATGTTCCTATGTTGGAAAGGTTAGGGAAAGGATGGAACCAAGGTTCTGCTTCGATAGGTCAAATTGATCCTACTAGGTTCTGTCCTTGGGGACCACACAAGGCAAGGCACCCGGTCTAGAGCTAGGGCTTGGGGGTATACGAATATTCCACGTCGGAATTGGCCCAAGTTTTGAGGAGAGTGAGGGTACCCAACAACGAGGTGCCTCTAGGAAATGTCAGTTTTCCTCTAGCTGAATTCCTAGGAAATTGTTGCCCTAGGTGACCTAATAGGGATAGACCTATGGAATGTGAAAATTTTTTCTTTAACTCTAAATCTCCAAATTCATCAAATTATATCCTGTGTTCAAGCTTTGATCCTCTATGTTAGCCATTAGAATAAGGCTGATAACACACTATAGAACCATCACCTACATGTAGTGATCTTATTACGTGAGCGGACAACCTACTTTCGAGAAGACACGGAAAGGTAAACACTCTACGCAAGATTTTCCATACGGCCTAGGTTGAGCAACCACATATACATCACCGGTTTTTCTCTTCAGATTTGTGACTTAGAAAGGCTTTGTACGACCCACCTCCGAGTTGCTCCCCGGTCACCCAAGCAAGCCCCTCTCGACATCATCCTCTTTACCAGCAATGCCTAATTATTAATTTAATTAACCATAACGAGTTTCTTGATCATGCAAGTATTTCAAATATATTGTCAATAAGCATAAAGCTTTCATGTTAAACGATCACGTCAAAAGACTTTAGACTATGATGCAAAAAATACAAAGAAACCTCACCAAAAACTCAAAGGACAAACAAACTCAAACCTCTACAAAGTATAGGCGATATACGGTAACTTCATTCCACCACAAAAATGTGCTTAACTAAAGAAAATTCTAATTCTTTGTGCTTTCCAAGACAAAGCTTTCAAAGACGTTGATGTTATAAAACATACCCTAACACCTCGTGAATAATCAATGTGTATAAGTAGACCATCATAAGGCTCATTTTAAAACATCATTATTATCATTTTATAAATAATTTTTATCAAATCAACAAGAAGCAAGCAACAATTGCATTAGGTTCCAACACAAGCAAAGTATATGACGATTTCATATTCTTATTGTGAAGCTATCTAGATTTGCAACTTGATTGTAGAGTCAACCAATCACTTGTTGAAGCCCAATATTGTCTCTTGTGAGAATCAAAGTTACATCAAGCTCTATGAAAATCCAATGTGTCATAACCATTTCTGACACATTGATATTCAATACAATTTCCTAAGATTCCAAGTTCATTTAGGGAGTTGGTAGTGTTGAACCACGATACAAAAGATTGCATATGGTTAATAGTTTGACAAAGCTCCTAACAAAAGGGAAGTTGCACATGGTTAATACTAGTCATATACGTAAGAAGAATATTATAAGCATAATTTACTAGAAAAACAAAAGAACATTATCAAAGGAATAGTCATGAGAATAGGGTTGCACGGAGGATATCTACATGTACGAAGGATTTTCTAGAAGTTTAAACACCGATAGGAAAAATCAAGGGAAGGGCTTGCTGCTTCATCAGCTTCTTCCCAGTCCTAAGATTTGCCTAACGAAACGAGAGAAAAAAATGCGACAGAGCAAGAATTTTTTTGCTATGCAGAAATAAACGGAAATGTTACGGAGACTTGACACTTGTTTTCTCGCTTAACCACTTGTTTTTCTTAAGTTTGTGTAACTTTATCACGGTGCATAACACTTGTTTGTACAACAAAGTGAGACACAACCCCAACATCTCTAACAATTCCACCTCTTCAACCCCTTGTTAGTGTCTTCTTGAACATGCACACATACCTCGAAACAAACTTAACACTAACATCCCAAGAATAGCATTATAGTTTAAATATTTTCCAATGCCTAGCGAAACCATTATCACATTGTGAAATGAAATGTTCACAACTTAAGGAAAAACACCTACTTTGCTTGCAACAGCCTAAACTATGCCAAGTGACTTCGAGATGACTTCGGTTTCTCAAGATAAAAACACATGGTCTTACAACACCATTCACACAACAATTTGAATATATTTAACCTAGAAAATGGTACATATGCTAGTCCTTTCAAATTTGTCACGCGAGTTTTCAAGAAACTAATACTTTGTGTTTAACTATCAAATCCACTTACTATATACTCTTTTTTTTGTACACCCACCTAATATACAAGAAAATTAATTTTTTTCAATGCAACCAAGTTTAAAACGCATATTTCCTCTACACACTTAAATGTTTTCCAACACAACCAAATTAAAACACTCTTACATTCAAATTCCAAAATACAACGATGGCTTTAACAACAAAAACATTACATAAAATTAATAATCTTAAAATTAAATCAATTATTATTATTATAATAAATAATCCCACCCTTTCCATCACAACAAAATCATACAACTGATTTTGTTAGTTCATAAATACAACAAAGATATGTAAGTGAAAATACAAAATAAATTAAATCATTATCATTATAATAAATAATCCCACCTTTCCACCACAACCAAAATCATGCTATGTGAGTTCCTCAAATACAAAAAAAGATCTTACTATGTAAGTGAAAATAAAAATATTGTAATTATTGTTTTCAAGAAGCGAAATTCCCTCCAAACCCCATTTTTTTTGTATCTGTTGGCTTTTCATAAGGGAGGCGCAAAATGGGATTGAAGAGAGTTGCGACTTATGGTTTGCCGGCCAGCCGGACTCGATATCGAACCCCACCACCGGTTTTCGACGATTACTTGGTACGTTCCATGTTCAAAATCCTACCTTGTTTGCATCCAACTCTTGTATGTTTGAAAATTAATCTTTGTGTGATATTGTTACTATTCGCGAGGATGGCATTGGCATGCGGTGGTCAGAGACCATTTGTCAAAATAAGGCGATGACGAATACCCGAATGCGAGGCTTATATGCTCAAAAAGGCCAACATTGCGACCACCGGGGCATTGCAAGAATCTCCGCACCTCGCTCGGCCTCGAGGGGAATAGAAAGATGCGGCCGGGACAACGATGCCACCATCGGTGAGTTCTTGTTCCATTTATTTATTCTTTATTTTTAGATTGTTGGAAACCCTTACTTCTTGAAAATAAAGTAGAAAATGTGTGATTCACAAGTAGAAATTGCTTAAAAAAAGTGCTTAGATATTAACGATGAGTGAAACAAACAAATGTTGTGTCGTCTGTTCACTCTTTCTCAAAAACGGTGAAGCCCAACGAGCTAGATGCTCTACTACATAGGCCGATGCACTGCCTATGACTATCGAAAATTGGTGAATGCATTCAGGTGTCACCAATTGCATGCTCTGTAGGGATCTCTTCGGCGTAGAGGTAACACATGGTGGACGCTGTGGCTTAAAGAGACACACCTTACCTAGTTGGATACTCAGCTGTCGACCGATTGCCAAAGCTCCATAAGAGATGCATTTCCCAGTTCTAGTGCTAACGCCCAAAGAAACAAAAATGAAATTGAAAGCAAAGGACATTAAGCCTTAGCCCTTACAAACAGCTTTATTACCCTCAAAATGCATTTGCATTTTCAGCATATTCTTTAGAATGACTCATCTAATCTTGAATCAAGGAAGCAAAAAGGAGATTGGTGTAACAATTAGGAGGAAAAAATCAGCAATTAGAAACGCCATTCTCCAAAATGTTTCTAAATATGACCAATATATAAACATGCAAATTGTTTTTTTAATCATTCTAAGCGAGGATGTTTGGTCGAGATCCTAGGTTGGACTAAGACAATGTGCATGAGCATGTCTATGCTCATCGTTGATGTTTAGCACGAGGTAAGAAAATACTATTTGTGTTTGTGGACCCTAGATGAGGGTTTTGGATATAGAAGCAATCATGTAGCACAAATCAACGATTTTGGATACCATTACAACATGGGTGCACGGTCAAAATGATGGTTGAAGCACAGGAATATACATTTGCTAATTGGCGTTTGTATATCCTTCCATTGCATCATATTCATAATTCTTTAATGCTTTACTTACACCTCTATAGGTTGAGTACGTAATTGACTTCATGCAAAAATATAGCAATAGGGTGTAGTGATACCCCTGTGCAGAAACAAGTCTAAAAATGCAATATCTGTGTGATGGATCCAGACTTTTGAAAGGTGGGCGCATCATACGCACATCGATCGGCATCTTAATGATATGTGGCTAATATGCTCATCATATCTGTTATAGAGCAATGAGGAATCATCAATGAGCATTAGCTCTAGAAGCATTATGGTATGGTGAGTTTGTAATGACAACATCAGAAATATTTTCCATGGAATGCGCATAGGAGGCACAATAGGTAAACCCTCATTCTGTGGGCACATGTGGTAGAAAGTTGGCCCTTATCCAGATCCCATATCTCTTGTTTACACGTAGTACCGGCTATTGCATACTTGTTTATGAACGAAATTTGATTTGAAGTTAATTGGAATTCTCTTCTTGATAATTACTTATGAGCTTACTTGAGTTATTTATGCTTCTCTTCTTTAGCTTATTTAATATTTCATCAAGTCAATTGTCAAAATACAGAGACACACAAATTATGTCCTAGAATCGGGAAAAATCTCCCTCTTCGAGAGGAAAACCCACGAGAAATTCTTTTTATAGATCTTCAAATGACAAGTACCATGACCCAGACTTAGAGCCTTGACCTATGGATGCTTCCAAGACCTTGTTACTTATTGTTGTCGATCTTGTGTTGATATTTCTTTCTTTCACCCGATGCTGTCTTCATCACTTTCTTTGCCCAATACTTCTTGATTACCTTCCTCTTTTCTTATCCGGCGGTGACCCTTAATTTTCACATCCACTTAAGACCTTCATATTGCATACTGATTCTATCATAGACGGTCGGTGCATAATTGGTGATGAGATTTCCCGAATATCTTATTCCAAACTTGACAACAACATACATGCATTCATCGCATCCTTGGTAATCCACACATCATGGTGATACGTGAACTTAACAACATTTCCATTTCGAAGAAAATGACACTTATATACGCACTTTTAAGGAGGAATCTACAGGCACAGCTTTAGAAATCATTTTTATAACTTCAAGAAATCCCATTTATATCTCCTTAAATCTCTACACTTTATATCACTCACAGTTATCGCAATTTGCTTCGGTTAGCCGCACTTTTGCTTCGGTCAATGGTGGCATTTACCTGTTCTAGAGCGCAACTCTTTATTATGTTACCGGTTATCAAGTATATGTACCTCCTTTTCAAACTTAATTCTCCATTAGATGCTGTCAAAGTTTCGCATTCCGGCTCAAATATATTCGCCTTTGTATTGCTAAGAAAATACTTGGTCACATGTATGATACATTGTATCTTTGAAAAGGCCGCATTTCTGTTTACGAAGATTCTTGCGTCTTACTCAAATAAACCGCGGTGTGTGTGTGTATATATATATATATATATATATATATATATATATATGGTGCACTTGTCAAGTCTTTTAGGCCGACCATACGTTCAGCTCGGCCGACTTCTCGGCTGATAATTAGGTCGACGTGTATTCTGCCTGTACGGCCCGACTTTTATCATCCATCTCCGGTGAGTTGAGTCGATTTCAAGCCATCCTTTTGTGAATTCTTTTGCAAGGCCTTGGAGCATCTCTTTTGACTAGATCCTTCATATATAAATGATGCTTAATTACATTTTTGTCTAGAAGACAAAGCCTTAGATAAACATCAAGAAGAAGTCTATTTAACTTATAATAAAAATCTTGCTCATGAAACCCATGAAGCAAGTACAAAATACATTTATTACCTTTGTCTTCTTCTTTACATAAAATACATAATTGCATAGTCGATATGAAGGTAGCCTAGTTACACTTTTCAACTTGCTCCCTCTTAACTAGGAGGTATTCATATGGGTACATGGTCACTTTCAAACTGAAGAATCTCATAAGAAGAATCGGATTGGCAATCGCATATATATAGCATCATATCAACCAACATTTTCCTAGTGTAAGGCCAGCAAACTAACAACCGCTCTCTCAACGGACAATGGGCTACAATTTTGGCGAGACACATGACATAGACACCAAAGTCATTGTCTCTCCTAGATGCACATACCCACTAGGTGTTCCCAGTATCACCTTCTTGGATTATTCTTCTCTTGGGTAGCCGACCCCTCGAAATATCGGTCCTTGACTAATCTTATATTGAATTCCCGACCTCATTCTCCAAAGAGTATTGAATGCAGATGATTACCCAATCCTCTGTTGTCTTCCCGAGGTGAGGGCAAAATGATGTGTCTATCCATTCTCTTCACATGGCATTCACTAAGACTTACGACTGTTAGTCCTGGTATAGTGCATGACACATGTAATAGAGAATTACATACGTCACTCCCTCTTAACATAGAAAGGACATGGTTAAAACAATGTGTTATAACAATGTAAATATTTATATTGATTAATAAGAACAAAAAACGAAAGGAGAAAAACGATGGAACGCAGCAGCGCTAGGTCTTGCAGATTATGCAGGTTTGGGCCTTTTGGCCGCGCGGCGGCGGATCATCCTGGGCGTGCACTGGAAGGGTCTGATACTCCAGATTCCATGGCTTTCGGCTCCATGAGTGAGCAGCCTCCGAACTCTGAGCATGCATTGGACTGGTGCGGAGCTTGGGAACTGGTTTTGTCGGCGCCCTTCACCAGAGATCCCCAACCTTCCATTGCCGGCTATGAGCACGATTCGTGGACTGTTCTAGTTTCCTCGCACCCGCATCTGGTAACTTTTGTTTTTTTTAACGCTATTTCTGCACCAATCGCTTGTTTGCTGCCCCTGGACGGCAGGATTATTGCGAGGGCCGATAGCCCCTGCAGGCTTGAGGCCTTCTGGGCTGTCGTCACTCCGAGTATTCACTCATTGTTTTCTAGCTGTGGGTTTATGGGCGACAAGGGGCCGAGCACCCTACCTCTCTGCATGCGTTTCCCTCTACCTCCAGCTCACTATTGGGGCTCTGGTGCTGAGAGCCGTCTTGGAGGTAGAGATATGACTGGTTTTAGCGCAGGAAGATGGGAAAATTTGGCTCCTCGCCCAGCTAAGAAGCCAGCCACAGCTTACCTTTCCCTGAAGGCTCTCATGCCGCTTTGGACCTCGCAGGTCCTCCGTCCTGCATCATCTGCTCCGCTCAGGTCCTGCTTTACAGATCTGACTTGGCAGAAGCATCTTGCAGAAAAAAAAAGACGGCTGCTACAGAATCTTAAAAATTGCAGAGATCGTGTATTCAGGCAGGAAAAGACCCACTGGTTCTTCAATCACCCTGCTTCCCAGTCCTCTGTCTCAGTACTGTTTCAGCCCAACATTGACAGCTTCTTTTTGCAGGGGAAAACTCCTCCCCATCAAAGCCATGGAAAACATGCTCTTGGTAGCACTAGCAATCCTGAATCTGCGTCAAGGAACCTCTTTGAATCTTTTCAGATCCAAATCTCTCAACCATCAGGCAACACCATCCTGCATTGGGTCCGTTCCACCGATCTGGTGCTGGATCTGAAGCTGGTTCTTGAACGGCGGATTGGGATCCCTTCTGGCCTTCAGCGACTTCTCTTTCAAGGAAAACAACTTGAAGATCTTCTACCCTTCTCTTCTTACAGCATTAACAGGAACAGCTCTTTGGTGTTAACCCTACGTTTGAGAGGAGGTGCTGCGGGACAGTCGTCCTCAGCTCCTCCCTTCTCTTACAAAGATGCAGTACATTCCGAGATCCCCAAACCCTCGGAAGCCCTTAAATCCAAGCCTTTTTTGGTTAACAAAACTGAGGAAGTTCCCTCTGTCGAAATTTCCCATGTTGATCCTGTAAATCAACTTCAAGAATATGCAGAAAGAGCCATCATTTGCAGATTCAACGGACTGTGGCCGCGATCTCAGGACCTTTATGATTGGGTTCATGCAAACTGGACACATCATTGTAAGGTTAGTTTCTGTTCAAAAGGATACTTCATTGTTCTCTTTGATGAAAGTAAGCATTATGAAAAGGCTTTAGAAGAAGGCCCTTGGTTCATGGGAACTGCAGGGCTCTTCTTAACGCCTTGGTTTCCAGATTTTGATCCGGCAACCGCAGTCATCACCAGAACACCGGTATGGATCAGACTTCCAAACCTGCCTGTCCACTTATGGCATGTTGCAGTCTATAAAGCTATAGGCAACACCTTGGGCAGTTTCATTACGGGAGATTACAGGAGGGAAAGAGTAGGTCTCTACACATATGCCAGAGTATGTGTGGAGGTGGACTTAAGCAAGGGACTCCCAGACCAAATCATTCTCAAAATAAACGACTTGGTCTGGACCCAGACATTGGACTACGAAAATACAACGTTTCGCTGTCGCCACTGCCACCAAACAGGGCATCTGCAGTCCACCTGCCCTTCTGTTCCGGCAAAAAAGAAAAAGGAGGCCCTCTCCAAGCACAAATCCAAACGATGGGCTCCTTGCTCTCCACCTCCTGCCGTGGATTCTGATTCCTCTTGCTCTGAAGATGATGCCAGCGATGCAGATTTGGATCACGCCCCTCCAGCTGGGGTTCCTTCCAACGATGGTCCGGCTCACTCCTCAGACATCGCCATAGCCCAGAAACGTGCTCATTTGACCTCCTCCTCTGACTCAGAAAAGGAGGGGCCCCCTTCGGAGATCCCTAGTCTTCAAGTTATTGTTGCTCATTCGCCCCTGGATGGATGGGTCAAAGTTAAAAACAGGAAAGGGAAAAAGCTTCGTGTTGAGACCTCTACCCATTCCGGGTAGAGATCAGTATTTTAGCTCTCCAGTCCTGGGTTGTAGTACTTTGCTATTTTCTCTCCTCCGGAACCGAGGTTGATAGTCCTATCATTGCCGGTTGCCGGTTTTAGTCTCTCTTGATTGTATCACCATCTTGTAACATATTTTTGCTTAATAGAATTAGTCCAACTTCAGAAAAAAAAAAA